>CM039676.1:420732912-421208674 GCA_022496015.1 Hordeum marinum
TTGTTGGATCAAGAAGGAGGAGATCGTCATCGAGCTATACATGTGCTGAACGCGGAGGTGCCGTCCGTTCGGCGCTAGATCGGGACGTATCGTGATTGGATCGCGGGATGCTCTGCGATTTGATTCGCGAAGATGTTCGACTACATCAACCACGTTTCTTAACGCTTCCCTCGTAGCGATCTACAAGGGTATGTAGATCCACTCCCCCCTTGTAGATGCTCATCACCATGGATAGATCTTGCGTGTGCATTGAATTTTTTTGGTTTTCCATGCAACGTTTCCCAACATGTTTATTAGTTACTTTATTTAATAGATGTTTTTAGTTAGTTTAAGTACGTAGTTATTTTTTAATATATGGTTATTAGTTAGTTTATTTAATAGATGTTTTTATATTTTCTGTTTTTATTTTTTGTTAAATTAGATAGTTAGTTTATTAGGTAGAAAATACTTAGATAGAAAAGAAAAAACATAGAAGAATAGAAGAAAAGAAAAAAACTAGAAGAAAAAAAAGAAGGAAAAAAGGAAAAAGGTAAAGAAGGAAAAATAAGAAGAATAAAAATGAAAAGAAGAAGACGGAAAAGAAGAAGGAAAAGAAGGTAAAGAAGAAGAAGAGGAGAAGAAAAGAAGAAGAAGAATAAGGAGAAGAAGAAGAAGAAAAGGAAAAACCGACCCCCGACTCCCGACGCCACCGACCCCCGACGCCGTCGACCCATGACCCCGTCTACGCCACCGACACCCGACCCCTGACGCCACCGACCCCCGACCCCCGATGCCACCGACCCCCGACCCCGACGCCACAGACCCCCAATGCCACTTACTCCCGACGCCACCGACCCGGTCATAGTTCTGTAAATTATGAGTTAGGTTACATATTTTCCCATTTTGTTATAAAAACATCATATTTGTGTTGATCGGGTGGATTTCAATGTGCAGTTGTTCGACGACCTGCCCATGCGTTGGATGAGCTCCGCCCCTGCGTTCGTGGGTGAGCACAAATGGCATCTCCTCCCCCCTTAAGTTGCTCTGTTCCGGTCTTCGTGCCGATGAAACTTGCTAGCTATAGGTGTCTTCAATTCAGCAGTATGCGTGACCAGTATGCGTCTCCCATTCGAAAGGGTGGCATCTGTAAATATGCATGTCTTTGCATATTGATAACCGCCATCCTTTCAAATTGTCGAACGTTATTCATGGACAGCCCGAGTATGTGTAGATTGGGTTCGTTTTCTCGTATGCTCCACTCCGGATCCGATGACGAATTTCGTCAGTGCCTCCTTGTTGTTCTCCGGGTACACATCCTCTCTTCTTATTGCCGAGAGGTGTATCAGGAGAACAACGGGGAGGTGCTGCCAAAATTCTACGTCGGATCCGGAGTAGAGGATGGGAAAATGAACCCAATCTACACATACTCAAGTGGGATTAGGACCTATCTTTACCTATTAGCGTGAAGGTTGCATGAACGTAATAGAACTGACAAACTTGATTAACTGGTGAATATATATGCTGAATTATATATATATATATATCTTGTGTGTCCAGTAGCTAAAAAGGATGAGTGATCGTGCATGGATGTACACCGGTCACACCAGTCAGAAAGACATGACCAAAGAATGGTTAACAAATATACCAAGGGGTTTGTGAGAGCCGCATTTGAAAATGGCCAGGAAAAAACATGCTGCCCATGTCCCCGATGCGACAACTTTAAAAAGCAGACAAAGGGTGAAATGGGTAAACACCTGCAGAAGTAGGGTTTTACGCATAATTATACGGTGTGGACATTTCATGGTGAGTCTGCCCAATGTGCCAGAGCTGAGGGGGTTCATCGTTGCACCGACGAGCATGGTATCGGGATCGAAGACATGGTGCAAGACTTTGATGATGCTCGGGATTCAGACGATGAGATGGAGGAATCTACAAAGACATTCTATGAGATGTTGGAGTCTTCAGAACGTCCTCTCCACGAGCACACTGAGCTTTGTTAGTTGGATGCCATCGCGCAAGTAATGGCTCCGAAGGCTCAATTCAACCTGGGCAGAAAATGCTATGACGCGATGCTGACAATATTTGGACGCTTTCTACCCAAAGTCCATGTACTGCCTGCAAACCTGTACCAGTAGTACAAAATCCTCCGTGTACTTAAGATGCCCTATGAGAAGATAGATGCTTGTGAGAATGGATGTGCCTTATCTAGGCTTGAGTATGCGGACTTGAACTATTGTCCCATTTGCAAGTCTTCCAGGTATGTTGTCATGGACAACGGTATGGGTGAGAAGATTTGGACCAAAATCCATGTTAATGTTCTTTGCTATATGCCAATCGTACCAAGACTTCAACGTCTTTTCACGGTCGAAGAGACGACCTAACAAATGACATGGCACAAATTGGGCAAAAGAACCGAACTAGATGCACACGGGAATCAGATGTTGGTACACACTTCAGACGCTTTAGCGTGGAAGCACTTTGATGCATTGCATAAGGATAAAGCGGCAGATCCAAGGCATCCTCGAGTCGCCATCAGCACGGATGGGTTCAATGTTGAAAGGACGTGGATGTGTAGGATCGAAAGTAGGTCTAGAGGGGGGGGGGTGATTAGACTACTTTACCAAATAAAACTATGCTTTTTTCCCAATTTTAATTCTTAACAAGTTTAAGCATTCATAACATATCAAGTACACCCTACACATGCAAGTCTAAGAGTATAGCAGCGGAAAGTAACAACAAGCATGAGTAAAAGGATAGGGTAGGAAGATCAAACACAATTGTAGACACGATGATTTTTCCCGTGGTTCTGATAGGTGGTGCTATCATACATCCATGTTCATGGAGTCTTCAACCCATGTAGGGTAACGGTCGTGAGAGTCCACGGAGGGCTCTACCCATGGAGGGTTCCACGAAGAAGCAACCTTGACTATACCATGATGGCCTATGTCCATGGAGGACTAGCCTTACTCAGGGTAGATCTTCACGAAGTAGGCGATCTCCTTGCCCTTACAAACTTCTTGGTTCACTCCACAACACGAAGTAGGAGGCTCCCAAGTGACACCTAACCAATCTAGGAGGCACCACCCTCCAAAAAGGTAATAGGCTCGGTAATGACCTTGAACTCCTTGCTCTTGTGCTTCAAGATGATAGACTCCTCAACACACAATCACTCTCTCACAGATTTGGCTTGGTAGAAGAGATGGGATTGGTGGAAAGCAACTTGGGGAGGCTAGAAATCAAGATCCATATGGTTGGAGTGGAAGATCTTGACCTCAGCACAAGGGTAGGTGGTTCTCTCTCAGAAAACTGAGTAGGATAGGTATGGAATAGTTCTGAGTGCTTCTCTGTCGAGTGGGTGGTGGTGAAGGGGTATATATAGGCATCCCCAAAAATCCAACCGTTACACACAAAATGACCAACTCGGTGACACCGATGTGTTAATCTCTGTCGGGGGGATTGCCCCCGGGTAGGCTCAAGGAGACGACCCAACATTTTAAAACTTCGGGGGACCCACCCCCGGTATGTGAAGCCCCGCGAATCAACAAGACAGGCGAAGAAGTGAAGGCAGAAGACAGAGTTGTGGGCCGGCAGGCTCCTCCCGGTCGGCTCGGCAACCTCCACCCGTCCGGCTCGGCAGCCTCCACCCGTCCGGCTCGGCAGCCTCCACCCGTCCGGCTCGGCAGCCTCCACCGGCTCCTCCAGTCTGGCTCCCCTTGTCCGGATCCTCTAGTCTAGCTCCTCCTGTCCGTCTGTGGCCTGACGAAGTCAGCACCCGACGTCCCATCGGACACACGCGGACCAAATGGCCATATATCATGACGGTGCGCTATTAGCGAGCAGGAGCACACTGCACGCACATCATGTAGTACTCTCTACAGTGTAACCTGCCCCCTGAACACTGATTTATAAAGTGCATCAGTGGACAGACATAGCTTAGTCCACAAGCTACATGTGGCTTGACATGTAAGCTACTCATGGTAGCTTACACCTCAAGCTGCTTGGGATGTAAGCTACCCACTATGGCTTACATCCCAAGCTACCCATCCATGCCTATATAAAGGCCCCCTCTCACTCTCTCAAGGGGGTTGGATTCCCTCACATTCTCTCATCCCCACTCTCACACTCATGTATGAGGCAAGAAGCCCCATGGATCTCCTCTCCCAGATAGCTTTAGGAGCAACCATGTACCAAATATACCACAGTTATACAGATATGCAGGAGTAGGGGTATTATCTCTCCGGAGAGCCCCGAACCTGGGTAAACCACTGCGTGCTATTCGCACACCCGTCCCGGATCATCCGTGGCAGCCTTGCCCTCACCTCGATAAGGCACCCCATGGCATCTGCCGTCTCACGTGACCCCTCATGAGAAAACGATGACAATTTCGGTGGTACTAAAGTGACCAAAAGGTGGCAACTTTTGAATCTCGATGAGACCGATATAGGAATCTTGGTTGCACCGACAAGGTGGCCAACGGTCAGAATTGCCAAACTCGGTGACGCCGATTCAAGATTCTCGGACGGACCAAAAGTATGAACTTGCGTAACAGAAAGTTGGCAACCCAACTTGGTGGCACCGAAAGCAGTGTCAGCTACACCGAAGTGTTGGGGAACGTCGCATGGGAAACAAAAAATTTCCTACGCACACGCAAACCTATCCATGGTGATGAGCATCTACAAGAGGGAGAGTGGATCTACATACCCTTGTAGATCGCTAAGAGGGAAGCGTTAAGAAACACGGTTGGTGTAGTCGAACATCTTCGCGATCCAAATCGCCGAGCGTCCCGCGATCTCATCACGATCCGTCCCGCGATCCAATCACGATCTGTCCCGTGAACTCATCACGATCCGTCCCGCGATCTCATCACGATCCGTCTCACGATCTTGATCACGGTCTGTCCCGCGAACTCATCATGATCCATTACGCGATCTCATCACGAACTGTCTCGCGATCTCGATCACGGTCCTTCCGATCTAGCGCCGAACGGACGGCACCTCCGCGTTCAGCACACGTGCAGCTTGATGACGATCTCCACCGTCTTGATCCAGCAAGAGGAGGTGGAGAGTAGAGAGAGTTCACCAGCAGCATGACGGCGCTCCGGTGATGGTGGTGGAGTGATTCCGACAGGGCTTCACCTAAGCGCTGCGGAAAACCGATCTAGAGGAGAAATTGTGCACCGGTGAAACGGGTAGCACGTGGCCGGAAATTCTGTCCAAAAACCACCCAATCCACTAGCATATATAGGAGGAGAGGAGAGGAGAGGCAGCCAAGGCCTTTGGGTTGGCAGAAATAGGAGGTGGGAAGCAATCCTACTTCACCTCCAATCCTAGTTGGAGTAGGATTGCCTCCTATTGGCTGATTTTCCACCTTTTGCTTTAGGACTTTCTCTCCTGCGCCATGGGCCTTTGTGGCTGTTTTCCCAGCCCACTAAGGGCTGGTTAATACTCTCCCACAGCCCATGGACCTCTTGGGGTCGAAGTACCCCTCCCGGAGGTCTCCCGGTACACTACCGGCACTCCCGGTACACTACCGGCACTCCTGGTACACTACCGATGAGCCCGAAACTTTTCCGGAAACCAAACTGGGATTTCCTATATATGAATCTTTACCTCCTGACCATTCCGGAGTTCCTCGTGACATCCGGGATCTCATCCGGGACTCCAAACAAACTTCGGTCACCACCATACATAACTCTACACTACCGAAACGTCACCGAACCTTAAGTGTGCAGACCCTGCGGGTTCGAGAACTATGTAGACATGACCGAGACACCTCTACGGTCAATAACCAATGGCGGGACCTGGACGTCCACATTGGTTCCTACATATTCTACGAAGATCTTTATCGGTCGAACCTCTATGTCAAGGATTCAGTTAATCCTGTATAACGTTCCCTTTGTTCTTCGGTATGTTACTTGCCCGAGATTCGATCGTCGGTATCTCCATACCTAGTTCAACCTTGTTACCGGCAAGTCTCTTTACTCGTTACGTAATACAAGATCCGCAACTAACAATTAGTCACATTGCTTGCAAGGCTTATTGTGATGTTGCATTACCAAACTCGGTGATGTCGATTCAACATTCTCGAACGGACCGAAAGTGTGAACTTGCATAATAGAAAGTTGGCAACCCAACTCGATGGCACCGAAAGCAGTGTCGGCTGCACCAAAGTGGCTAGGGTTTGGCTATGTCTATCTAGGGTTTGGAATCGGTGGCACCAGGGTAGGAATATTGGTTGCACCGATTTTGTATGTTTGGCTAGAGACAGACTTTGGTGGGAGAGCTTGTGGATGTTTTTGGTGACTACCACTTGTGCATGTATGAGCATTTTGTTCACCAACAAAACCTTACCCCCTTTTAATAGTATTGGCTTTCCTATGGACTCAAAGTGATTTCTGACAAATGTAAAATGTAGAGTCCTCTTGCTTGAAGCTTGGACAACCTATTTCCTTGAATCTTGGAGTAATTCCACAATCTCGACAGTCCTTTTGCCATCCCTATCATTGAACTTTTCCTGAAATATACTTGGCGGAAACATTAGTTCAATGACTCATATGTTGTTACTAATTACCAAAACCACCAAGGGAGCAAATGTGCCTTCAATCTCCCCCTTTTTGGTAATTAATGACAGCATATAGATCAAAGCTTTGACAAAGATATAATCAATGAATATAATCGTTGCTTTGAGAAGTATGTGATAAGCAAGAGCTCCCCCTAAATTTGTGCATTATTTTAAAGCGTTTGAATGCAAATGCACAATCGATTAGGTACATGGGTCACTTCTTACATGTCACATACCACTTGGTGGTGTGCGAGAGTAACTAGAATGAACATCATAGCACAACACAATCACCAAAGATGAATGATCATCACATAAGCATTAAGATGATAGGAAATAGTAGCATCACACAATAAAGCGTATGATCAAACATCATCAAACGTGTATCACAAGCAACCAAAAGTGTGTCACAATAACCAAAAGCAATTGTTTTTGAAAACAAGCAACAAAACACCAAACGCTCTCTCACTCGAAGACTAAATATCTATATACACTTCTCCCCCTTTGACAACAAGTTACCAGAAAGCTCGAAGGCATATATCTAAGCGTTCTTGGGCTGATCTCCTCTGGTAGTTGATCAAGGAGTCGAGAGAATGACGTCGGCGAAGATCTCTACAGATGTCGTGGATGGAGCTGGAGTGGTCACTGGAGGAACTAGAGCTGATGGAGCAGGATCTTTGCTGACAGTTGCAGGAGCTGATGAAGAGGGCCTCATGTTTGGTGCAGGCAGTGTGACTGATCTAGCCTGAGTAGTGAACTGTGTGCTCGACATGAGAGGTGATCCATCCTCCTCCTCATTATCATCATCATCTGAAGAAGTAGAAGAGACCCGAGGGATGTGTAAGGAGTCAACTTCCTTCTGAAGCTCTACGACTGTCTTAGTCGCCTTGTCCACCTTATCACCAAGAGTCTTGATCCTTGTCTCAATATCTTCACAAGACTGTTCTGGTTGTCCAGAATCCCCTTGTGTGACACCCTATATTTGTGCTACAGTGATGTGTGTAATTAAGCTACAGTAATCCCCTGCTAACGATGCCACGTCACCACGATTACTATTGTGAACTCGTGATGATTCAAACCAGTTCAAAATTCAATTTTAATATAAAGTCAAACAAATAAAATTTTCAAATGACAAAACAAAAATGTTCAAAGTGTGGCAAATAATCTCTGGATATTGGTCATGTAGAAACCACCTTTTTATAAAAAGTTTTAATAAACTTAAATAATTAAAATAGTAGGTAAAACAAGAAAATAAATGCCTTCTATAATTTATAAAATACTAAACTATTCTATTTGGGGTTAAAGCTTTTTGTGGCAGTGGTATAAATAGTTAAACTATTTTAGGTGCCACTTTTATATTTTATAAAACTAAAACTAAAATAAAAATAAAAATAAATAATAAGCAAAAATAAAATAAAATGAAAAGGCCCCAAAAAACCCGGCCTACTAGGCCTCGGCCCACCAAACCAACCCCTATAACCCACCCGAGCCGAAACCCTAAACCTACCCCATCGCCACTTCGCCCCTCCTGTCACATCCCTAGTTGGTTTACTTAGGTGAGCATGTGTGAGAATCATGTTTTCACTTTTGCATCAACTTGAAATGGGGATTAACAGAAACCCCAAACACCTCACTTGAATCAAACAAATTTAATAGTTGTGAAAAACCAACAAATCCAAAATGCCCATAAAAAAATGTCCCCTATGTCTGATAAATGTGGACATTAATATATCAAGGGCCATTCTAAATATTTGAATCTTTAAAGCATTTCAAAAATAAATATTAAAACTGTTGAAAATGCCAAATAAAGCATTATGATTATTTTAATACTCAAAATATTCTGATACATTTTATGGAAGTTTGAAATATTCAAACTAATTTCCATAAAATATTTGGGATATTTTATGCCTGGCATTCGTGCCTAAATAAAATAAATAAAACAAATGTCAGAAAATAAAACAGAAACTGGAATGTTTAAAAAAAATAGGAGGAAGCCCACCTAGGCTGGCCCATCTGGCCCAGCACCGTCGTCGTCCTCCTGGCGGCCAGGAGGACGAGTGCGTGCCCGTCGCCTGCATCCCTCGTCGCGCACGTGAGCGGATGGGGACGCGCTGTCGAACCCATCGCTCTCTCTCGCCCATTCTCCCCCTGCCTCCTCCCTCTCCTCTGCTCTGCCATGGCCGTCGCCGCTGCTCGCCCGCCACCGTAGCTGCAGCCGCTCCCATGCCTTCTTGAGCCTGCTAGAGGCTCCGCCTCATCGTCCCCGTCCTCTGCGCTGAGCCACGCGTCGCCAGAGTCCCTGGAGAGTCGCCCTTAGGCCCTTCTTACTCCTCGGGTCCGAGCTCCACCGCCGTCGATTCGTTGCCTCCGAACCCTCCCCGAGCAAGCTCTTGTCGGCTCCGAGCCCGCAGTGAGCCCCCGGTCCTTTCCCCTCTCTTCCCCGACCTTTTCCCCCTTTGTAGGCCCCAGTTCCATCGATGCCCGAAATGCCCCGCCACACGAGCTCGTCGCCGGCGTTGCTCCGGTAACCAGCTGGTCCTTCCGAGGCCACCACCGAGCTTGTGGGGCCGCGTAGATGTCGTAGGAGCCAAGCTGCGGTCATGTTCCGCCCTGCTTCATCGAACTCATGCTCGCCCGAGCTCCGGCAGCCGCCGAGCTTGTTGCCGACGTCGATCCCGACCGTCTCAGCCTTTGAGAGGTGTCGGGATGGACGTGCGCGTGAGCCTAGGCTCGCCTGGTGCCTTCCACCGGCAAAATGGTCGCTGGAGGAGGAAACCCGACCCCTCCGCCGTCTCTGGAGCCACCGGCGACTCAACGCCGGTGAGTCTGGCCGGCGTTGACCACGTGGGTTTGACCCCTGGGTTACTAGCAAGTGGGGCCGGGCTCTGTTTAATTAGTATTAGATTAAGAAAATTAATTAACTAAACTAATTAAGTTAATGACCCACTGATAGTGGGCCCTATCCTAATTAATTCGTAATTAGTGTTTTAAATAATTTCTGTGAGAGGCTGGGTCACTGACCAGTGGACCCCACTGGTCAGGTTTGACCTGTCAACAGTCTATTGACTAGCTGACGTCATGATGATGTCATGTTGATGCAATAAAGTAATTTCGAATTAAATTAATTCCAGAAACTATTTAAAACTTAGAAAATTCATATAAATTAATTTATAACTCAAATTGAAATAATTTATATATGAAAATTTATCAGAAAAATCCAATGAATGCAATGGTGCTGTTATCATGCATGTTAGAGAAACCTATGTAGATGAACATTGACATTTACTAATAGGTAAACATATGGAATATGAAATGGAGAACGATTTTGAACCTATATTCAAAATCATTTCATTTAACTTGGATAGTAGTTGCATTAGCTCATCCATACATGCTGCCATGTCATGATCATGCATCATATTGTTGCACTTGCCGTGTATTGATTGCTACTTATTTGCATTGCGGTAGGCCCTGCTTTTGAGGATACCCCCGAGTATTCTAACGAAGGAGAATACCTTCCCGCTTCCCAGCAAGGCAAGCAACCCCATTGATCATTTCGATAACATCCCATTCTCTCACTCCTGCTCTTGTTTATTGCATTAGGACAACGTTCACTTGTCTGTCATATGCGGTAGATGAACCAATTCCTTTGCATGACCTATCATTGTCACAGTAAATAGCTAAACCCTATAACCTAGCATACTTGGTAGATGCTTGAGCCATGTTGTGCTTTACCTACTTTGCCTGCTATGCTTGCTATGCTTAGAGTTGTGTCAGGTCTGATTCATCTGGGTGATGAACTGGAGGGAAACAATATTGTCCTGATGTGAACTTTATGCTTCCGCTTGGTTTGTATGAACTTGCTTGTATGACTTGAGTGTCGGGTCATGTGACCCCTATCTGTAAGAACATATTATGCAAGGCTCCTAAGAGCCTCTTAAATAAAAGTTGTGTGTTGTATGGTTATGTTGTGATGCCATAGTTGTATCTATGCATACTAGGCATGTCGTGCGTACGTGTGACGTGCAACGATATGTATGGGATCCGACACCTAGTCATGTGCCTTTAGTAGTACTCTTTATGGAAAACTGCCTCTTTGTGCTTCCACCGAGCCTTGGTAGCTTGTTACTGCTCCAAACACATTGATTGACCGGCATGTATCCTTCTTTGCTGTTGTGTCTGTCCCTTCGGGGAAATGTCTCGCAGTGTAATGGAGTCCCTGTAGCCTGCTATGACTCATCTACGTGAAGTGATGACACTTATGTCCCACGGCGTAATGGAGTCCTTATAGCTTGCTATGACTCGTCTACACACACTTGAGGCTGACACCTGCATTGCTGGGTTACACATGCCTGTTTCCGTATGAATGTGCCACTTGGGTTCTATGACTAGTTATGTCAGCCCAGGTTCTCTGTCGTTTGATTGCCAGCAACATGTTCACATACGTGAGCCAAAAGACGCAAACGGTCCCGGCTAAGGTAAGGCTGCAACCGTGGGGTTTACCATGCGTGAGGACGCAAAGTGATGTGATGTGTTACAGTCCGGATTCATATGACTTAGGATCGAGGTCTCAACAACATTGGTATCAGAGCCTGACTGATTATAGGACTACCAAGCCAAACCGGTCGAAGTTGAGTCTAGAAACACCATAGAAAAGTAGGGGAATTGATTGTGGAAGGGAACGTAAGGCTCTTTTTACTCCTCTTCCCAAGTTATTCTATTCTGAGTCACTCTCATCTTTTCTATGGGGTTAAGAGCTAGGTTTCTCATCTATTTCTTAGGATGACGAGTTACTAACCATGGACTATTAGCTAGCTTGTTTGCAAGTGAACTCTAGTTCTAGATTATTGTTTGGTGTGACAATCAGTTGGATTAGAAACTTGAGTCTAGAAAGCTGAGTGGTTATGCTATCCAATCTTCTAGAAAGCTGAGTGGTTATGCTATCCAATCTTTTGTAGTTGTCTCAAAATCCTTTTTGAGCAATTATAGCCGTTATGCTGTCCAATTTCTGCTAGAATCTCTAATGTCTTTGCATCATTCTTTGTTTCAGATGCCCCCTCTTCCTTCCCATCAGGTGGTCCGTTTGACAAGGTGCATCGATGTACCGGGTCACACGGCCATGTTGGTTAGAGTTATGATGGAGGCTGGTTACCATTGGTACCCAGAGTACACAGTGGAGGAGCAGTATCGAGATTTCAACCAGAGTCAGTATTTGTGTACTGTTAGGATATATCCATCATATCTTGGAGCTATAGAGCCACTGCATTGGTCATATGGGTTAGGTGTCACTATAGACATAGCAGTTCAGGAGGACGCCTATCCCATGTTGACTATCATGAGGTTTCACCATGGTCTGCTTCAGAACACAGAGTTCTGTTATTTTCCTGCTTCTCTAGGAGGAGAGGAAGGTTATCTTAGTGCAACCTACTATGATCATTCTCATGAGGACCCTAGGCTGCAGGTTACTGATCAGATGTTGGAGAACAGGGATCGTGATGCACGTGCCCTTCGCATGGAGCTATATGCTACCCGTGCACGTCTTTGGACAACCCCGACGCAGCTAGCACCTGTCGTGCAAACAAGCTATGGAGATTTGGAGATGCTGAACCCATCGCGGACTCATCTGCCAGCACACGTAGACTGGCCCGATGTTGGAGGCATCACTCCTCTTCGAGGACCGTTGTTGCCACCAACAAGGGAACCAAGGCCACATCCGTGTCCTTATCAGGGATCGTAGGCCAGGGTGTTTCCAGATCCTCAGGTTCAGCTCTTGGGCCATGGGGGTAACCTATATGAGGCATTCTACGGTGATGCTCGAGTACGTGGATATTAGTACTAGTATGGTAGTAGTCGTATTGCCATAGTCCTGCGTGTCGTGTGGGATATGACTGAGGTGTGAGTTGAGTTCCAGAGGTGTAGATAGATAATGTATAGGAAGCTTGTAATGCCTCCGATGAGTTGCATCATCCTGCCATAGGTTGTACTTCAGCTTGGGCTTGTACTGAACTATGTCATGGTGTGTATGAATCATGGTGTTCATATGGCAGTTTGTTTTACCATGTTGATCAGGTGTTTACCCTTGCATGCCACGTTGTTCAGCACATTCCTCATCTTATGTCTTAGAGTTGTTGTCTTCCTTTTCTAAGTTGTGGGTTTGTTTTCCCAGGATGGTGTCAACTAGGAATAACCCCGTGCCTGCCTTCGAGTAGGGCAAGGGAAGCCAGCCAAGACAAGAGAACCTGCCGTAGGCGCCCTCCCTGGCAGAAGTGATGCTCGAAGCTGAGAGGAATAAAAGGGAGACCAACAGGCTGTTGGAACGTATTGAGCAGAACACAACGCGTCCTCCTTGCAATGAGCGTAATGATGGTGTGTCCCTCAATGACGTCATCAAGTTGTGCCTACCTAAGTTTCATCATTCGGGCGATCTGCTTGACGCTGATGACTGGCTGACCAACATGTCCCGCAAAATCCGAGCTGCCAATGTATCTAAGGCCAACAAGGCGACTTTTGTGGCATACTTTCTAGAAGGACCCACCAATCTGTGGTGGGAAAATTATGAAGCCATGCGTCTCGCAGGCCCCGCACCAACCCGGGCAGATTTCAGTGAGGCATTCCGTACCCATCACATCCCGGAAGGGCTGATGGATCGCAAGAGAGAGGAATTCTGTGCTTTTACCCAGGGCAGACTGACAGTGGATTCCTATAGCCATGAGTTCAGCAATATTGCTCGTTATGCTCCGGAGGAAGTGTCAACCGATGCCAAGAAATAGGGTAGGTTCCGCAAGGGACTTAGTCCTGAGCTCCATCGAGACTTGCGTCTGCATGAGTGCAATTCTTTCCAGGCCCTTGTCAACAAGGCTATCAACGCCGAAACTGGACAGACTGACTACGAGGCAACTAAGAAGCACACCCGTGATTTCAGCCCCGCATCTAGCGCGGGCTCCAACAAACGCCGGGTGTGGGTGCCCAACACAGCTCTGCCACCAAGGTACACTGCGAGGCCATCCTTCCAGGCGCCTTGCCCAGCTCCGCCCAACCCTCCAGTCAGGACATTTGGAGGTCCCCCTGTCAATGCTGCTCCCCGTGCCACCGTTGTCTGCTACAAATGTGGAGAACCAGGACACTACTCCCGTGAGTGTCCTCAGAACAATGCTAAGCCGGCTGGACGTGGGAAGTTGGGAAAAGCCTTCTATGTGAAGCGAGCTCCTGCTCGTGGTCGAGTGAATTATGTTTCTGCTGAAGAAGCCCTTGAGGATCCTGATGTTATCCTAGGTATGCTCCTTGTCAATAGTCATCCAGCATCTGTTCTGTTTGATACTGGAGCATCTCATTCTTTCATCTCAGAAAGTTATGCACAATTGCATAACATGTCATTTTGTGATATGCCTACTCCTTTAGTAGTTCAGACTCCTAGTTCAAAATGGCAAACCTCTAGGGTAAGCTATGACAATGAGATTCTTGTGGACAGGCTAATTTTCCTAGCATCTTTGATAGCCCTCAAGTCTTTGGACATCAATATCATCTTAGGTATGGACTGGATGAAAGCCCACTATGCTAAGATTGATACTCATACTAGGAATGTTCAGCTTACACATCCGTCGGGTGAGATAGTTAATGTCTCCACTCGAGCAGCCAAGCGCCGACTCTATTCTATCAATGCTAGCCCTCTTCCAGAATTAGAGGATATTACGGTAGTCCAAGACTTTCCGGATGTCTTTCCAGAAGAACTGCCAGGAATTCCACCTATCAGAGATGTAGAGTTTGTGATAGAGCTCATCCCAGGGACTGTCCCAATAGCCAGAAGACCCTATAAGATGGCACCCTTAGAACTAGCCGAACTTAAGAAACAACTCGATGAGGCTTTGAAGAAATGTTTCATTCTTCATAGTTCTTCTCCTTGGGCTTGCCCCGTCCTCTTCGTCAAGAAGAAGGATGGATGGGATAGGATGGTTGTGGATTACCGGCCAGTGAATTTGGTCACCATAAAGAACAAGTATCCGCTCCCTAGGATCAACGATTTGTATGATCAACTCGCTGGATCTTCTGTCTTTTCCAAGATGGATTTGAGGTTGGGATACCATCAAATCGGAATTAGAATCGGGGACATTCCAAAAATGGCTTTTGTTACTCGTTATGGCCAATACGAGTACACCGTCATGTCCTTCGGTTTAACCAATGCCCCAGCCACCTTCTCTCGCTTGATGAATTCGATCTTCATGGAGTATTTGGATAAATTCGTCATGGTTTACCTCGATGATATACTCATCTACTTGAAGAATGAATAGGAACATGCCGAGCATCTAAGGCTGGTATTGATGAAACTTCGAGAGCATCGTCTATATGCCAAATTCTCCAAGTGTGAATTTTGGTTACCAGAAGTAACCTATCTAGGCCACGTGATCTTTGGTAAAGGTATTGTTGTCAATCCCGAGAGAGTTCAGGACGTCCATGATTGGACTCAACCTGAATCGATTAAGCAAGTTTGGAGTTTCCTTGGCTTAGCGAGCTATTGTCGCCGCTTCATTGAGAACTTCTCCAAGGTTGCGAAACCTCTCACTGAACTCCTCAAGAAAGATAAAAAGTTCGAGTGGACCCCACAATGCGAGCATAGTTTCCAGGAACTGAAAAGACGCCTGACCTCTGCTCCCGTTCTGGTGCCACCAGACTTCTCTAAGGACTTTGTTATCTATTGCGACGCCTCGCGACAAGGATTAGGTTGCATTCTCATGCAAGATCGTCATGTGATTGCATACGCATCTCGACAGTTGCGTCCACATGAGGATAATTATCCAACACATGATCTTGAGCTTGCAGCTATGGTCCATGCACTAAAAACTTGGCGACATTACCTTCTGGGTAATCGTTGCAAAATTTACACTGATCACCAAAGTCTGAAAATATATTTTCACCCAGCCGGATTTGAATCTTAGGCAAAGACGGTGGGTTGAGTTGATTACAAATTATGACTTAGGGATAACTTACACCCCGGGGAAAGCCAATGTCATGGTTGATGCACTAAGTCGTAAGTCTTATTGTAATGACCTGATGTTACAACAAGGTCAACCACTTCTCTATGAGGAATTTCGGAAGTTGAACCTCGACATTGTTCCTCGAGGATTCCTTTCCAGCCTGGTGGCAAAACCTACTCTTAAGGATCAAATTATAGCTGGCCAAAAGCGTGATAAGGGTATTTCCTGGATCAAAGAGAACCTTGTTAGCGGTATTGCTAAGGATTTCTCTATCGATGATCAAGGTGTGGTGTTCTTTCAGAACCGATTGGTGGTTCCCAAGAACCAACATCTTCGGCAGCTGATCCTTAAGGAGGCTCATGATACTCCTCTAACAATTCATCCTGGCCCAGCACCGTCGTTGTCCTCCTGGCAGCTAGGAGGACGAGCGTGTGCCCGTCATGCGCGCGCGCCGGAGCTGCCACGTAGCTCCCTGCGCGCCTGCATCCCCCGTCGCGCTGGCGAGCGGATGAGGACACGCTGCCGTCCCCATCGCTCTCTCTCTCGCCCATTCTCCCCCTGCCTCCTCCCTCTCCTCTGCTCTGCCATGGCCATCGCTGATGCTCGCCCGCCGCCGTAGCTGCAGCCGCTCCCGCGCCTCCCTGAGCCTGCCAGAGGCTCCGCCTCATCGTCCCCATCCTCTGCGCCGAGCCACGCGTCGCCATAAGCCCTGGAGCGTCGCCCTCGAGCCCTTCTTCCTCCTCGGGTCCGAGCTCCTCCGCCGTCAATTCGTCGCCTCTAAGCCCTCCCCGAGCAAGCTCTCGTCGGCTCCGAGCCCGCAGTGTGCCCTCGGTCCTTTCTCCTCTCTTCTCTGGCCTTTCCCCCTTTGTAGGCCCCGGTTCCGTCGATGCCCAAAATGCCCCGCCACACGTGCTTGTTGCCAGCGTTGCTCCGGTGACCAGCTGGTCCTTCCGAGGCCACCACCGAGCTCGTGGGGCCGCGTAGATGCCGTAGGAGCCAAGCTACGGTCATGTTGTGCCCTAGTTCGTCAAACTCGTGCTCGCCCAAGCTCCGACAGCCACCGAGCTCGTTGCCGACATCGATACCGGCCGTCTCAGCCTCTGAGAGGTGTCGGGATTGACGCGCGTGTGAGCCTAGGCTCGCCTGGTGCCTTCCACCGGCAAAATGGTCACCGGAGGAGGAAACCCGACCCCTCCGCCGTCTCTGGAGCCACCGGTGGCTCAATGCCGGTGAGTCTGGCCGGCGTTGACCACGGGGGTTTGACCCCTGGGTCACTGGCAAGTGGGGCCGGGCGCTGTTTAATTAGTATTAGATTAAGAAAATTAATTAATTGAACTAATTAAGTTAATGACCCACTGATAGTGGGCCCTATCCTAATTAATTAGTAATTAGTGTCTTAAATAATTTCTGATAGAGGCTGGGTCACTGACTGGTGGACCCCACGGGTCAGGTTTGACCTCTCAAAGGTCTATTGACCAGCTGACGTCATGATGATGTCATGCTGATGCAATAAAGTAATTCTGAATTAAATTAATTCTAGAAACTATTTAAAACTTAGAAAATTCATATAAATTAATCTATAACTCAGATTGAAATAATTTATATATGAAAATTTATCAGAAAAATCCAATGAATCCAATGGTGCTGTTATCATGCATGTTAGAGCAACCTATGTAGATGAACATTGACATTTACTAATAGGTTAACATATGGAATATGAAATGGAGAACGATTTTGAACGTATATTCAAAATTATTTCATTTAACTTGGATAGTAGTTGCATTAGCTCATCCATACATGCTGCCATGTCATGAGCATGCATCATATTGTTGCACTTGTCGTGTATTGATTGCTACTTATCTGCATTGCGGTAGGCCCTGCTTCTGAGGATACCCCCGAGTATTCCAATGAAGGAGAATACCTTCTCGCTTCCCAGCAAGGCAAGCAACCCCATTGATCATTCCGATAACATCCCATTCTCTTGCTCCTGCTCTTGTTTACTGCATTAGGACAATGTTCACTTATCTGTCATATGCGGTAGATGAACCCATTCCTTTGCATGACCTGTCATTGTCACAGTAAATAGCTAAACCCTGCAACCTAGCATACTTGGTAGATGCTTGAGCCATGTTGTGCTTTACCTACTTTGCCTCCTATGCTTGTTATGCTTAGAGTTGTGTCAGGTCTGATTCATCTGGGTGATGAACTGGAGTGAAACAATATTGTCCTGATGTGATAAGCTTAAGGATGAACCCGATTTGGTAAAGGTAGCGATGAGAGTCTATGTAGGAGTACATAGCAGGTTGTCTCATTGGGACCGTTCTTAGGAACCGAGTTCAGTGTTTGTGATCCAAGGCTAGTTACTACCACATGCTGGGCCCTGAAATATGACCCCACTTGACTTATCAATCGCTTAGTCCTTGGTCTAGGAGTTGCAAGTAGTTTCTGGTGTTTATAGTACGCTAGAGGCCGTGCGTAGCGCTGACCCTAGGGGTGGGTTACGACGCGGTAGGCAGTGGCACGGTGTACCAAGGGTCACTCGAATGGTGGGCTTGGGAACCCTGCGCACATTGTTTGGGGCCGTAGCAGAAACATCGGCCGGACTTCCGTGCGGGTTCAGTCTCAAATAGGCGATAGCCTGGACTAGAGGTTTGGTGTGATTGACGGTCGTGGCCGACTCCCTCACTGGGCTTCCGCTTGAAGGTTGCCGAGGTGCATGTTTTTATGAGCACACAGCGATAAGTGGTGAGAGCGTGTGTGAAGAAGTACACCCCTGCAGGGTATGAATCTGTTCGAATAGCCACGTCCTCGGATATGGACTACTTGGAGAACTATGCTATTCATAGATAATTAAATGGATACTCATAAAAATCTCAAGACAAGTGTGAGTATCGTGGATGGCACTCTCGTAGGAGATGGAAGTGAATCCATGGTGGTGTATTGATGTGGAGTTAGTGGACTCGTGTGCGATATCTAAAATTTGAACAAAGAGTTAAAATTGCGTAGTATAGGTTAGCCATGAGTCAAAGCTGGCATTGCCACATAAACTCCACCACTCTCCTTTTTGATACATGAGCATGAATAGTCTAGGTCTGCTTTAAAGACTTGTTGAGTACATTTGTACTCATGTTTGCTTAATAAATGTTGCAGATGAGACTCAGGACCCATCAGGTGGGTTCTATCTAGATGTCGACGCTGCCGAATAGCTGGTGTCCCAGCTACGACCTTATGCCCTGTGGCGGGCTGTAGATAGTCAGGCCATGTGCCTTTTTACCCTTTCAACTGTCTGTATTCAGACAGCTTTATGCTTCCGCTTGGTTTGTGTGAACTTGCTTGTATGACTTGAGTGTCGGATCATGTGACCCCTATCTATAAGAACATATTATGCAAGGCTCCTCAGAGCCTCTTAAATAAAAGTTGTGTTGTTGTATGGTTATGCTGTGATGCCATAGTTGTATCTATGCATACCGGGCATGTCATGCGTACATGTGACGTGCAACGGTATGTATGGGATCCGATACCTAGTCATGTACCTTTAGTAGTACTATTTACGGGAAACTGCCACTTTGTGCTTCCACCGAGCCTTGGTAGCTTGCTACTGCTCCGGACACATTGATTGACCGACATGTATCCTTCTTTGCTGCTGTGTCTGTCCCTTCGGGGAAATGTCTCATAGTGTAATGGAGTCCCTGTAGCCTGCTACGACTCGTCTACGTGCAGTGATGGCATTTATGTCCCACAGCGTAATGGAGTCCTTGTAGCTTGCTATGACTCGTCTACGCCGACAGCTGCATGCTGAGTTACGTATGCCTATTTCCGTACGGATGTGCCACTTGGGTTCTATGACTAGTTATGTCGGCCTGGGTTCTCTGTCGTTTGATTGCCAGCGACATGTTCACATACGTGAGCCAAAAGACGCAAACGGTCCCGGCTAAGGTAAGGCTGCAGCCGTGGAGTTTACCGTGCGTGAGGCCGCAAATTGATGTGATGTGTTACAGTCAGGATTCATATGACTTAGGATCGAGATCCCGACACCTCCCCTCGATCCCCTTCTCCCCGCCTCTCCCTGGCGCCGCCGCGCACCGCGCCCGATGCCGGTCCGCTCTCGCGCCCACCCGCTCGCCCGCCACTGCCTCGCTTGCCCGCGCCCGTCTGCCTCGCTGGACCATCGCCGTCGTCCGTCGCCGCCTCCCGCCGACCGCCGCCGCCTCCCGCCCCGACGGCCCTGCCGCCTCCTGCCGTGCGCTGTCGCCGCCTCACCACCGCCGGATCCGGGCATAGGCCGTGCCACCTCGTCCGCCTCGTCGTCCCAGCCGGTCTGCATCGCCCCCGCGCCGGCACTCACTGCCTCACCGTCGGACTCCGTCAATCCTCAACGCCCCCCTACAATGCATGTGAGGTCGCCTGCCTCGTGTCCCCCCCATGGCGACCGCCGGCGGCCACCGCGTTGCCGCCCGAGCTGCAGCTGCAGCTGTGGTGATGCTGGGTGTGTGTGTATGTGTGGTGTGCGTGTGCGCATTGCGAATATGTGTGGGTTAATCCCACTGACATGCGGGGCCCATGCCCCTAAAACATATTTAGAAAAGTAAAATAAAATTTAAAATTTAAAAGAAAAGAATTATATATAAATAATATTAATAATTAATTAATTAAATAGTTGATTAGTCAGTTAATTAACCTAATTAGATTAATTGGTTTATTTAATCTGTTAATTAACCAGACAGTCTATGACAGGGGGGACCCACTGGTCCTGTTGACCGCTGACGTCATGCTGACGTCATCATGACGTCAGCTTACACTGTTTCGGATAATTCGAATTTAATAATTAAATTAATTTCAAAATATCGCTAAATATTTATTAAATCATATAAAATAAACCGTAGCCTGGATTTAAATTTTTGTACATGAAAGTTGCTCAGAACAACGAGACAAACCCGGTTACACTACCCACATGCCAGCCAGATACCTCTAACTATCCGAACGTGGAACATTGCCCCCTTCGATCATCTGTCTGACAGATGTTCGGAACCGGGAAAACTTTTCCGGATGGATTCCTCTTCGTCGGTAACGTGCAACCCTACGTTAGAACACACCCGACACTGCCTATTATCATGTCATACTTTGTGTAGCATTGTTTGCTTTATATTTATTGTTTCTTCCCCCCTCTTCTTACCGGTAGACCGCGAGACTGATGCTGTTGCCAGGTATGACTACGCCATTGACAATAAACCCTTTTGTTGCAGAGCGGCAAGGCAAGCAACCCCTCTTGAGCATTCCGATATCGCCTATTCCTTTCCCTCTTATTCTTGCATTAGATTGTTGCTATTGTATTAGTTAGCTCCTATTCTGATGCATAGCTTGTTTTTGATGAACTGCTATTATACCTGCAATCATACCAACTGCTTAGTATAGGTTGATCAATGAATCCCCAGTGACCCCTTAGTCCCAGTTGCCCCTGCTTCTTCATCGACGACCCGACGATTCGACTACTCGACGACTCAAAGACTCGGTCAACCGACCGACAAGCCAGGCCACTCACATCACCGCACACCCCTTTAGTATGGCACTGTAGAGCTACTACCGAGTGCCAAGGGTGATACCTCACTTAGCACTCCCAGTGTTAATTTTGTAGCGTAGCTAATCGATCGTGGGTATCGAGGGTGATTCCTCCTTCCCAGTTATCGATAGCGACTCTTGTCAGACACATACCTCGAGTGGGATCCATCGAGGGTGATTCCTTGGATATCCACTTGGTTTATAAACACACAATTACTTCAACTTGACCTTGCTTACATGTGAAAGACGGGACTAGAGGGACAGGCGGTACCACCCTGGTTGAGGTGGTGGGATGTGCGGGTAAGGCATCCAGGTTATGTTGAGGCGTGGACTGGCAAGAGAGGCCTTTACCACACATCCTCGAGACGGGGTGACAGGACCACACTTTATGGGTCACGCTTGCCCCGCATTATTGAAATGCCAATGGTTTGGGTATTTGATCTGAGTTGGTCGTTTGACCTTTTTCGCATTAAACCTTCACGTGGGAGAAGTTATGGGTACTCAACATCGTTGTATCAGCCGAAGCTCTTCGGACGTTAGCAATGGAGCGACGCGCATCGGATTGGGCTGGAAGGTACAACTCCCGGACTGAGTGTGCTAGGTCTGCTTCTGGCCGCGTTCGCATCGTGCATGAGTGCAAGGGCAAGTGGGCCCACGAACCTGCATGCTTAGGATTTAGACCGGCGGGCTAGCCTCTTTGTTGAGCCTAGGTGGGGCGATGACGTTTTAGATTCCGAGGCCGGGCATTACCCAGGAAAGTGTGTCCAACCGGAGGTGATAAAGCATGTTGGAAATGCGGTGCACCCCGGCAGGGATGAATTCATCTATTCGAATAGCCATGTCCACGGTAACAGGACGACTTGGAGTTGTACCTTGACCTTATACAACTACAATTGTGACTTTAATTTCTAAATGATTGTGGTTCCGGGATTGCTTCCTCGTAGGGAGTCGAGGAAGAATCTCTAGGCGTGGTTACTTAACAAAATTGCTACAATAATATGACTTATATGAGTTACCAGTCTACTCTCTTCTAATGCTGCAAGATGCTGAAGATGCTAGTCTTCGATAGGACTAGGCCTTCCCCTCAATCTTGCTTTCTACAGGCAGTCCAGATATAACCCCACCCCTTGATAATGTTGCATACTTAGCATAGTTCTAATGTCAGTATTGCGAGTACTTTGGGTGAGTACTCACCGCTGCTTTGTCTTCTCTTTCCCCCTCGATGCGATTCTGTGTTCAGAAGATGGAGCCCAGGAGATGGAGTACGCCGGAGACAACTACTACACAACCGTAGGAGCCTACTACTACTTGGAGGCGGCCCCCGACCAGCAGTAGGATAGGAGGTTCCCAGGCAGGAGGCCTCACCTCTTTCGAGCCGCGTTATGTTTGTGCTAGCCTTCTTAAGGCAAAACTTGTCTAACTTATGTCTGTACTTAGATATTTTTGCTTCCGCTGACTCGTGCTTGTCAAGCTTTATATTCGAGCCCTCGAGGCCCCTTGCTTGTAATATGAAGTTGTATGACTTTAATTTGTGTCGAGAGTTGTGCTGTGATATTGATTAGTGAGTCCCTAATCTCGGTCGTACGCATTGCGTGTATGTTTAGCATATGGTTGAAATTGGGGGCGTCACACCTTGATATCCTTCTGCATGCCCTGAACTGCTGAGATCAAAAGATCCATTTGCTTGTTTATGGATCTGGGGGCTTGAGCACTAGCGGCTCGAACTGCTTCTACCTCTGCGTGTGATGTAGCAGATGTGGGATGATCTAGGTCCATCTCCACAACATTATCCTCGAGTTCTGGCTGTAGGGGCAGATGTGGACGGTCTAGAGCAAATATGTGCTTCTCCAACTGAGATTTGATAAGCATCTGGATGTAGGGTGCATAGCAGCAAGAGCGCTTCAGACCAGCA
This sequence comes from Hordeum marinum, assembly GCA_022496015.1. Lineage (NCBI taxonomy): Eukaryota > Viridiplantae > Streptophyta > Magnoliopsida > Poales > Poaceae > Hordeum > Hordeum marinum. The sequence goes on from CM039676.1 coordinate 420,755,884, forward strand.
GCAACCCTCTTGATTGTCTCAACAATCAAATCCATGACTCTAATCCTGGTATGTTTGTCTAGGTGGATTAACATGTTGATGGAGTATCCTCGGATCATCTTGTCATCTCCTGACTTGGGCATCAAGGTATGCCTCAGAATAGTGTTCATGGTAAGGAGGCCTGCTTGCAGATAGTAGATGGATCCTAGCTTGTGAGATTTCACTTTGTCTGCGGGGATAGGAGTATACATATCCTTCATGGCATTGTGGCTTGCCTTGGATTCTGAGTATACATCCAGATCACCATCCTGAACCTGTGGAACTCCTAGAAGTACAACCCACTCATCAATAGTGGATTCATACCTTGCTCCTTCAGTCATCCATACAATTCTACCATCTTCGTAGAAATGTGAAGTGGAGTAGAATTGCATGATCATCTCATCGTTCCATGCAGTAAGCTCTCTGCCAATGTAGTGGAAATTATCTTGGACATTTGGAAAGTAGTCCTCATTCTCCTTAATGAATTCCCAATCAACATATCTCATATCACTAATAGTTGGGCTCTTGTCTAGCAACACTGTCTCATAAAAGTCATGTTGTTCTCTCATGTCGAACCTGTAGTCAACAGGAGTTTTCTTTCTCTAGGCATAAGGATCTATAGCTCTCCAAGCTCTCAATCCCGAGTCTTTCCTCTTCTTCATATCTTCAGCAACTAAGTGGATGACATCATGTAATGGAAGATGTGGTCTGAGCTTCATCAATGTAGTCAAGTCATCATCATCTTCAAATCTGGAGGCAGTTCCTTTATTCTTCTCATAATCTGGAATATCTCTGGTAATCCTCTTGGACTTCTGTGCATCAGCCTTCTTGGATGTAGGCTTGGTGCTCTTGGATGTGCTAGTCTTTGGCATAACATCATCCATAAGCTTCTTGGCCTTCTTCTTGGGAGGAGCCTTTGCAGCTGGCTCATCCTCCTCTTCCTCAGCAGCAACACCAGCAGCCTCCTCTAGATCTTCATACATGGAGGTAGGCCTGCCTATCACATGAATAATCCTCTTTCTGGCTTTCTTCTCCCCTGCCTTCTTAGGCATAGACTTCCTTGGGGGATCAACAAACATTGTGGCCCTATCACTCTCATGTGCTTTGATAGTTTCAGAGCTGGCATAGACCTTGCTGACAACTCTTCTGGAAGAAGTAGGTTCAATAGCAGACTTCTTAGCAGCCTTTTCTTGCTTCTTGGCAAGAATCTCCTCAAGAACAAAGTCTGAATCTTCTTCATCATAATTTAGCTTCTTCCTGGTCCTGATGGTAGCCTTGGGCAACCCATGGGAGCTAGGGGTGCCTGGATCTGAAAATGAACTGGACTCTGGGCTTGTGCCTGAACTCATGTTAGCACCCTACTCTGGCATATTCTGACTATCCTTAGCATCTGACATACTAACCCTATGAATAGAGTATAGAAGAGCAGAAGTAGATGAGTCATCACAAAATGAGGCTGGTTTTTGAAAGTTTGAACAATAGATTTTCAAAGTTTTTGCATTCTGTACAATGAAAATCGGTACAGCCGAAATAAGAATTTCGGTGGCACCGAGACTGACTGTCCCTCTTAACAGAACCTTGGCACTATTTTCGATGAGACCGAAAAGAAGTACTCGGTTCCACCGAGACCGTTCTCAGCAACATAGAAAGACAAATCGGTGAGACCGATATGTTCTCTTTGGTTCCACCGAGTTCCATCGGGCAAACATCAAAACCCTATAAAATCTAATATTCGCTAAGCTATCAGAATTTTGAGTGGATAGGAGTGCATGCAAAGAGTAGTTTATAGATAAACTTCAATCCATTGCGCAAGAATCGAACGAGGAGTGCAAAAGAGGTCGAATCCGTACCCTAGCTTGGCGTGGATCCGCTACAACGGCGACGATGGAGAGGATTTCGTCAGCTATGATGTTTCCCAACGGCGGAGGAGCGCACTGAGACAAGGGCGACAACCAGGGGTCTCGTAGGCGGCAACTTAGGGTTCTGAGGCGTGACGATTGAGATTGAATTTCAAAGCGTTGGGGTCCATAGCTTATATACCTACCATTGTCGGCGTACCGATTCAAACTTTTTGGTGTCACTGAATTCCTCAACTCTCTGTTGACAGGGACACTCGGTGTAACCGAGAAGATGGAATCCGTGGTACCGAGATTGAAAACTAGATCAACCCTAGGCATTCGGTGAGATCGAGATTTTGTGGTTGGTTCTAGTGAGATTCACTTGGGAGGTTTTAATAGTCAGTCCTTGTTGATACGAAACTCCGAGTGCTCCACACACAGAGGGATCGAAAAGCACTTGTTCAAATTTTGTGATGCAACATGAATAGAGTATGAGGTGAGAAAGCATAGATAGCTAAAGAAGTGGTCCTAGGCATTCTTGTATATCCAATTGGCAAAAGATAAATCAATAGCCAAAAAGCAATAATTGGATATCCTCAAATGAGTAAATAAATGCAAACCAACATGCTCACACAATAAGATGTCAAATGAAATCATGGCAAACATGCACAAACCCTCTAGCATCTAATAATCACTTGGGAAATGACGAAGTCATCTATATATGAGTATTTGACTTAGGAGCCAAGTAAGAGTACTTGATCATAGGTCATACTCATCATTTAAGCACAAGTGGGGTTACCACTTTGACATAAAGCATTTAATGTTGTCACATACTAAGAGATGCTTTGAATCAAGTCTTAGAGTAAAGACCCCCCTTGATGTGACATCCCCCATAAGAGGGATAAACTAACCTTGGGCTTTGTCGATGAAGACTTCATGTTGTTGAGGTGGTGGTGGATGCTCAAAGTTGATGAAGATCACCAAGAGTTGGGAGCATCCTTGTTGTTTCCTTACTCTTCTCACCTATATGGGTTAGTCCCAACACACGAGAGACAAATACAAGGATATCTATGGACATGGAGTGCAAAGCATATGTGATGATGTCCATTGATTTGTTGAATACCTTGTCCCTTGCTTACCTTTGAGGGAATGTGTGACTCCTTGAACTATTACATAGGGTTGATGTTGATTGCAAATAGATCTTGCCAATAATGAATGTGAGTGAATTTCATTGGCAGAGTGACCCCTCAAGAACTCTCTAGTTCTTCTTCTTGGGAACCCACATCAAATTGATGGTATCCTTGGTGTTGAAGTAGCACTTGTAGAAGTTGAGCTTGTGGTAGCCTTGGGAACCCACTTCACCAAAGCTTGGGGTTCATCTTCATAAGAGTCAAAGTCCTCTTGGAGCTTGTTCTTGCCCTTGAGCTTGGTGTCTTGTGGTGGAAGGTTATCTTGCAACTTTGTTCCCCTGGGAAGCGTATTTTCATACATTTCCTTTTGAGGAACAAACTTGGGACTATGGTATTGACCTTCTTCCCATTCAACTCCATTTGCGTTGAAGTAGCCAACACCACGATTCTTTCGGTATCCTCCATGCTTGCGTACAATCTCATCAAATTGTTTGTACCCTTGAAGACTCTTGTAGATACCTTTCTCTATAATTCCTTTCAATAAAGCATTTTCTTGCTCAAGTGTAACATGGCTAAGAGAATCATCATTAGTGGAATCAATAGAACTACTAGGAGCAACATCATTGGATTTAGCATTTTTATTGTTGCTACTAGATGAAGAACCTTTCTTGCCTTTGTTACTAGTTTTCTTAGATTTGACTTGTGGCATAAATGTAGACAAGATTAGTCGTTTGGCAAGATAAGATGAAGTCTTCTTTTGGAGATCGTCATTGATAGCTTTAGGAAATTCATGTTCTTGCTCCAAATTGAGCTTCTCGAAGCGTAGCTTCTCATGAGTTCTTATAAAGCTCTCTATGATCTTCAAGAGTACATTCATGGGCTAACTTAAGAGTGTTGAGTTCTTTAGTTAGTTCTTATGTTTTCATATTATCATCGTCAATTGACTTATCTTGACTAGCATGAGAAATATCAAGTTTATTATGATCAACATCACTAGTTTTATCGCATAGCAAGTCATCATCAGCAAACCATATTCATCACTATCGAAATCAAGATATTCAGGGTGTGATACCTTGGTACCTTTAGCCATGAAGCAAGTTCCACTCCCTTCATTTGGTGAATCAAATAGATCACATGAGTTGGTTGTCACTAGTGCAATTCCGGCAACACCATCATCTTGACTATAGTCGGAGTTGGAGCGATAGCTTCTCTCGGAGTGGTTGTCGGAGTCGGAGCCGGAAACCCATTCACCAACATGAGATTGATGTTGCCTTATTGAGTATCTCTTGGCATGCTTGTCCTTCTTCCCCGAGTCCCTACTTCTCCTTGAGGGTCTTCGTTCATAACGATCATCTCTACTCCTTCTCTCTCTTCGAGGTGATTCATCTCTTGAGCTTTGTCTTCTAGGTGACTGTTCTCTTCGTTTGTAGGGAGCCGTGCACTCATTAGATTAGTGTCCGGGTTTCCCGCAATTGTAGAAGTTTCGGTCACGACTTGACGAACGCTTCTCTTCATATCTTGAGTTGGAGCTGCGATCTTTGCTTATATTCTTGTAGAACTTGTTGAATTTCTTGACCATGAGGCTTATCTCTTCATTTGTGACAAGGTTGTTGCTTGAGGTAATGGGAGCATCACTTGTGGCTTTGTAAACACCGCTAGACTTGTGGTGGAGCTCTTCCTTGTCTTTGAGTGTCATCTCATGAGCAACAATTCCACCAATCACTTCCATTGGTTTGAGATATTTGTAGTTGGGCATCATTTGTATCAAGGTGCACACAGTTTCATATCTTTCATCCAAAGCTCAAAGTATCTTCTTGATGATGAACTTGTCAGTCATTTCTTCGCTTCCTAAGCAGACAATATCATTGGTGATGAGAGCTAGCCTAGAGTACATTTCAGCGACTCCTTCACCATCCTTCATCTTGAACTTATCAAGTTGACCTTGAAGAACATCTAACTTGGATTCTCTCACGGACTCAGTTCCTTCGTGCATATCAACCAAAGTATCCCAAATCTCTTTTGCCTCTTCAAGACAGCTGATTTTGTTGAATTCTTCGGGGCATAGGCAATTGAAGATAATGTCACATGCTTGAGCATTGAGTTGCAACATCTTCAATTCTTTCGCATTCGCTTCACGATCCGGTTCTCTTCCAACACCAAAGAATTCACCTTGCAAGCCAACACGAACAACGGCCCAAATGGTACGATTATGACCAAGCAAATGCATTTTAATTTTATGCTTCCAACTAGCAAAATTAGTGCCATCAAAGTACGGACCTCTACGGTGATAATTTCCCTCACTAGATGCCATACTTCTCCTAGGTTGTGAAACTAATGCAATGGAGACCAAAGCTCTGATACCACTTGTAGGATCGAAAGTAGACCTAGAGAGGGGTGATTAGACTACTTGACCAAATAAAACTATGTTTTTTCCCAATTTTAATTATTAGCAAGTTTTAGCATTCATAACATATCAAGTAGACCCGACACATGCAAGTCTAAGAGTATAGCAGCGGAAAGTAACAACAAGCATGAGTAAAAGGACAGGGTAGGAAGATCAAACACAATTGTAGACACGATGATTTTTCCTGTGGTTCCGATAGGTGTTGCTATCGTACATCCACATTCATGGAGTCTTCAACGCATGGAGCGTAACAGTCGCGAGAGTCCATGAAGGGTTCCACGAAGAAGCAGCCTTGACTATACCATGACGGCCTACGTCCATGGAGGACTAGCCTTACTCGGGGTAGATCTTCACGAAGTAGGCGATCTGCTTGCCCTTACAAACTTCTTGGTTCACTCCACAACACAAAGTAGGAGGCTCCCAAGCGACACCTAACCAATCTAGGAGGCACCACCCTCCAAAAGATAATAGGCTCGGTAATGACGATGAACTCCTTGCTCTTGTGCTTCAAGATGATAGACTCCTCAACACACAATCACTCTCTCACAGATTTGGCTTGGTAGAAGAGATGGGATTGGTGGAAAGCAACTTTGGGAGGCTAGAAATCAAGATCCATATGGTTGGAGTGGAAGATCTTGACCTCAGCACAAGGGTAGGTGGTTCTCTCTCAGAAAACTGAGTAGGATAGGTATGGAATAGTTCCGAGTGCTTATCTGTCGAGTGGGTGGTGGTGAAGGGGTATATATAGGCACCCCCCAAAATCCAACCATTACACACAAAATGACCAACTCAGTGACACCGATGTGTTAATCTTGGTGGTACCGAAGTGACCAAAAGGTGGCAACTTTTGAATCTCGGTGAGACCGATATAGGAATCTCGGTTGCACCGACAAGGTGACCAACGGTCAGAAATGCCAAACTCGGTGATGTCGATTCAACATTCTCGAACGGACCGAAAGTGTGAACTTGCATAATAGAACGTTGGCAACCCAACTCGATGGCACCGAAAGCAGTGTCGGCTGCACCAAAGTGGCTAGGGTTTGGCTATGTCTATCTAGGGTTTGGAATCGGTGGCACCAGGGTAGGAATATTGGTTGCACCGATTTTGTATGTTTGGCTAGTTACAGACTTTGGTGGGAGAGCTTGTGGATGTTTTTGGTGACTATCTTTTGTGCACGTATGAGCATTTTGTTCACCAACAAAACCTTACCCCCTTTCAATTCTATTGGCTTTCCTATGGACTCAAAGTGATTTATCACAAATGTAAAATGTAGAGTCCTCTTGCTTGAAGCTTGGCCAACCTATTTCCTTGAATCTTGGGGTAATTCCACAATCTCCACAGTCCTTTTGCCATCCCTATCATTGAAATTTTCCTGAAATATACTTGGTGGAAACATTAGTTCAAGGACTCATATGTTGTTATTAATTACCAAAACCACCAAGGGAGCAAATGTGCTTTTAGGATGTCGCCTAGAGGGGGGGGGGGTAATAGGGGCTTTAAAATAATTACGATTTAGGCTTGAACAATTGCGGAATAAAACTAACGTTTAATATGTTAAGTACAAAACCTAAAACAACTAGGCTCACCTATGTGCACCAACAACTTATGCTAAGCAAGATAAACAACTAAGTGATAGCAAGATATAAAGCAAGAAACAATATGGCCATCACAAAGTAAAAGTGCATAAGTAAAAGGGCTCGGGTAAGAGATAACCAAGGCACGCAGAGACGACGATGTATCCCAAAGTTCACACCCTTGCGGATGCTAATCTCCGTTTAGAGCGGTGTGGAGGCACAATGCTCCCCAAGATGCCACTAAGGCCACCGTAATCTCCTCACGCCCTCACACAATGCAAGATGTCGTGATTCCATTAAGGGACCCTTGAGGGTGGTCACCGAACGTGTACAAATGGCAACCCTTGGGGCGGCCACCGAACCCGTACAAATGGCAACCCTTGGGGCGGTCACCGGTACTCGTACACTTTGGCAACCCTTGGGGGCGGTCACCGATCCCCGTACAAATTGCTCGGGGCAATCTCCACAACCTAATTGGAGACCCTGACGCTTGCCCGGAGCTTTACACCACAATGATTGAGCTCCGAGGCACCACCAATTGTCTAGGGCGCCAAGGAACCCAAGAGGAACAAGCTCTAGGGTGCTCAAACACCCAAGAATGATAAGCTTCTCAACTTCTCCCTTCCACGTATCACCATGGAGAACTCAAACCTATGCACCAAATGCAATGGCAAGGTCATAGGAAGTGCCCAAGTCCTTCTCTCCCAAATCCCTCCACAACAACTAATGCTATGGAAGAAAATGAGAGGAAGAACAAAGAAGAACACGAAGAACTCCAAGATCTAGATCCAAGGGGTTCCCCTTACATAGAGGAGAAAGTGATTGGTAGAAATGTGGATCTAGATCTCCTCTCTCTTTTCCCTCAAGAACTAGCAAGAATGATCAGAGGGATTGATAGTTAGCAAGCTCGAAGAAGATCAACAATGGGGGGCAAACACGAGCTCAAAGGTTGAGATCATTGGGGAAGAAGACCCCTTTAAATAGGTGGGAAAAAAATCCAAGAGTTACCCCTACAACCCGCACACAAGAGGTAGTACCTCCCCTAGGAGCGGTACTAGCGCTCACACGTAGAACTCAGCAGTAGAAGGGGCAGTGGTAGTACCGCTTAGTACTACCGCCCCTACTACTGCTCAGGTGGCGCTGGTCACCAGACACAGACAAGGCAGTGTCTGGTGCCCCGCGTGAGGAGCCGGAACCCCCCAGCGGTACTACCACAGTGGCCAGTGGTACTACCGCCCTCGAGAGAATAATAAGGAACCCAAGCAACCAGATGGAAACAAGAAAACCAGAACTGCCATAACCTTCTCATATGAGCTCCGAATTGAGCAAACTCAAGTTTGTTGGATTCACGATGACAAGAGCTATCCAACAACGACAAATGCCAATGATATAGAGATGTGAAACCTCTATGAATGAAGAACCAGAAAAAACTCCAACATCGAAAACATCATAGAAGATGCATATGGACTCCGTTTTCGATGAACTTGAGCTTGTCATGAAGCTAGCCATAAGCTCAAGAACCCACATAGAGAAAAGCCAACCAAGAACCAAGAAAGATGATGATGCCAAGAATGCAATGGTTTGAGATCTCAATGAACGATACGATCAAGCTACTCACTTGAGAGACCCCCTTGATAGTACGACCATTGGTCCTATAACCCAGTCTCCGAACTACCACCATGAGACCGGTAAAATAGAAAACCCTATCAAGGTCAAACCTTTGCCTTGCGCATAGTCCACTTGAGCTAGATGATGACGATTCTGACTTCCTCAAGATGGACCACCTTTCTTGATTGCTCCCACATACTCCACTATGGCTGAGCACTCTTCGGCACATCTTCACAAGTCCATTGTCACCACAATGAACGACAACCTTCAAGCATGATCTCTCCGTGATGCTTCACTTGAGTTTGCACACCGCAACCTTGATGACAACCACCACTTGATTTCATCTTCCATGGGATGTATTGGATCTTCCTCTTGATGCAAGCCCATGGAAATATACCTAACCCCACAAAGAACTTTCACATAGACCATGGGTTAGTACACAAAGCATAATGGACAATGCTTACCATACAATGGGATCACTTGATCCCTCTTTGTTCATCATTGTACACTTTGTGTGTTGATCAACTTGATTCACTTTTTGACTTAGTCTTGATCAACCTTGTATCTTATCTTCTCTCTTCATAAAGATGATGTCTTGAAGGTAAACATGAATGTTCACACAATCTTCTTCTTCAAGACATGCTTGCAATAAGCTTAACTCTCACATGACCAATCTTTGGATAAACCTTGAATACCACCTTGGTAACAATATAAACTCCTTGAAACCAACACATGTACTTCAAGAAGTGCCTATGGACAAATCCTTCAAATATAACAAGGCAACCATTAGTCCATAGGGACTGTCAACAATTACCAAAACCACATATGGAGAAATATGCTCTAACAAATGTGTTTGGTATGACGGCAACCCAATACAGTTGTTGGCCTATATTTGTCATTACACTCAATCTCCCCCCGGAGATATTATGAAAAGAAAGAACATTTTCCTGACGTTGATAATTCCAGGGCCCAACTATCCGAGGAAGAGTATGAATGTGTACATGCAGCCGCTTAAGGATGAATTGCAAGAAGCTTGGGATAATGGGATGAAGACATACGATGCCACTACCAAAAAAACTTCAAAATGCATGTCTGGTACATGTACTCGACGCATGACTTGCCAGCGTATGCGCTATTCGTTGGCTGGTGTGTGCATGGAAGGTTCCCATGTACCACATGGAAGCCAGCTCTTCAGTTCCGTTGGGTACAGGCAGGTCGCATGTTTTTTTGCTTTGACATGCATAGACAGTTCTTGGATCCTCGCCATAAGTTCAGAAAAAGACAAGAAGAATTTCATCAAAGGTAGAGTTGTCAAAAACTCTGTACCACCTGTGTTGATAGACCAACAGATCCTGGATCAGTTAAACGCTCTCGAGCAGGATCCACATCATCCAAGGTATTTCAAAGGGTATAATACGGAACATGCCTAGACTCACAAGTCATGCTTAGGGGACTTGCCTTACTTCAAAGACCTCCTTTGCCCACACAACATCGACGTGATGCACACTGAAAAGAATATCGCCGAGGCCATTTTTGGTACATTGTTCGGTATAGAGGGGAAGTCAAAGGATAATCCTAAGGCTAGAATCGATCAAGAGGGTCTATGTGATAGACCGTTATAAAACATGTGTCAACCGAAAAGAAAGCAGAACTGGAGAAAGACAAAGGCATGGTTCAATCTTGGAAGTCCAGCTATGAGGGAAATGATCTTGTGGGTGAAAATGTAGTTGATGTTCGCCTATGGTTATGCAACGAATTTAAAGAGGGGAGCGAGTCTTGACAAACTGAAAATATTTGGTCTCAAGAGTCATGATTGGCGCATATGGCTTGAGCAGGTAATGCCGGTGATGATGTGTGGCTTTATCCCTGAGGATGAATGACTAGTACTGGCAGAGCTGAGCTATTTCTTCAGTGCTCTTTGTGCGAAAGAACTATCGCCTGGCGTGCTAGATGAAATGGAAGAGTTGGCATCAGAGTTAATCTACAAGTTAGAGAAGATCTTTCCACCGGGCTTCTTTAATCCAATGCTGCATTTGATTTTGCATCTCCTAACTAAGGCAAGATTGGGGGGGGGGGGCGTGCAAAATCGTTGGTGCTTCCCAACTGAGAGGATGCAGAAGACGCTTCAAGCAAAATGTAAAAATAAATGTAGAATTGAAGCATCGATGGCTGAGGCATTCATTACTGAGGAGACGCCAAACTTCGTGACAGCACACTACGAAGCCAAAAATTGTCATTTGCATAATCCGAAGCCTGTGTACAATGATGGCGACCCTAAGAAAAGTCGATCCAACCTCAGCCTATTCAAAGGCAAGCTCGCACTAGCCGGTGCTTTGAAAGCAAAAGCGTTGGATGTTGATGTCTACTATGCAACTTTATTCTTGTAAACTTTGTTGGGCCTCCAAGCGTAGAGTTTTGTAGGATAGTAGCAATTTTCCCTCAAGTGGATGACCTAAGGTTTATAAATCCGTGGGAGGTGTAAGATGAAGATGGTCACTCTCAAACAACCTTGCAATCAAATACAAGAAATCTCTTGTGTTCCCAACACACCCAATACAATGGCAAATTGTATACGTGCACTAGTTTGGCAAAGAGATGGTGATAGAAGTGCAATATGGATGGTAGATATAAGTTTTTGTAATCTGAAATATAAAAACAGCAAGTTAGCAAGTAACAAAAGTGAGCAAAAATGGTATTGCAATGCTTGAAAACTAGTGCAAGTTCTCTCAACAATACTGACATAGTTGAATCATATGTAAATCCCTCACGTGCGACAAAGGGTTCACTCCAAAGTCACAAATAGCGGAGAACAAACGAACAAATTATTGTAGGGTACGAAACCACCTCAAAGTTATCTTTTCCGATTAATAGTAGGAGCTATCCCTATAAGTGTCACGAACAGCCCTAGAGTTCATACTAAAATAAAACCTTAAGATACACATCAACCAAAACCCGAATGTCACCTAGATACTCCAATGTCACCACGAGTACCTATGGGCTTGATTATACGATATGCATCACACAATTTCAGATTCATCATGTTCAATCCAACACAAAGAACTTCAAAGAGTGCCCCAAAGTTTCTACCGCATAGTCAAGACAAAAACATGTGCCAACCCCTATGCATAGATTCACAAGGTCACGGAACCCGCAAGTTGATCACCAAAACATACATCAAGTGGATCAATAGAACATCCCATTGTCACCACGGATATCCCATCGCAAGACATACATCAAGTGTTCTCAAATACTTAAAGACTCAATCTGATAAGAAAACTTCAAAGGGAAAACTCAATTCATCACAAGAAGATAGAGAAGGGAAAACTCCATATGATTCATCTATATCAGTAAAGCTCGCGATACATCAAGATCGTGCCATCTCAAGAACATGAGAGAGAGATCAAACACATAGCTACTAATACATACCCTCAACCCCGAGGGTGAACTACTCCCTCATCGTCATGGAGACCGCCGGGATGATGAAGATGGCCTCCGATGATGGTTTCCCCCTCCGACAGGGTGCCGGAATGGGCTCCCGATTGGGTTTTCATGGCTATAGAGGCTTGCGGTGGCAGAACTCCCGATCTAGGTTTCTTTCTAGGGGTTAAAGGATTAATAGGAGTATTTGGCATTGGAATCAAGTCAGGGGGACTCCCGAGGGACCCACAAGCTAGGGGACGAGCCCCTAGGGGGGCGCCCCTAGGCCCGTGACTACCTCGGGACTCCTTTTCGGTATCTTTTTGCTCCATTATTTATTACATTTTCCAAAAATATTCTGCATAAATTTTCAGCCCATTCCGAGAACTTTTATTTTTGCACAAAAAATGACACCATGGTAGTTCTGCTGAAAACAACGACAGTCCGGGTTAGTTCTAATAAAATGATACCAGAATCATATAGAATTATTATAAACATGGCATGAATACATCATAAATTATAGATACATTGGAGATGTATCAGATGTCAATGAATGGCGGACCGTTTCGTTGTATATCTTCAACAACCTAACAGAAGCATGGCTGTACATCGAGTAAGTTCTCGGTACATTATTGTTTTGCAACTTGTAATTCCTTTGAACTGCTCTTATTCCCGGATATTTGATATAGTTGATACGTCGCCAAATTCTCGGATGGATCAGTCATCCAAAAGGATTTCGTCACAGAGTATGAGCTTCTGGCAAAGCATGGAGGCGACTATCCCGGTTTCATCTCTTGGTTCAAACAAATGGTAATTACCATTAATGGACCATTTCATTTCTTCGTCTAATTTTCCATTAATGCAACAATCCTTTCGTATTAAACTTGTAGGATAATTCAGAGTCTATGGACGCCAAGTTGAGACAAGTTGCTAATGGTTTTGACTATAAGGTCCATTCATTTGACAAATACAACATCAACGGGTATTGCTTTTGTACCTTTGGCAAAGAGATATCTATGCCTAACCTAAAGACTACAAATTGTTGTGTCTCTACTATCGACGAATGAGGTACCGAGTATTATGGAAGAGTTGAAGCCATTTATGGACATCTATTCTATGGTGAAAACCCACCGAACGTCATTGATGACCGACAAGTATAGGGGATCTATCGTAGTCCTTTTGATAAGTAAGAGTGTCGAACCCAACGAGGAGCAGAAGGAAATGACAAGCGGTTCTCAGTAAGGTATTCTCTGCAAGCACTGAAATTATCGGTAACAGATAGTTTTGTGATAAGATAATTTGTAGCGGGTAGCAAGTAACAAGTGTAACAAAGGTGCAGAAAGGTGGCCCAATCCTTTTTATAACAAAGGACAAGCCTAGACAAAATCTTATATAAAGCAAAGCGCTCCCGAGGACACATGGGAATTTCTATCAAGCTAGTTTTCATCATGCTCATATGATTCGCGTTCGTTACTTTGATAATTTGATATGTGGGTGGACCGGTGCTTGGGTGCTTCCCTTACTTGGACAAACCTCCCACTTATGATTAACCCCTCTCACAAGCATCCGCAACTACCAAAGAAGAATTAAGATAAATCCAACCATAGTATGAAACATGTGGATCCAAATCAGCCCCTTATGAAGCAACCATAAACTAGGGTTTAAGATTCTGTCACTCTAGCAACACATCATCTACTAATTACTTCCCAATGCCTTCCTCTAGGAACAAACAATGGTGAAGTGTCATGTAGTCGACGTTCACATAACACCACTAGAGGAGAGACAACATACATCTCATCAAAATATCGAACGAATACCAAATTCACATGATTACTTATAACAAGACTTATTCCATGTCCTCAGGAACAAACATAACTACTCACAAAGCATATTCATGTTCATAATCAGAGGAGTATTAATGATGATCAAGGATCTAAACATATGATCTTCCACCAAGTAAACCAACTAGCATCAACTACAAGGAGTAATCAACACTACTAGCAACCCACACGTACCAATCTGAGGTTTTGAGACAAAGATCGGATACAAGAGATGAACTAGGGTTTGGATAGGAGATGGTGTTGGTGAAGATGTTGATGGAGATTGACCCCCTTCGATGAGAGGATCATTGGTGATGGCAATGACTTTGATTCCCCCTCCCAGAGGGAAGTTTCTCCGGCAGAACAGCTCCACTAGAGCCCTAGATTGGTTCTGCCCAAGTTCCACCTCGAGACGGCAGCGATTCGCCCCAAAATCTCTATTATGATTTTTGCCAGGTCAAAACCCTCCATATAGTAGAAGATGGGCACCGGAGGGCTGCCAGGTGGGCCACAAGCCACAGGGGCGCGCCTAGGGAGTAGGGCGCGCCCCCCAGGCTTGTGACTGCCTGGTGGGCCCCTTGATGTATTTCTTCCGCCCAATATTTTTATATATTCCAAAATAATTCTCCATAGATTTTCAGGACTTTTGGAGTTGTGTAGAATAGGTATCTCAGATTTGCTCCTTCTCTAGTCCAGAATTCCGGCTCCCAGCATTGTCCCTCTTCATGTAAACCTTGTAAAATAAGAGAGAAATGACATAAGTATTGTACCAAAATGTGTAATAACAGCCCATAATGCAATAAATATCAATATAAAAGCATGATGCAAAATGGACGTATCAACTCCCCCAAGCTTAAACCTCACTTGTCCTCAAGCGAACGTCGAAATCTATAAATATGTCCACATGTTTAGAGATAGAGGTGTCGATAAAATAAAATGCGGACATGAAAGCATCATGATCATATTTAGAATAGCAACATAAATTGACATATAATTTCTTATGCTGAAGTAACAATTCGTTTACAAGGTAAAGTATGAATCAAGAAATCTATTGGGAACCAAGAAACTATGATCTCACTCATTGAAGCAAAATTTGTCATAACGTAGGAAAGAGTCAATATAAGATATTGTAAAGCAAACCCACATACTCAATCATCTTTTAGTCTTTCACAATTTTAACATTCATGAGGTACCTATGAGTTCAAAGCTTCAATCGGACACAGAGAAAGATAGGGGCTTATAGTGTTGCCTCTCAACTCTTTACCTCAAGGGTAATGTCAACAGTAATAGCTCATGCTCACCCACTTCCGAGTGATATATGTGTCTAGATCATTCCCCAACACATGATGCTTGCCAAGAGATAAGGGCGAAGTAAGGAAAGTGATGGAGATCACCACGACTCTTGCATATAGGTAAGTACTAGAAAATAAAAGTAACAGATAGGCCCTTTACACATGGAAGCAGAGGTTGTCATGCGCTTTTATAGTTGGATGCACAATCCCTTAATGCAAAAGAATGTCACTTTATATTGCCCCTTGTGATAGAGAACTTTATTATGCAGTCCTTCGCTTTTATTTCTTCCCTATCACAAGTTCGTATAAAGCTTATTTTCCCCACACTAATAGATCACACATATTTAGAGAGCAATTTTTTTATTGCTTGCACCGATGACAACTTACTTGAAGGATCTTACTCGATCCATAGGTGGGTATGGTGGACACTCACAGCACAACTGGGTTGAGGGTGTTTGGATTCACAAGTAGTATGTCTACTTGGTGTGGAAGTTTTGGCTGATATGAGGTGGAAGCAACCGACACATGTTGATGGATCTATAACCATATAACTTCTATTCGGAAGTAAGCAAACATAACCCATTATGTTGTCTTCCTTGTCCAACATCAACTTCTTAACATATAATAGTTTAATGAGTGCTCACAATCATAAAAGATGTCCAAGATAATATATTTATATGTGAACCTCTCTTTCTTTATTACTTCCTTTTAGTTGGCACAATGACCAATAGCTATGTTTGTCAACTCACAACAAGTTTCAATCGACATACTTCTTATATGTGAAGTTATCACTCCCCATAAGATCATCATATATACTCTTTGCTTTTATTCTATACTTGTTTATTTCTCTTTTTCTCAAGATCAAGATCATAGCAAACAAGCTAAGCCCTCAACTCAAAACTACTATTATTATAACACTCGGACTTGCTTACATAGGGGAACATAAAACAAAAACTCAAGAGTAGATCACACGAAAACTTTATTCTACTAGATAAATATATAACCAAAAGGATCGAACTAAGAGAAACAATAAAAATAAAGGATGTGATGGTGATACGATACCGAGGCACCTCCCCCAAGATTGGCACAAGCCAAGGGGAGTGCCCATACCCATGTGTTTTGTTGTCTTCCTTCGGAAGTGGTGATGTTATATTCTTAGTGATGATGCCCTTCAGAATGCGATTCTCCTCCTCAAGCTTATTATTTTGCCGTCTGAGATCCATTACTTCCTTGCGAAGTTTTCCAGTGATGGTTAGATCTCCCATAACCCATGGATGTCTCATTGCTGCGGGGGAATAAGAGACACTATTTTTCATATTTTCATAAGTAAGAAATTTAGCATTGGAAGGGATAACCAAGTTCGGAATTGCTGCGCTCTAAAGTTCTTACAACATGGCCCCAAGTGTGGATAAGAGGTAACTTCTTGGTCTTCCTCCATGGCGTCTATCTTTTTCAAGTCGGCCTCCATCTATTCCTCCGTTGCCTGTCCGAAGCGGTTGGCTCCACTGAATGCTCCAGGCTTTGGTGTCAGGTGAGAGATACGACTCTCCCCGACTGACTCTTGCGAAGACATCTTGCTCTAAATCTGCTGCACAAACAGCTCAAATCCACCTCTTCCTCTGTTGCCTGTCCGAAGCGGTTAGCTCCACTGAATGCTCCGGGCTTTGGTGTCAGGTGAGAGATATGACTCTCCCTGACTGACTCTTGCGAAGACATCTTGCTCTAAATCTGCTGCAGGAACAACTCAAAAAGAAAACATGAGGTATTGGCGTGATACGAGATTCAAAACCTTCGGGAGACTATATAATGAATTTTTACCGACTCGAAGGAGTATACCACAAGAAAACGGAGTCCGGATGGTACACGAGGTGGCCACAAGCCACAGGGGCGCGCCCAGGGGGGTAGGGCATGCCGCCAGGCTTGTCGCCTCCTCGTGCACTATTCAGACTACTTTAAATTTTCCTAATTTTTAAAATATTCCAAAATGGATAAAATTTGCCATTGAAAAAGTTTTAGAGTCGGTTTACTTACCGTACCTCATACCTATTCCTTTTCGGAGTCTGTAACGTTCCGGTAGGTCTCCCTAATGTAATCCTCCGGAGTTATGATATTAATAATATTGATCTCAACATTTATGGGAGTACCTGAGATATAACGTTTGATTATTTCCCCGTTTACCACCTTTGGGTTTGTGCCTTCGGCGTTGTTGATGTTGATGGCACCGAAACGATATACTTCCTCGATTATGTAAGGCCCTTCCCATTTAGAGAGAAGTTTTCCTGCAAAAAGTCTTAAACGAGAATTGTATAGCAAGACATGATCACCTACATTAAATTCACGCTTTTGTATCCTTCTATCATGCCATCTCTCAACCTTTTCTTTAAACAACTTGGCATTCTCATAGGCCTGGGTTTTCCATTCATCAAGTGAGCTAATGTCGAATAACCTCTTCTCACCAGCAAGTTTGAAATCATAATTGAGCTCTTTAATTGCCCAATAAGCTTTATGTTCTAGGTCAAGCGGTAAGCGACATGCTTTACCATAAACCATTCTATACGGAGACATACCCATAGGGTTCTTGTAAGCAGTTCTATAAGCCCACAGTGCATCATCAAGTTTCTTAGGCCAATTCTTCCTAGATCTATTAACAGTCTTCTGCAAAATCAATTTAATTTCCCTATTCCTCTATTCTACTTGATCACTAGACTAAGGATGATAAGGAGATGCAATTCTACGATTAACATCATACTTAGAAAGCATTTTACGGAAAGCACCATGGATAAAGTATGAACCACCATTAGTCATTAAATATCTAGGGACTCCAAATCTAGGGAAAATAACTGCTTTAAGCATTTTAATAGAAGTTTTATGATCAGTGCTACTAGTTGGAATAGCTTCTACCCACTTAGTAACATAATCAACAACAACTAGAATATGAGTATAGCCGTTAGATTGTGGAAAAGGTCCCATATAGTCAAAACCCCAAACATCAAATGGTTGAATAACAAGAGAGTAACTCATAGACATTTCCTGACGTCTACTAATATTACCATTTCTTTGACATTCATAACAAGACAAGACAAACTTACGAGCATCCTTGAAGAGAGTTGGCCAATAAAAACCAGATTGAAGTACCTTGTGTGCGGTTCTATGTCCGGCATGGTGTCCTCCGTAGGCCTAAAAGTGACATTTGCGTAGGATCTGTTGTTGTTCATGCTCAGGTACACAACGTCTAATAATACCATCTACTCCTTCTTTATAAAGGTGTGGATCATCCCAAAATCAATGTCTTAAATCATAGAAGAACGTTTTATTTTGTTGGTATGTGAAACTAGGCGGTATAAATTTAGCAACAATGTAATTAGCATAGTCAGCATAGCATGGAGCATTACGTGAAGCCTTTATGACAACTAATTGTTCATCAGGAAAGCTATCATCAATAGGTAGTGGGTCATCAAGAACATTTTCTAACCTAGACAAGTTATCTGCTACGGGGTTATCAACACCCTTTCTATCAATAATATGCAAATCAAATTCTTGGAGCAGAAGAACCCATCTAATAAGTCTAGGTTTAGAATCTTTCTTTTCCATAAGGTACTTAATAGCAGCATGATCTATGTGAACAGTTACTTTGGAATCAACAATATAAGGTCTAAACTTATCACAAGCAAACACGATTGCTAAAAATTCCTTTTCAGTAGTAGCATAGTTTCTTTAAGCATTGTCTAGAGTTTTACTAGCATAATGGATGACATTTAATTTCTTATCAACTCTTTGTCCTAGAACAACACCAACAACATAATCACTAGCATCACACATAATTTCAAAGGGTAGGTTCCAATCAGGTGGTTGAACAATTGGTGCAGAAATCAAAGCATTCTTTAGGATTTCAAATGCTTCTACACAATCATCATCAAAAATGAATGGTTCATCTTTTTGTAAAATATTAGTGAGAGGCCTAAAATCTTAGAGAAATCTTTAATAAACCTCCTATATAAACCAACATGACCGAGGAAGCTTCTTATACCTCTGATATCCGTAGGACACGACATTTTTTCAATAGCATCAACTTTAGCTTTATCAACTTCAATACCTCTTTCGGATATCTTGTGCCCCAAGACAATGCCTTCATTGACCATAAAGTGGCACTTCTCCCAATTCAAGACAAGATTAGTTTCTTCGCATGTTTGCAAAACTCGATCAAGGTTGCTCAAGCAATCATCAAAGGAAGTTCCATAAACGAAAAAATCATCCATGGAAACCTCAAGAATCTTTTCACAAAAGTCAGAGAATATAGCCATCATACATCTTTGAAAGGTAGCAGGTGCATTACATAAACCAAAAGGCATACGTCTATAAGCAAAGGTACCGAAAGGGCAAGTAAAAGTGTTTTTTTCTTGATCCTCTTTTGACACAAGTATTTGAGAGAAACTAGAGTAACCATCTAGAAAGAAAAAATGAGTATGTTTGGATAATCTTTCTAGAATTTGATCAATAAAAGGTAGAGGGTAATGATCTTCCATAGTAGCTTTATTTAGTTTCCTAAAATCAATTACCATTCTATAACCTATAGCAATTCTCTGCATGATCAATTCCCTTTTATCATTAGGAACAAAGGTGATACCTCCTTTCCTAGGGACACAATGAATGGGACTAACCCATCTACTATCAACAACAGGGTAAATTATACCTGCCTCCAGAAGCTTTAGTATTTCTTTTCTTACCATCTCTTTCATCTTAGGATTCAACCGTCATTAGTGATCAACAACTGGTTTGTCATGAGGCTCCATATTAATTTTATGCTGACGTAAAGTGGGACTAATGCCCTTAAGATCATCAAGAGTATATCCAATAGTAGCACAGTGCTTCGTCAGAGTTTTAAATAATCTCTTTTCTTCATGCTCTCAAAGGTTAGCACTAAAATAACAGGATATATCTCCTTTTCATCAAGATAAGCATATTTCAAAGTATCAGATAATTGTTTAAGCTCAAACACGGGATCACCCTTGTGTGGAGGAGGATCCCCAAGTATTTCAACCGGTAGATTGTGTTTCAAAATAGGCTACTGATCAAAGAAAATTTTATCTATTTCATTCCTCTCATTCATATGCATATCATTTTCATGGTCTAGCAAATATTGTTATACAGGATCAGTAGTAGGCACATCAATAGGAGCAAGACCAATAATTTCATCTCTACGAGGCAATTCTTTGTCATGGGTTGTCTACAAAATTTAGAGAAACTGAACTCATGAGACACATCCCCAAAACTGACAGTAACTCTTTCTTTCTCACAATCAATCCTAGCATTAACCGTATTCAAGAAGGTTCTGCCAAATATAATGGGACAAAAATCATCTTGTGGGGAACCAAGAACAAGAATATCAGTAGGATACTTTGTTTTCCCACACAAGACTTCAACATCTCTAACAATCTCAACTGGTGCAATAGTATCTGTATTGGCAAGCTTAATAGTAACATCAATTTCCTCTAGTTCAACTGGTGCAATATCATGCATAATTTCTTTGTATAAGGAAAAGGGAATTGCACTCACGCTAGCACCCATATCACATAAGCCATGATAACAATGATCTCCTATTTTAACAGAAACAACAGGCACGTCAACCACTGGTCTATGTTTACTCGTAGTATCAGGCCTTGCAATTCTAGCAGCTTCATCACACAAATGAATAACATGCCAATCAATATTATCGACCAAGAGATCTTTAACCATAGCAATACTAGGTTCAACTTTAATTTGTTCAGAGGGTGTAGGTGTTCTACCACAGCTCTTATGAACCACCGTTGAAGCTTTAGCAAGTTCCTTTATTCTAACGGGGAAAGGTGGTTTCTCAATATAAGCAACATGAATAACAAGATCAACATTACAAGTAATAGTTTCCTCTTCAACTTTAATAGGTTCAACTACTTTCACTTCAATGGGAGGATGATATTTAAACCACTTCACCTTAGGGAGATCAACATGAGCAGCAAAAGATTCATAGAAAGAAGCTACTATCTCAGAGCCAAGTCCATATTTAGTGCTAAATTCACGAAAAGCATCAGTGTCTACGAAGGATTTAACACAATCAAACTTGAGGTTCATACCTGACTCCTTACCTTTGTCGAGTTCCCAATCTTCAGATTTGCGTTTAATTCTTTCCAATAATTCCCATTTGAAGTCAATATCCTTCTTCATATAGGAACCAACACAAGAAGTATTGAGCATGGATTGATCATTACAAGAAAGCCGAGCATAAAAAATCTGAATAATAATTTCTCTCGAGAGCTCATGATTAGGGCATGAATATAACATTGACTTAAGCCACACCCAAGATTGAGCAATTCTTTCTCCTTCACGAGGCCAAAAGTTATAAATATAATTCCGATCACGACGAAGTAGATGCATAGGATAGAACTTCTGATGAAATTCCATTTTCAATCGGTTGTAGATCCATGATCCAATATCATCATATAGCCTATACCAGGTTAATGCCTTCTCCTTTAGAGATAAAGGAAATACCTTCTTCTTGACGTGATCCTCTGGTAGACCCGCAAGCATAAATAATCCACAAACTTTATCCACATAGATGCAAATCAGGATGTAGTGTTCCATCTCCTGCAAAAGGATTAGCCAGTAGTTTCTCTATCATACCTGAAGGAATTTCATAATAAATATTTTTAGTAGGTTCAGGGACAACTCTTTGTGTTTCCAGTCGAGGTGAAGATACCCCGAACAAGCCCCTCAAAGGATTACTTTCCATAGTAACAAGTGACAGTAAATTTTAGCACACTATAGAATTTTTTCCTTACCAGATTCCACTTACCAAAGGCGCTTCACTCCCCAGCAACGGCGCCAGAAAAGAGTCTTGATGACCCAAAATTATAGGGGATCAATCATAGTCCTTTCAATAAGTAAGAGTGTCGAACCCAATGAGGAGCAGAAGGAAATGACAAGCGGTTCTCAGTAAGGTATTCTCCGCAAGCACTGAAATTATCGGTAACATATAGTTTTCTGATAAGATAATTCATAGCGGGTAGCAAGTAACAAGTGTAACAAAGGTGCATCAAGGTGGCCCAATCCTTTTTATAGCAAAGGACAAGCCCAAAAAAACTCTTATATAAAGCAAAGCGCTCCCGAGGACACATGGGAATTTCTGTCAAGCTAGTTTTCATCATGCTCATATGATTCACGTTCGTTACTTTGAGAATTTGATATGTGGGTGGACCGGTGCTTGGGTGCTTCCCTTACTTGTACAAACCTCCCACTTATGATTAACCCCTCTCGCAAGCATCCGCAACTACGAAAGAAGAATTAAGATAAATCTAACCATAGCATGAAACATGTGGACCCAAATCAGCCGCTTACGAAGCAACGCATAAACTAGGGTTTAAGCTTCTATCACTCTAGCAACCCATCATCTACTTATTACTTAACAATGCCTTCGTCTAGGCCCAAACAATGGAGAAGTGTCTGTAGTCGACGTTCATATAACACCACTAGAGGAGAGACAACATACATCTCATCAAAATATCGAACGAATACCAAATTCACATGATTACTTATAACAAGACTTATCCCATGTCCTCAGGAACAAACATAACTACTCACAAAGCATATTCATGTTCATCATTAGAGGGGTATTAACGATGATCAAGGATCTGAATATATGATCTTCCACCAAGTAAACCAACTAGCATCATCTACAAGGAGTAATCAAACACTACTAGCAACCCACAGGTACCAATCTGAGGTTTTGAGACAAAGATCGGATACAAAAGATGAACTAGGGTTTGGAGAGGAGATGGGGCTGGTGAAGATGTTGATGGAGATTGATCCCCCTCGATGAGAGTATACTTGGTGATGATGATGGCTTTGATTTCCCCCTCCCGGAGGGAAGTTTCCCCGACAGAACAGTTTCACTAGAACCCTAGATTGGTTCTGCCCAAGTTCCGCCTTGAGACAGCGGCGCTTCGCCCCGAAAGCTCTATTATGATTTTTTCCAGGTCAAACCCTCCATATAGCAGAAGATGGGCACCGGAGGGCTTCCAGGTGGGCCACAAGCCACAAGGGCACGCCTAGGGGGGTAGGACGTGCCCCCCTAGGCTTGTGACTGCCTGGTGGGCCCCCTGATGTATTTCTTCCGCCCAATATTTTATATATATTCCAAAATAATTCTTTGTAGTTTTTTAGTACTTTTGGAGTTGCGCAGAATAGGTATCTCAGATTTGCTCCTTTTCCAGTCGAGAATTCCGGCTGCCAGCATTCTCCCTCTTCATGTAAACCTTGTAAAATAAGAGATAAAAGGCATAAGTATTGTACCAAAATGTGTAATAACATCCCATAATGCAATAAATATCAATATAAAAGCATGATGCAAAATGGACGTATCAGTCGTAGTCTTCAAATGTTATTGGTTCCAGCCGAAGGAGACTAGAAGGACTCATGACCATACAGGGCTAGTCGAAATCAAACAAAGCACCCATTTAGATGTTCCCGATGTCTATATTACGGCTCAACATGTGACCCAAGTTTTCTATCTACCGTGGGCTTGCCAAACTGATCCAAATCTGAAAGGTTGGGATGTCGTTTATGAAGTGCCGCCACATTTCAGACCACCTCCCCTCAATCAAGAGGATCATGAACCTCACATTAACCCATGCACATATGAAGGAGAATTATTCCAAGAAACACGTATTTCCAAAAAACATTTCAAGAACCGCTCTACTTCACCCCATAACATTGAAGTAGACAACAATAATGAATCCGACTTAACCCGTGAGCCAGAACAGGAAGAGCCAGAACAAGAAGAGGTTACTGCTGCAGATGACCTGTCAATGCTTGACCGATTACATAAAGGAGGCCTTCCACACGTCGTTCCCGATAATGATGATGATGCATTTATTGATCCCGAAGAATATATATATACAATCAAGATTATTATTAATTCATCTTAGGTAATCAACTTTTATTATCGATATATATATATATATATTTAGTTCATGTTAGGTATATGATGATACACTTAAATTATATACATTTCATTATTCATGTCGATATTCAATTTTATGTTGTACTAATTTCGTTTACTTTTTGTCACGGTGATACATTTCCAACGTATCTATAATTTTTGATTGTTCCATGCTATTATATTATCTGTTTTGGATGTTTAATATGCATTAATATGCTATTTTATATTATTTGGGACTAACCTATTATTCTAGAGCCTAGTGCCAATTTCTGTTTTTTCCTTGTTTTTGAATTTCACACATAAGGAATATTAAACGGAGTCCAAACAGAATAAAACCTTCGGAAGGAATTTTTCTGGAACAAGAGGAATCTACAAGACTTGAGAACCAAGGCAGAGGAGCTACCGTGGGGCCACAAGCCCTAGGGGCGCGACGAGGGGGTAGGCCGCATCGGGCAAGCTTGTGGGCCCACGACAGCTCCCCTAAGCCTAATCTTTGGCCTATAAATTCCCAAATATTCCATCATTATCAAAAAGAGCCACGAAAACACTTTTCCACCGCTAGAAGCCTCTATTCCCGAGAGATCCAATCTTGGAGCCTTTTTCGGTAATCTGCCGGAGGGGGATTCGATCACAGAGGGCATCTAGATCAACTCCATTGCCCATCCGATAATGCGTGAGTAGTTCACCACAGACCTATGGGTCCATAGCTAGTATCTAGATGGCTTCTTCTCTCTCTTTGCTTCTCAGTACCATGTTCTTCATGATCTTCATGGAGATCTATCTGATGTAATACTGTTTTGCGGTGTGTTTGTCGAGATCCGATGAATTGCGGGTTTATGTTCAGATTATCCATGAATATTATTTGAGTCTATCCTGAATTCTTTTATGCATGATTTCATATCTTTGCAAGTCTCTTCGAGTTATTGGTTTGGTTTGGCCAACTAGATTGGTATTTCTTGCAATAGGAGAAGTGCTTAGTTTTGGGTTCAATCTTGCGGTAGTGACACCACGGGGAAAAAGATGGGATTTTCATCATATTGCTTGAGTTTATCCCTCTACATCATGTCATCTTACTTAATGCGTTACTCTGTTCTTCATGAACTTAATACTCTAGATGTAGGCAGGAGTCGGTCGATGTGTGGAGTAATAGTAGTAGATGTGTGGAGTAATAGTAGTAGATGCAGAATCATTTTGGTCTACTTGTCACGGACGTGATGCCTATATGCATAATCATTGCCTTGGATATCTTCATAATTATTCGCTTTTCTATCAATTGCTCGATAGTAATTTGTTCACCCAAAGTAATACTTGCCATCATGAGAGAAGCCATCTAGTGAAACCTATGGCCCCCGGGTCTATTTTTCATATTATACTTTCAGATCTAAAACCAAAAATACTTGCTGCATTATTTTTTACTTTTACTTTTACTTTCCGTTCAAGCATCCTATTATATCTATCTCTATTAGATCTCATCCTTGCAAGTAAGCATGAAGGGATTGACAACCCCTTTATGGCATTGGGTGCAAGAATTTGATTCTTTGTGTAGTTACATCTATTGGTGACTCGCTTGTATCTCCTACTGGATTGATACCTTGGTTCTCAAAAACCGAGGGAAATACTTATCTACTTTGCTGCATCAAACCGTTCCTCTTCATAGGAAACCAACGCATGCTAGATAAGTAGGTAGAAGGATTTCTGGTGCCGTTGCTGGGGAGATACAAGTCAAGTCAAGATAAGAACTCTCTTCAACTTGCCAATTTCTGGTTTGGTTGCGGGGAGATCTACATCAAGCGTACCAAGTACCCATCACAAACTCATCTCTTGAATTTACATTATTTGCCATTTTCCTGTCGTTTTCCTCTCACCCACTTCTAAAACGATTTTCAGAAAATACCAAAAAGATTTGCCTTTTTATTCGCCCTTCTTCCGTTCGCCTTTTCGTTGCTATGTTTGCTTATGTTGCCATGTGCCTTCTATTTGCTTGCTTCTTCGCTTGCTAAAAATCTATCGATATGTATCCTCATCCACTTGCTAATCTTATCAAAAGACCAAATTAATGAACAACCAATTGCTAGTGAGTTGAGTGCACTTGATTATCTCTATGAAGTTTTGTTTGAAAATCATGAATCTGGAAATTTTGATGAAGTGTTGAAAGAAGAAATTGTAAGGGGATTCATGATAGTTCCTTGAATAAAAAGCATGATTGCCATGTTGTTAGTATGAATTCTATGAATATCCATGATGCTAATGATATGCAAAACCACAAGCTTGGGGATGATATGCTTGATGAATATGATATTCTTTGTTCCCCAAGTTTTGATGATGACACATATGCTATAATTGATGATTGAAATAATGCTTTATTTGATAGTTATATTGTGAATTTCCTTCATGATGCTACTCAAAATTGTTATGAGGGAGGAACATATGCTTGTAAAAATTGCAATAATATCAACTTTCCTCTCTATGTGTTCAAAGTTTTGAAGTTATGCTTGTTTTGCCTTCATATGGTAGTTGATTCTTGGTCCCATAAACTGTTTGCTCACAAAATCCCTATGCATAGGAAGTGGCTTAGACTTAAATGTGATTTTTATGAGATTCATGATGTTCTCTTGCATGTTTCAATTACTACTTTTTATGTGAGCATCATTGAAATCATCATGCCTAGCTAGGGGCGTTAAACAATAGCGCTTGTTGGGAGGCAACCCAATTTTATTTTGCTTTATGTTTTTTTGTTTCTGTTTTGATGTGTTTTTCACATTATTAATTCTGTAGTAATTGTGTTTTGGTGTATTAATTAGTGTTTGAGCCAAGTAAAACCTTTGGGGTGATCTATGGTAGTTGTTGATTTGATCTTGCTGAAAAACAGAAACTTTTGCGCTCAGTCCAGGAATTTTCTAAATTCTTCAGAACATCGAATTAATCTGAAATTTTTACACAAGATTTATATCCAAACTTACCTGATTTTAATAGTTTTTCATAATTTTTAGAGTTCCAAAAGTATTCGAAGTTTGCATATTGCTACAGACTGTTCTGTTTTTGACAGATTCTGTTTTCTTTGTGTTGTTTGCTTATTTTGATGCATCTATGGGTCGTATCGGGGGGTATGAGTCATGGAAAATTCAGAATACAGTAGGTATTAAAAATATATAAATAAAGAATGAGTTCACAACAGTACCTAAAGTGGTGATTTATTTTTCTTATACTAACGGATCTCATGAGTTTTCTGTTGAGTTTTGTGTTGTGAAGTTTTCAAGTTTTGGGTGAAGATTTGATGGACTATGGAATAAAGAGTGGCAAGAGCCTATGCTTGGGGATGCCCAAGGCACCCTAAGTCATATTAAAGGATACCAAAAAGCCTAAGCTTGGTGATGCCCCGGAAGGCATCCCCTCTTTCGTCTTCAATCCATCGATAAATTTACTTGAGGCTATATTTTTATTCACCACATGATATGTGTTTTGCTTGGAGCGTCTTGTATGATATGATTCTTTGCTTGTTAGTTTTTCAAAATCATCCTTGCTGCACACATATTTTGAGAGAGACACGCTGAATTGTGAATTTGTTAGAATACTCTATGTGCTTCACTAATATCTTTTGAGCTAGGCAATGTTGCTCTAGTGCTTCACTTATATCTTTATAGAGCATGGTGGTGTTATATTTTACAGAAATTATTGAACTCTCGTTCCTCACTTATATTATTTTGAGAGTTTCTTAAAACAGCATGGTAATTTGTTTATCTTATGAATTTAGTCCTAATATAATGGCATCCAAGAGGGATATAATAGAAACTTTCATATTAAGTGCATTTAAAACTATGAGAAGTTTGATTCCTTGCCTATAGTTTTGAGATAATAGGGATGGTAATATGAGAGTCATGCTAGTGAGTAGTTGTTAATTGGAAGAGATACATGTGTGAAAGCTTGTGATTCCTGTAGCATGCATGTATGGTGAACCGTTATGTAACGAAGTCGGAGCATGATTTGTTTAATGATTCTCGACCTTTGTGTGAGGGTCGAGAGCACGCGATGGTTAACTCCTACCAACCTATCCCCTAGGAGCATGCATCTAATGTTTTGTTTGATTACTAATAGAATTTTGCGATAAGTATGTGAGTTATTTATGACTAATGTTGAGTCCATGGATTATACGCAGTCTCACCCTTCCATCTTTGCTAGCCTCTCTAGTACCGCACAACTTTCGTCGGTACACCAACCCCTCCTTCCTCAAAACAGCCACCATATATTCCTCAAAACAGCCACGATACCTATCTATTATGGCATTTCCATAGACATTCCGAGATATATTGCCATGCAACTTAAACCATGTAGTTTTTCTATGACTTGCACCATCACTTCATATTGCATATAGAGTCATATCTTGTCATAGGAATCGAGTTGTAATTTCTTTTCTTTGAGTTATAAGTAAATAAGAGTGTGATGATTTCTCATTAATAGAGCATTGTCCCATGAGAGAAAAGGATGATGGAGGCTATGCCTCCCTCACAAGTTGGGATGAGTATCCGGACTTTACAAAAAATAAAAGAGGCCAGCAAAGCCCAAACAAAAAAATAAAAGAGGCCAAAGAAGCCCACCAAAATAAAAAAATATAAAAAATGAGAGAAAAAGAGAAGGGACAATTGATACTACCTTTTCTACACTTGTGCTTCAAAGTAGCATCATGATCTTCATGATAGAGAGTCTCTTATTTTGTCACTTTCACATAACTAGTGGATATTCATTATGCACGACCACTTAGTTTTTTTATTGAGCATTCATACACTTATAGCTCTAAGTGCATTTCTTGCATGGCAATTCCTACTCACTCACATTGATAACTATTGACGGGCATCTCCATAGCCCGTTGATACGCCTAGTTGATGTGTGACTATCTTCTCCTTTTCCCCTTGCACCTCCTCCATATTCTATTCCACCTATAATGCTATATCCATGGCTCACGCTCATGTATTGCGTGAGAGTTGAAAAGGTTTGAGGAAACCAAAAGTGTGAAACAATTGCTTGACTTGTTCATCGGGGTTGTGCATGATTTAGATACTTTGTGTGGAGAAGATGGAGCATAGCGAGACCATATGATTTTGTAGGGATGACTTTCTAAGGCCATGTTATTTCGAAAGGACACGACTACCTTGTTGGTGTGCTCGAAGTATTACTGTTTTTATGTCAATATTAGACTATTGTTTTGAATCTTATGGACTTGAATATTAATGCCACAATAAATAATATTACATGGATACATATGTTGGGTATCGTTCCACATCAAAAAATTTGTTTTTATCATTTACCTACTCAAGGACGAGCAGGAATTAAGCTTGGGTATGCTGATACGTCTCCAACATATCTATAATTTTTGATTGTTCCATGATATTATATTATCTATTTTGGATGTTTTATATGCATTAATATGCTATTTTATATTATTTTTGAGACTAACCTATTAATCTAGAGCCTAGTGCCAGTTTCTGTTTTTTCCTTGTTTTTCAGTTTCGTAGATAAGGAATATTAAACGAAATAAAACCTTCGGAAGGAATTTTTCTGGAACAAAAGGAATCTACGAGACTTGAGAACCAAGGCAGAGGAGCCACCATGGGGCCACAAGTCCTAGGGGCCTAACCCTAATCTTCGGCCTATAAATTCCCAAATATTCTATCATTATAAAAAAGAGCCACGAAAACACTTTTTCGCCGCCAGAAGCCTCTGTTCCCGAGAGATCCAATCTTGGAGCCTTTTTCGGTAATCTGGCGAAGGGGGATTCGATCATGGAGGGCATTTACATCAACTCTATTTCGCCTCCGATGATGTGTGAGTAGTTCACCACAGACCTACGGGGCCATAGCTAGTAGCTAGATGGCTTCTTCTCTCTCTTTGCTTCTCAATACCATGTTCTTCATGATCTTCATGGAGATCTATCCGATGTAATACTCTTTTGCGGTGTGTTTGTCGAGATCTGATGAATTGTGGGTTTATGTTCAGATTATCCATGAATATTATTTGAGTCTTTCCTGAATTCTTTTATGCATGATTTCATATCTTTGCAAGTCTCTTCGAGTTATTGGTTTGGTTTGGCCAACTAGATTGGTAATTCTTGCAATAGGAGTAATGCTTAGTTTGGGGTTCAAACTTGCGGTGTCCTCACCCAGTGAAAAAGTAGGGGTAGCGAGGCACATATTGTATTGTTGCCATCAAGGGTAAAAATATGGGGTTTTCATCATATTGCTTGAGTTTATCCCTCTACATCATGTCATCTTACTTAATGCGTTACTCTGTTCTTCATGAACTTAATACTCTAGATGCAGGCAGGAGTCGGTCGATGTGTGGAGTAATAGTAGTAGATGCAGAATCGTTTTGGTCTACTTGTCACGGACGTGATGCCTATATGCATAATCATTGCTTTGTATATCTTCATAATTATTCGCTGTTCTATCAATTGCTCAACAGTAATTTGTTCACCCACCGTAATACTTGCCATCACGAGAGAATCCATCTAGTGAAATCTATGGCCCCATGGTCTATTTTCCATATTATACTTTCAGATCTAAAACCAAAAATACTTGCTGCATTATTTTTACTTTTAGTTTTACTTTCCGTTCAAGCATCCTATTATATCTATCTCTATTAGATCTCATCCTTGCAAGTAACCGTGAAGGGATTGACAACCCCTTTATAGCGTTGGGTGCAAGAGTTTGATTCTTTGTGCAGGTACTTCTATTGGTGACTCGCTTGTATCTCCTACTGGATTGATACCTTGGTTCTCAAAAACTGAGGGAAATACTTATCTACTTTGCTGCATCAAACTGTTCCTCTTCACGGGAAACCAACGCATGCTCGAGAAGTAGCACATGGCAGTTGTTGAAAGATGGTGGGAAAGGCTCGAGAGCACTCCGCGGCTCCTTCTTCGTCGGAGGGTGGTGGGATGGGCACTTCCATTCCTGCTGAGTCTCTCCGGAGAGCATTGCTCTCTAGTCTACATACATCGGTGCCCGCTTCTTCATCGACCCCCGTGAGAGGAGTCGGGAGAAGAAGAGAGGTAGTAGAGGTACACGTGAGAGAGGAGGCCGCGAGAGAGGTAGGGTGGTTTCTACGCCTTCCTCGCCGCCACCCCCAGCTGACTCACCCGAGCACAAGACTGCTAGGGTGGCCCCTATAATGAGGAGGCTATGTGGACTCCGGTCCACGAGACTCGTGTCCACGAGCCTTCGACCTACAAGACTCTTGTCCCAGAGGCTTCATCTCACGAGACTTCGAGGCAGAGGAGCCTAGTGGGATACTTGGCCGGAGGAGCCTAGTGGCCATGCTGATGGTGGTAGGGATCATTTTTCTGATAGCAAGGAGGAGGTGGTTGAGGGGGCCACCATCTACCAGCGTGGTAGTACACGGCTCCCGCCAATTGTCGCTGTCAAAACCGGCAGATCTCGGGTAGGGGGTCCCGAGATATGAGATTAGGATCGATGGTAACAAGGGATGAAGGGGACGATGTTTACCCAGGTTCAGGCCCTCCTATGGAGGTAAAACCCTACGCCCTACTTGATTATATTCATGGTATGAAGGTTACATAGTTGATCTACCTCGAGATCAAATATCTAAAACCCTAGATGAGTTTCTTTTCCCTACAATCTAAAAAAACCCGGCTTATATAGACGTCGTGGCTCCCTAGGGTTACACATGGTCGGTTGCACATCAAAGGGAGAAACATGCCTATCTACTATCCCAGACTTGGAAGTCACGCCACAACTCCTGAGGCTTCCTCCCTGGCGACGGGGCCTTCAATCAATCCTATACCCAGCAAGCGGCCCATGAGTCCGGCCCATCAGAAATAGGCCGGCCGACCGAGGACCCCTTAATCCAGGACTCCCTCAGTAGCCCCCGGACTAGCCTCCAATGCCGAGGTATATTATCCGGACAATCTTGTGCGTCAAAGTCTTCGGTTTGCGAGGCGAGTCCCTCAATCCCTTCTTGTTCGTCAACCATCCCGTCGCCGGTGAAATCTCAAACGTCGAGAACTCGCAGGACCCATTATAATAACTTCCAGTGCTCCTCCATCCTTGTGCGCCTAGGGGAGCGTGCGGTCCGATAGTTTTTTACAAGACTGTCCTTTCCACAATGGAGACACCACCCATTTAAACAAACTAATTCATGGTCTGGGCCACACATTCCTCTTCTTCCTCATCAGAAATAACTTCAAGCGAGGGATCTCCACATGGCGAGTGCCTCTAGCTCTTCCTCGCGTCCTGACGGTTCTCATCCCGGGGATTGGGCAAGTTACTTTGTATCTCTCCTTTGATTGCATGACCTCGAGACCCAAGGTTATCTCCCTTCCTCGGATCTAGCGGCTACCCGTGCCGGTTTGACCTCTTTGAACAACGAAGCCTTCATGGAGAACTTCCCTAATCCCCACAAGGGAGAGCGGGTATGCTTCGTGCCCTTCCTTTTGCGAGGCCTAGGGTTCCCCGTTCATCCTTTCCTGAGGGGATTACTAGAGTTTTATGGGATCCAACTCCATCATCTTACCCTTGGATCTATTCTGCACATCTCGGTCTTTATTGCTCTTTGCGAGATGTTTCTGGGCTACGAGGCTCATTTTGTACTATGGAGGAAGTACTTCTGTCTCGTCCCCCGCACTTGGGGCGGGACAATTCGGGAAGTCGGAGGAGCCGAAGTATGCCGTATAGCCAGGACGGGGTATCCAGTGGGAACGGCGAAGAAGGAGTCCGGAGAATGGTCTTCGGAATGGTTTTATATTGAGGACGTCCCCCTATTCAATCCAACTCGGAAGGGTTTGGCCAAATACTCTGACGCCCCTTTGAAGAAAAGGTACAACTTGCGACCGAAGATTTCATCCCAAGAGGACGGTGCAGAAGTGTAACGCTTGGCCACCCACGTAAGGCTACTGGCTCATCACAAGTTGACCATGATTGATGTAATGGCTGTCGCCATCACCCGATGCGTCCAGCCTCTTCAACAAAGAATACACCCTCTGTGGTGTTACAACAGGACAAGTGACACCACTCCCTCCCGACGACTAGGCCCTACCAATCAAGCGGCATTAGCGGCCACACTTGCCGACCTGTACAAAGGGGAAAGGGAAGACTTTGTTCGTATACCGGTTAAGGAGGGCTACTCAAGCTACAACCCCATAGAGTGGGTAAGCCTTTCGATCTTATGACCTGAGTTCGGGCTTTTCGTTCGCCCCGTTTTGACCGGATTTTTTAATTTGTGCGAACAGGAATGGAGGAGCTTTGTCGAGATAGTCAACTGTCCGCCCCCCAAACCAGAGAACTATGCTCGTGATGATGATCCAGGATTCCATGACAATCCGGAGCTGTCAATCGAGTTTGAAGACGGGGTCTTTTACCAAGAGAGCCTCGATCGCTCCAGGGAGGCTATCATAGCCGATAACCCCAGATTACTCCCCTCCCCTATTACCGACAAGAAGAAAAAATCTTCCCGTAAAAGGCAAGCGTCCTCCGTCGACCCAAATGCGCCGGCTTGTGCCCCCAAGCGTCGTCGGTCCGTGCGACGAACGTCAGCTACGACATCAATGCTCATACCGAATATCGACAGGAATCCTTCATGTGAGCTGGCCGTGGAGACAACCTCGACAACTCGTTCAACCAAGAGGTACTTTGTTCGGCTGCCTAATCCATGGTTATCATGATCGCTTAGATTTCCCAGAGGATCTTATGCCGAAATACTCAGGAAACAAGTACGACCATCTTCTGCCGAGAATGCTGCCGAGGTGCCTATCAATACGCATGAGTCAAGATCTTCTGCTCATGCTAAACATGCCGTTGAGGCCCCCATGGTCAATCCGGTCCTTGAAAATTCCAGGGACGCGATATCGGTCACCAAATCCGAGCTGGAGAGTGCGATGAACCACCGGCGGTGGCGAGAGGCACTCACCACCCGTCGTTCTCCGAACAAAGTTCAACGCTCTATGTTCGGTAGACGCGCACATTGGAGCTGCCTGAGTTGGGCTTGGGGAAGCAGTGAAACTGATATCATCCAGCCTGAAGGTAAGTGATTGGTTTTAAGAATCCGGACGCACACGTAAACCCACTATCCCCCGAGCCTTGAATTGGTCGGGACGGCCGAGTTAAGGATCCGTATATTGTTTTATTGATGATGTAGGCCTCAAGGCAGCAGAATGAGAAATTGGCTATTGACTTGGAGGCGAGCCGACACAGGTGGAAGACATGAAGGCCGAGCTGGAACAAGTAAAGAATTTCACACAGGAGGCGCATGGTAAGTATATCCATTCTGCCGATCTAAGTATATAATCCCATGCTAATGCGAGGGTACTTTGTAGCAGCTAAGTCTATAGGACAACTGCAAAAAGATTTAGATGCAGCCCGAGAATCTCAGAGGTACGCCAAATCCCAGCATGAGGCCGATTGCCTTTCGTTGCAACAAAACCTTGAGGAGAAGAAATGCCTCCAGGCGGAAAACAAGGAGCATGCTGAAGAAATTGAGAGTTTAAAGACTCAATTGGCCTAGACCCAAGAAGAGAACCAGAAATTACAGAGGGGCGTGTTCGGTAAGTGTGACTATAACATCTAAGGGTAGTTCTTATACATGAAGCGTAATGGACATGCCTTGTCTCATCTATAGGTCTCCTAACCGGGCGACCTGAAGAAGAGAACGGATCCTACCAGGAGAGCCTTCTGAAGGAACTGTCCATCGTTCATGAGCGGGCTCATAAGGCTATGAGGAGCATGATAAAAGTGCTATGGACTAGCGAGCAACCTTCGGAGGGGATGGCCGAACTGGCTGATCGGTTTAAGGGAGCCCGGAGTCGGTTCGAGTTATGGAATACATCGACGTGCGGGGAGGGAGCACGAGAGGCGTGGGCGATGATCAAGACTCGATATACCGGCCTTAACCCTGAGCATATGGCTCGGGTTGGGCCAGCTGTTGGGTAACGTTGCATGGGAAACAAAAATTTTCCTACGCACATGAAAGACCTATCCATGGTGATGAGCATCTACGACAGGGAGAGTGGATCTACATACCCTTGTAGATCGCTAAGCAGGAAGCGTTAAGAAATGTGATTGATGTAGTCGAACATCTTCGCGATCCAAATCGCCGAGCGCCCATGATCCCATCATGATCCAATCATGATCCGTCCCGCGATCTCATCACGATCCGTCACGCGATCCAATCACGAATCATCTTGCGATCTTGATCACGGTCCTTCCGATCTAGCGCCAAACGGACGACACCTCCGTGTTCAGCACGCGTACAACTCGATGATGATCTCCGCCTTCTTGATCTAGCAAGAGGGAGCGGAGAGGTAGATGAGTTCTCCAACAGCACATCAGCATGGTGGCGGCGGTGGTGAACTAATCCTGCAGGGCTTCGCCTAAGCACCATAGAACTAATCTAGAGGAGAAACAGATCTAGAGGAAGAAGAGGGAAGCACGTGGCAATTAGGGTTAGCTCTTCCCTCTAAATCCTCTAGTATATATAGGAGGGAGGGAGGGGAGGAGGCAGCCTCAAACCCTCAAGGTTTGGTCGAAAATGGTGGTGGAGGAGTCCTACTCCAATCCTATTAGGAGTAGGATTCCTCCTTTCCACTTGGAAACTCTTTCCACCTCTCCACCTTTGGGTTTTTTAGTTCTCAAACCTCATGGGCTTTAGTGGAGGCATCGTCCAGCCCACTAGGGGCTGGTTTGTCTCCTCCCACAGCCCATGAGGCCCCTCGGGGCGTGACACCCTTCCCGATGGTCCCTCGGTACCCTCCCCGCACTCCCGGTACACTATTGATGAGCCCGAAACCTTTCCGGTGACCAAAACATGACTTCCTATATATCAATCTTTACCTTCGGACCATTTCGGAGCTCCTCGTGATATCCGGGATCTCATCCAGGACTCGGAACAACCTTCGATCACCACCATACATAACTCTATACTACCAAAACGTCACCGAACCTTAAGTGTGCACACCCTGCGGGTTCGAAAACTATGTAGACATGACCGAGACACCTCTACGGTCAATAAACAATAGCGGGACCTGGATGCCCATATTGGTTCCTACATATTCTACGAACATCTTTATCTGTTTAACCTCTATGTCAAGGATTTAGTTAATCCCGTACGCCGTTCCCTTTGTTCTTCGGTATGTTACTTGCCCGAGATTCAATCTTCAGTATCTCTATACCTAGTTCAATCTCGCTATCGGCAAGTCTGTTTACTTGCTCCGTAATACACGATCCCATGGCTAACTCTTTAGTCACATTGCTTGCAAGGCTTATAGTGATGTTGTATTACTGAGTGGGCCCTAAGATACCTCTCCATGACACGAAGTAACAAATCCCAGTCTTGATCCATGCCAGCCCAACAGACACCCTCGGAGATACCTGTAGAGCACCTTTCTATTCACCCAGTTACATTGCGACATTTGATACACACAAGGTACTCCTCCGGTTTCAGTGAGTTGCATGATCTCATGGTCATAGGAACAGATACTTGACATGTAGAAAACATTAGCAATAAACTAACACGATCATATGCTACGTTTGTAGTTTGGGTCTTGTCCATCACATCATTCTCCTAATGATGTGATCCCGTTATCAAATGACATATGATGTCCATGATTAGGAAACCATAGCCATGTTTGATCAACGAGCTAGTCTATTAGAGGCATACTAGGGACATGGTGTTGTCTATGTATCCACACATGTATCTGAGTTTCCGATCAATACAATTATAGCATGGATAATAAACAATTATCATGAACAAGGAAATATAATAATAACCAATTTATTATTGCCTCTAGGGCATATTTCCAACAGTCTCCCACTTGCATTAGAGTCAATAATCTAGTTCACATCACCATGTGATTCGCATTGTTATGAATCTAACACCCAATGAATTCTGGGGATCGATCATGCTTTGCATGTGAGAGAGGTCTTTTAGTCAACAGGTCTGCAACACTCAGATCCATGTGTAGTTTGCAAATCTCTATGACATAGTGTAAATACTGCTACCACACTCCACTTGGAACTATTCCAAATGTCTTCTCCACTATACGCATCCGGATTGCTACTAAGAGCCGTCTGGATCAGTGTTAAAGCTTGCATCGACGTAACTCTTTATGATGAACTCTTCATCACCTCCATAATTGAGAAACATTTCCTTAGTCCTGTGTTACTAAGGATAATGTTGACCGTTGTCTAGTGATCCACTCTTGGATCACTCTTGTACCCCTTGGCAGACTCATGGCAAGGCAGACCCAGGTGCGGTACACAACATGGCATATTATATAGAGCCTATGGCTAAGACATACAGAACGACGTTCATCCTTTCTCTTTCTTCTGCCGTGGTCGAGCTTTGAGTCTCACTCAACTTAACACCTTTCAAATCAGGCAAGAACTCTTTCTTTAACTAATCCATTTTGAACTCTTTCAAAATCTTGTCAAGGTATGTACTCATTGAAAGTCTTATCAGACGTCTTGATCTATCTCTATAGATCGTGATGCCCAACAATTAAGTATCTTTATTCAGGTCTTCCTTTGAAAAAAATCTTTTCAAACAACCCTTTATGCTTTCCAGAAATTCTATATCATTTCTGATTAACAATATGTCATCCATATATGCTTATTAGAAACTCTATAGTGCTCCCACTCACTTTATTGTAAATACAAGTTTCTCATAAACTTTGTATACTCAAAAACTTTAATCACCTCATCAAAGCGTATATTCCAACTCCGAGATGCTTGCTTCAGTCCATAGAAGGATCTATAAAGCTTGCACACCTTTTAGCATCCTTAGGGCTGACAAAACCTTTTGGTTGTATCAAATATAACCTTTCCTCAAGGAAGGAAACGATGTTTTGACATCCACTACCAGATTTCATAATTGAAAAACTCAGCAACTGCTAACATAATTCCAACAAACTTTAGCATCGCTACGAGTGAGAAAGTCTCATTGTAGTCAACTTGTTGAACTTGTCGGAAACTTCTTTGCGACAAGTCGAGCTTTATAAATGGTGACATTCACCATCAGCATCTGTCTTCATCTTAAAGGTCCATTTGTACTCAACGACCTGCCATCCAATGAGTAAGTCTACCAAAGTCTATACTTGGTTTTCATACATGGATCCTTTCTCGGATTTCATGGCCTCTAACCATTTGTCAGAATCCGAGCTCATCATCGCTTCTCCATAGCTCGCAGGTTCATCATTGTCCAACAACATGACCTCCAAGACAGGTTTGTCGTACCACTCAGGAGCAGTACGCGTCCTTGTTGACCTACGAGGTTTGATAGTAAATTGATCCAAAGCTTCATGATCATCATCATCAACTTCCTCTTCAACTGACAGAGGCTCCACAGAAACATCTTTCTGCTCTGCGCTACTTTCTGGTTGAACAAAGGTTCAACAACCTCACCAAGTTCTATCTTCGTCCCACTCAATTCTTTCGAGAGAAACTCTTTCTCGGGAAAGGACCCAGTTTTAGCAACAAACACTTTGTTCCCGGATCTGAGATAGAAGGTATACCCAATTGTTCTTAGGGTATTCTATGAATATGCTTTTTTCCGCTTTGGGTTCGAGTTTATCAGACATAAGTGTCGCATTCCCAAACATTAAGAAATGACAGCTTAGGTTTCTGCCAAACCATATGGTGTCATCTCAACGGATTTAGATGGTGCCCTATTTAAAGTTCAAGTAGTTGTCTCTAATGCATAACCCCAAAACGATAGTGGCAAAACGATAAGAGACATCATAGTATGCACCATACCCAATAGAGCACGACTATGACGTTCGAACACACCATCACACTAGGGTGTTCCAGGTGGCGTGAGTTGTGAAACAACTTTCACATTGTCTAAAGTTGTATGCCAAACTTGTAACTCAGATATTCACCTCCATGATCATATCGTAGACATTTTATCTTCCCGTCATGATGATCTCAAACTTCACTTTGATTCTGCGTGAACTTTTCAAACGATTCTGGCTTGTGTTTCATTAAGTAAATATACACTATATCTACTCAAATCATCAGTGAAGGTAAGAAAATAACGATATCCACCGCACGCTACAACACTCATTGGACTGTATACATCAATATGTATCATTTCCAATAAGTTACTAGCCCGCTCCATCATAGTGAAAACGGGGTCTGTTGCCATCTTGCCCAAGAGGCATGGTCCGCATGTCTCAACCGATTCGAAACCGAACGAGTCCAAAGATCCATCAACATGGAGTTTCTTCATGCGATTTATACCAATATGTCATTTAGCGGCAGTGCCACAAGTATGTGGTACTATCATTATTAACTTTGTATCTTTTGGCATCAATGTTATGAACATGTGTTTTACTACGATCAAGATTCAACAAATCATTCTCACTGGGAGCATGACCATTGAAGGTATTATTCATGTAAACAGAATAACCATTATTCTCTAACTTAAATGAATAACCGTGTTGCAATAAACACGATCCAATCATGTTCATGCTTAACGCAAACACCAAATAACATTTATTTAGGTTTGTCACTAATTCCAAAGGTAAAGAGAGCGTGCGATGTTGATCACATCAACCTAGGAACCATTTCCAACATACATCGTCACCTCACACTTAGCTAGTCTCCGTTTATTCCGTAGATTCTATTTTGAGTTACTAACATTTAGCAACCGAACCGGTATCCTATACCGAGGTGCTACTAGGAGTACTAGCAAGGTACACATCAATAACACGCATATCAAAAAATACTACTATTGACATTGCCAGCCTTCTTATCTGCTAAGTATCTAGGGTTGTTCTGCTTCAGCGACCACTCTCCTCATAATAGAAGCACTTAGTCTTGGGTTTGCATTCAAGTTTGGGTTGCTTCACTAGAGCAGCAACTGACTTGCCATCCATGAAGTTCCCTCCTTGCCCTTGCCCTTCTCGAAACTAGTGGTTTTACTAACCATCAACACTTGATGCTCCTTCTTGATTTCTACATTCGCGGCGTCAAATATCACGAAGAGCTCAGGGATCATTATTTCCATCCCTGGCATTTTATAGTTCATCACGAAGTCTAGTAGCTTAGTGGCAGTGACTTGGAAAACTATATCAATCACTTTCTTATCTGGAAGATCAACTCCCACTTGATTCAAGCGATTGTAGCACCCAGACAATCTGAGCACATGCTCAATGATTGAGATATTGTCCTTCATCTTGCAGGCAAAGAATCTTCTTGGATATCTCATATCTCACAACACGGGCACGAGCCTGAGATCCCAATTTCAGCTCTTAGAACATCTCATATGTTCCATGACGTTCAAAACGTTTTTGGATCCTCAATTCTAAGCCGTAGAGCATGATGCACTAAACTATCAAGTAGCCATCGGAACGTGCCTGTCAGATGTTCACAACATCTACACACGACGCTAGAGTGGGTGACGCACCGAGCGGTGCATTAAGGACATAAGCCTTCTGTGCAGCAATGAGGACAAACCTCAGATCACAGAACCAGTCCGCAATATTGCCACCATCATCTTTCAACTCTATTTCTCTAGGAACATATAAAAATTCAAGGGAGCTACAGCGTGAGCTATTAATCTACAACATAATTTGCAAAGACAGTACTGACTATGTTTATGATAATGAGTTCAATTAATCATATTACTTAAGAACTCCCACTCAAATTGACATCCCTCCGGTTATTTGAGTGATACATGATCCAAATTCACCAACTCAAGTCCGGTCATCACGTGAGTTGAGGTGGTTTCAATGGTGAACATCATCATGTTGATCATATCTACTATATGCCTCATGCTCAACCTTTCGATCTCTTGTGTTCCGAGGCCATGTCTGTACATGCTAGGCTCGTCAAGTTTAATCCGAGTGTTCTGCATGTGCAACACTGGCTTGCACCCATTGTATGTGAATGTAGAGTCTATCACACGCGATCATCACGTGGTGTCTCGACACGATGAACTTTCGCAACGGTGCACAGTCGGGGAGAACACAATTTTTCCTTGAAATTTAAGTGAGGGATCACCTTATAATGCAACTGTCGTCCTAAGAAAAACAAGGTGCATAAAAGGATTAACATCACATGCAAATCATAAGTGACATGATATGGCCATGTACTTGTCTTTTGATCTCCATCTTGAAAGCACTGGCATGATCTCCATCGTCACTGGCATAACACCATGATCTCCATCATCATGATCTCCATCATTGTGTCGCCATCGGGGTTGTCGCGCCCACCATGCTCATACTACTATAGCTACCGTTTAGCGATAAAGTAAAGCATTACATAGTGCTTAATGATTGACACGCAGGTCATACAATAATTAAAGACAACCCAATGGCTCCTGCCGGTTGTTGTACTCATCGACATGCAAGTCGTGATATTCTACACAACACATGATCATCTCATACATCACATATATATCATCATGTAATTGGCCATATCACATCACAACATACCCTGCAAAAACAAGTTAGCCGTCCTTTAATTGTTGTTGCAAGTTTAATGTGGGTGCTATGGGTATCTAGCAAGAACAATTCTCACATACACAAAACCGCAACGGTAATACATAAATTACTTTTCAACCTTCTCAAGGACCGCCTTTGTCGAATCCGATCCAACTAAAGTGGGAGAAACAGACACCCGCAAGCCATCTTTGTGCAACAAGGTTACACATCAGTTGATGGAACCGGTCTCTCGTAAGTGTACGAGTAAGGTATGTCCGGGCCGCTTCTTCTCACAATACCGTTGAACGAAAACACGACCAAGGGAGGAAGCAATCTAAGCATCAACGCCCACAAACTCTTTGTGTTCTACTCGAGATCTCATCTACACATAGACCTCGCTCGTGATGCCACTGTTGGGGAACGTTGCATGGGAAACAAAAGTTTTCCTACGCACACGCAAGATCTATCCATGGTGATGAGCATCTATGAGAGGGACAGTGGATCTACATACCCGTGTAGATCGCTAAGCGGGAAGCATTAAGAAACGCGGTTGATGTAGTCGAACGTCTTCGCGATCCAAATCGCTGAGCGTCCCGTGATCCCATCACGATCCATCTCGCGATCCAATCACGATCCGTCCCGCGATCTCATCACGATCCGTCCCGTGATCCAATCACAAATCATCTCGCGATCTTGATCACGGTCCGATCTAGCGCCGAACGGATGGCACCTCCGCGTTCATCACACATACAACTCGATGATGATCTCCGCCTTCTTGATCCATCAAGAGGGAGAGGAGAGGTAGATGAGTTCTCCGATAGCACATCGGCATGGTGGTGGTTGTGGTGAACTAATCCTGCTGGGCTTCGCCTAAGCACCGCAGAACTAATCTAGAGGAGAAACAGATCTAGAGGAAGAAGAGGGCAGCACATGGCAATTAGGGTTAGCTCTTCCCTCTAAATCCTCTAGTATATATAGGAGGGAGGGAGGGGAGGAGGCAGCCTCAAACCCACAAGGTTTGGTCGAAATTGGAGGTGGAGGAGTCCTACTCAATTCCTATTAGGAGTAGGATTCCTCCTTTCCACTTGGAAACTCTTTCCACCTCTCCACCTTTGGATTTTTCCTTCTCAAACCTCATGGGCTTTAGTGGAGGCTTCATCCATCCCACTAGGGGCTGGTTTGTCTCTGCCCACAGCCCATGAGCCCCTCGGGGCATGACACCCCTCCCGATGGTCCCTCGGTACCCACCTGGCACTCCTGGTACACTACCGATGAGCCCAAAACTTTTCCGGCGACCAAAAAAGGACTTCCTATATATCAATCTTTACATTCGGACCATTTCGGAGCTCCTCGCGATGTCCGAGATATCATCCAGTACTCCAAACAACCTTCGATCACCACCATACATAACTCTATACGACCGAAAAATCACCAAACCTTTAAGTGTGCAGACCCTGCGGGTTCAAAAACTATGTAGACATGACCGAGACACCTCTACGGTCAATAACCAATAGCAGGACCTGGATGCCCATATTGGTTCCTACATATTCTATGAAGATCTTTATCGGTTGAACCTCTATGTCAAGGATTCAGTTAATCCTGACGCTGTTCCCTTTGTTCTTCGGTATGTTATTTGCCCGAGATTCGATCGTTGGTATCTCTATACCTAGTTCAATCTCGTTACCGGTAAGTCTCTTTACTCGTTGCGTAATACAAGATCATGTGGTTAACTCTTTAGTCACATTGCTTGCAGGGCTTATAGTGATGTTGTATTACCGAGTGGGCCCTGAGATACCTCTCCGTCACACGGAGTAACAAATCCCAGTCTTGATCCATGCCAACCCAATAGACACCCTTGGAGATACCTATAGAGCACCTTTATAGTCACCCAGTTACGTTGCGACGTTTGATACACACAAGGTGCTCCTCCGGTGTTAGTGAGTTGCATGATCTCATGGTCATAGGAACAAATACTTGACATGCATAAAACTTTAGCAATAAACTGACATGATCATATGCTACATTTGTAGTTTGGGTCTTGTCCATCACATCATTCTCCTAATGATGTGATCCCGTTATCAAATGACATATGATGTCCATGATTAGGAAACCATAGCCATGTTTGATCAACGGGCTAGTCTATTAGAGGCATACTACGGACATGGTGTTGTCTATGTATCCACACATGTATCTGAGTTTCCGATCAATACAATTATAGCATGGATAATAAGCGATTATCATGAACAAGGAAATATGATAATAACCAATTTATTGTTGCCTCTAGGGCATATTTCCAACACCAGCAGGGCCTGATGGGAAAGAAGTGCCACTTCATTTGTTGTACAACCAAGTGATGGATGCCGCTCGTCTCTCGTAGGAAGATTGCACCCTGGATGCCTTAATAGACATTCTCGACCAGCAGCCTGATGTGTGATTGTATGTAACTATGTACTTGAAATCAAAAATTGCTCCATCTGTGTTGTAAACTTTGTCTTAACCGGCCATC
The DNA here is from genome assembly GCA_022496015.1 of Hordeum marinum. Taxonomy (NCBI): domain Eukaryota; kingdom Viridiplantae; phylum Streptophyta; class Magnoliopsida; order Poales; family Poaceae; genus Hordeum; species Hordeum marinum. The sequence continues at coordinate 420,799,888 of CM039676.1, forward strand.
GGCTTCGACCTCCCGCGCTAAGAGCTTGGGAGTGTTCCTTTTAAAATATCCCTCTATAAGAGGGAATTATTTTGAGGAACCAGGAAATCCGGCCATTTGGTGCGAACAAACAAAAAGTGATCAGGGAGATATGTTATATTTTTGCTTAGTGTAAGAAACATCTTCCGAAGAAAATAGTACCTTTATCGGTACCTTCCTTCAGGCTGCTACGTAAATCGTAGATAGTAAGGTCGTATACTTCTAGTATGCGACTAATGGATTTTGCGAGAAAAGAAACCTGAGTAATGGTGATAACAACCATAATTTTATTTTTTTGCTTCTGTCGTAGCTGGACAATTTTCTGCTCAAGATAGCTATCTTTTGGCTTCTCCCGTTTGAGGTACGTATCCGGATAACCCGGTCGTAACAATCGTAGACGTGCTCCCTTTAGCCTCTAGCCTAACAATCTAGAACGTAGAGGGTAAACACATGAGCGAGGCAACCCAGCTTGGCAAAAATCTTAGTTCGAATTGATGCATATAATGGCTTAAAAATTGACAAGGGAAACATGCATACATGATAAATGTGAATAGATGCTTTAAATATAGAATCATCAGCCTCGAGAGGAAGCCCCCAGGTGCTTTGTTCAGATTAACATTTGAGGATGTATGCCAAAAAAATTAATACGAGCTCGGTTTAGCCGAACACAGACTCGGAAGAGAAAATCCAAACCTGCCAAAAATCAAGGTGAGAGGGAAGGGAAATGAAAAGTAAAAAAAAGAAAAAGGAGGGGAAAAAGTATTACGAAACCGGTCTAGCCGTAGAAGCGCCGAAGACGAGCTGCGTTCCATGGGTTTGGTTCGAGGCGGTTATCCGATGGGTTTCGAAGATGGTAAGCCCCTCCTATGAGTACTTCGTCAATTATGAAGGGCCCCTACCGTTTGGGATTGAGTTTATGCTTCTGCTTCTCCGGGAGCCGTAAGACGAGTTCACCCACATTATACGTTTTTTCTCCTAACCTCCTTGCTCTGATAACGTCATGCCTGTTGTTGATAAAAACTAGAACGAGCCCGAGCGATGTCACGCTCTCCTTCAAAGGCGTCCAAGTCGTCCTGCCGATCTAACTCGGCCTCCTTTTCTTCGTAAATACGCACCCTTGGTGCATCGTGAATAATATCAAAGGGAAGGACTGCTTCTGCCCCGTAGACCATGAAGAACGGTGTGTATCCCGTTGATTGATTCGGGGTGGTACGCAGGCCCCACCCAACGGAGTCAAGCTACTCTACCCAATGGCATTCGGACTCATGCACAGATCGGACCATACGTGGTTTAATACCACTCATGATGAGGTAGTTGGACCGTTCGACTTGTCCATTGGTCTGCGGGTGGTACACCGATGCGTAATCGAGCTTGATGCCCATTTTTGTGCACCAGTCTTTTACCTCTTGGGTGGTGAAGTTGGATCCGTTGTGCGCTATTATACTATGCGGGACACTGTAACGGTGTACCACACCAGATATAAAGTCGATTACTGGTCCGGACTTGGCTGATTTAGCAGGTTTTGCTTCGATCCATTGGGTGACCTTGTCAACCATCACTAGTAGGTATTTATTCTTCTTGGTCCCCTGATATGTCTCCAACGTATCTATAATTTTTTATGATGGCATGCTATTATATTATCTGTTTTGGATGTTTTATATGCATTAATATGCTATTTTATATTATTTTTTGGACTAACCTATTAATCTAGAGCCAAGTTCCAGTTTCTGTTTTTCCTTGTTTTTGAGTTTTGCAGATATGGAATATTAAATGGAGTCCAAATGGAATAAAACCTTCGGAAGGAATTTTTCTGGAAGGAAACAAGTCATCCAAGCTTAGAGTGCACGTCACGGGAGGTGCAAGGGCGCCACAAGCCTGCTGGCGCGGCCCCCTAGCCGCGCCTAGCAGGCTTGTCGCCTCCTGGCAGGTCTCCTAACCCTAATTATTGGTCTATAAATACCTAAATATTCCCCAATATCAGAACGAGCCACACAAATACTTTTCCGCCGCTGGAAGCCTCCGTTCCTGAGAGATACAATCTTGGAGTCTTTTCTGGTAATCTGCCGGAGGGGGTTTCGATCATAGAGGGCATCTACATCAACTCCATTGCCCCTCCGATGATGCGTGAGTAGTCCACCATAGACGTACGGGTCCATAGCTAGTAGCTAGATGGCTTCTTCTCTCCCTTTGAACTTCAATACCATGTTCTTCATGATCTTCATGGAGATCTATCCGATGTAATCCTCTTTTGTGGCGTGTTTGCCAAGATCCAATGAATTGTGAGTTTATGTTCACATTATCCATGGTTCAATCTTGCAATGTCCTCACCCAAGTGACAAAGTAGGGGTAGCGAGGCATGTATTGTATTGTTTCCATCAAGGGTAATAAGATGGGGTTTTCATCATATTGCTTGAGTTTATCCCTCTACATCATGTCATCTTTTTGAATGCGTTACTCTGTTCTTCATGAACTTAATACTCTAGATGCAGGCAGGAGTCGGTCGATGTGTGGAGTAATAGTAGTAGTGCAGAATCGTTTCGGTTTGCTTGTCACGGATGTGATGCCTATATCCATGATCATTGCCTTGGATAACTACATGATTATTTGCTTTTCTATCAATTGCTTGACAATAATTTATTTACAACCATGATATTTGCCTTCAAGAGAGAAGCCTTGATAACCCACAAGTATAGGGGATCGCAACAGTTTTTGAGGGTAGAGTATTCAACCCAAATTTACTGATTCCACACAAGGGGAGCCAAAGAATATTCTCAAGTATTCGCAGCTGAGTTGTCAATTCAACCACACCTAAAAGACTTAATATCTGCAGTAAAGTATTCAATAGCAAAGTAGTATGGAAGTAATGGCAACGATAAGCAAAAGTAACAATAGCAGTTTTTTAGTGATTGTAACAGTAGCAATGTAAAAGTAACTTAGCAAAGGTCAATATGAGGAGAGCTCGTAGGCAATGGATCAGTGATGGATAATTATGCTGGATGTCATTCATCATGCAAGACTTATAACATAGGGTGACACAGAACTAGCTCCAATTCATCAATGTAATGTAGGCATGTATTCCATATATAGTCATACGTGCATACGGAAAAGAACTTGCATGACATCTTTTGTCCTACCCTCCCGTGGCAGCGGGGTCCTAATGGAAAATAAGGGTTATTAAGGCCTCCTTTTAATAGAGAACCGGACCAAAGCGTTAGCACTTAGTGAATACATGAACTCCTCAAACTATGGTAATCACCGGAAATAATACCAGTTATTGTCACCCTGGGGGATGCGGATCATAACTCGTAATAGCTGGGGGATGCGGATCATAACTCTAGAGGAAGATGAAGTGGATGGGTGCTGGAATAAATGGAGGAGGGCCACGTGGGACCCACAAGCCTGCTAGGCGTGGCCAGGGGGTGTGGTCACGCCTAGTGGGCTTGTGGCCCACTAGTGTAGCCCCATGTAGTGTGCTCAGTGCCAAATATTTTAAAATATTCCAGAAAAAATCATACTCCATTTTCAGGACATTTGAAAAACTTTTATTTTCAGGTCACTTTTTTATTGCACGGGAAACTCAGAAAACAGAAAAATAATAGCACTTTTACTTAATTTAAACTAGCTAGCAGAAAATAAAAGTTGGGTACAGAAGGTTGTGCTTTCTAAATTCATCCATCTCATGCTCATGAAAAGGAATCCATCAATAAGGATGATCAAGTCTTATTAACAAACTTCTTTCGAATAACATGGAACCTAAGAATTTTCGAATAACACTAAGTTACCTCAATGGGGATATGCTGTTGGAAATATGCCCTAGAGGCAATAATAAATTAGTTATTATCGTATTTCCTTGTTCATGATAATCGTTTATTATCCATGCTATAATTGTATTGATCGGAGACTTGGATGCATGTGTGGATACATAGACAAAACCATGTCCCTAGTATGCCTCTAATAGACTAGCTCGTTGATCAAAGAATGGTTAAAGTTTCCTAGCCATGGACATGAGATGTCATTTGATAAACGGGATCACATCATTAGGAGAATGGTGTGATGGACAAGACCCAAACTACAGACGTAGCTTATGATCGTGTCAGTTTATTGCTACTGTTTTCTACATGACAAGTATATGTTCCTATGACCATGAGATCATGCAACTCACAGATATAGGAGGAGTACCTTGTGTGTATCAAACGTCGCAACGTAACTGGGTGACTATAAAGGTGCTCTACAGGTATCTCCAAGGGTGTCTGTTGGGTTGGCATGGATCAAGACTGGGATTTGTTACTCCGTGTGACGGAGAGGTATCTCAGGGCCCACTCGATAATACAACATCACAACAAAGCCTTGCAAGCAAATGTGACTAAGTTTTAGCCACGAGATCTTGTCTTTCGGAACGAGTAAAGAGACTTGCCTGTAACGAGGTTGAACTAGGTATGGAGATACCGACGATCGAATCTCGGGCAAGTAACATACCGAAGAACAAAGAACATCATACAGGATTAACTGAATCCTTGACATAGAGGTTCGACCGATAAAGATCTTCGTAGAATATGTAGGAACCAATGTGGACATCCAGGTCCCGCCATTGGTTATTGACCGTAGAGGTGTCTCGGTCATGTCTACATAGTTCTCGAACCCGCAGGGTCTGCACACTTAAGGTTTGGTGACGTTTCGGTAGTATAAAGTTATGTATGGTGGTGACCGAAGGTTGTTCGGAGTCCCGGATGAGATCTCGGATGTCACGAGGAGTTCCGGAATGGTCTGGAAACGAAGATTGATATATAGGAAGGTGGTGTTTGGACTTCGGAAAGATTTCGGGCACTTTCGGTAGTGTACCGGGAGTGACGAATGGGTCCCGGGGGTCCACCAGTGGGGCCAACCCACCCCATGGGCCAAAGTAGCGACCCACCAGCCCCTAGTGGGCTGGTGGAGTCGGCCAAGGTGTCCTAGGCGCAGGGGAGAGAGGCCCAAACCGAATTGGGGTGGAGTCCTCCCCAAGTTCCACCTCTCGTGTGAGAGGTGGACTCCCAATTGGAGGAGGACTCCCCCTCCACCAGTTCGGCCGAAGCCAAGAGGGAGCCCTCCTCTTGGGCACAGCCTCCTCTCCCTTCCTCCTATATATACTAGTGGATATCTAGGGTTTTGGCACTTGATTTTACGGCCACGTGCTACCCGTTCCACCGGTGCTCCTCTAGATCGGATTTCCGCAGTGCTTAGGCGAAGCCCTGCTGGAATTGCTCCACCACCATCATCGGAGCGCCGTCACGCTGCCGGTGAGCTCTTATCCCTCTCCACTTCCTCTTGCTGGATCAAGACGGTGGAGATCGTCATCAAGCTGCACGTGTGCTGAACGCGGAGGTGCCGTCCATTCGGCGCTAGATCGGAAGGACCGTGAACAAGTTCATGGAACGGATCGTGATGAGTTCACGGGATGGATCGTGATGAGATCGTGGGACGGATCATGATGAGATCGCAAGACGGATCGTGATGAGTTCGCGGGACGGATCGTGATTGGATCGCGGGATGGATCGTGATGTGATCGCGGGACGCTTGGCGATTTGGATCGCGAAGATGTTCGACTACACCAACCACGTTTCTTAACGCTTCCCGCTTAGCGATCTACAAGGGTACGTAGATCCACTCTCCCTCTCGTAGATGCTCATCACCATGGATAGATCTGCGTGTGCGTAGGAATTTTTTTGTTTCCCATGCGACGTTCCCCATCAGTGGCATCATGAGCTAGGTCTATGTGTAGATGAGATCTCGAGTAGAACACAAAGAGTTTGTGGGTGTTGATGCTTAGATTGCTTCCTCCCTTGGTCGGATTTTCGTTCAGCGGTATTGTGAGATGAAGCAGCCCGGACCAACATTACTCGTACGCTTACGAGAGACCGGTTCCCTCGATGCAACTTGTTGCCTAGATGGCTTGCGGGTGGTAGTTTCTCTCACTTTAGTTGGATCGGATTCGACAAAGGCGGTCCTTGAGAAGGTTGAAAAGCAACTAGTGTATCACCGTTGTGGTTTTTGCGTAGATGAGAATTGTTCTTGCTAGATACCCGTAGCAGCCACATAAAAGATGCAACAACAATTAGAGGACGTCTAACTTGTTTTTGCACGGTATGTTGTGATGTGATATGGCCAATTACATGATATGATATATGTGATGTATGAGATGATCATGTGATGTATAGAATTTCACGGCTTGCATGTCGATGAGTACGGCAACCGGCAGGAGCCATAGGGTTGTCTTTAATTATTGTATGACCTGCGTGTCAATCATTAAGCGCTATGTAATGCTTTACTTTATCGCTAAACGGTAGCAATAGTAGTAGAAGCATGCAGGGTGTGACAACCCCGATGGCGACACGTTGATGGAGATCATGGTGTCGTGCCGGTGACGATGGAGATCATGCCGGTGCTTTCAAGATGGAGATCTAAAGCACAAGTTCATGGCCATATCATGTCACTTATGAATAGCATGTGATGTTAATCCTTTTATGCACCTTGTTTTTCTTAGTACGACGGTAGCATTATAAGGTGATCCCTCACTTAATCGGGTGTGATAGACTCTACGTTCACATACAACGGGTGCAAGCCAGTGTTGGACATGCGGAACACTCGAGTTAAACTTGACGAGCCTAGCATGTATAGACATGGCCTCGAAACACAAGAGACCGAAAGGTCGAACATGAGTCATATAGTAGATATGATCAACATGATGATGTTCACCATTGTAACCACCTCAACTCACGTGATGATCGGACTTGAGTTGGTGAATTTGGATCATGTATCACTCGAATGACCGGAGGGATGTCAATTTGAGTGGGAGTTCTTAAGTAATATGATTAATTGAACTCATTATCATGAACATAGTCAGTAGTGTCTTTGCAAATTATGTTATAGATCACTTGCTTGCGCTATATCTCCCTTGAATTTTTATATGTTCCTAGAGAAATAGAGTTGAAAGATGATGGTAGCAATATTGCGGATTGGCTCCGTGATCTGAGGATTGTCCTCGTTGCTGCGTAGAAGGCTTACGTCCTTAATGCACCGCTCGGTGCGCCAACCCCTCTAGCGTCGTCTATAGATGTTGTGAACATCTGACAGGTACGTGCTGATGACTACTTGATAGTTTAGTGTGTCATGCATTATGGCTTGGAATTGAGGCTTCGAAACATTTTGAACGTCACGGAACATATGAGATGTTCTAAGAGCTGAAATTAGGATCTCAGGCTTGTGCCCGTGTTGCGTGATATGAGATCTCCAACAAGATTCTTTGCCTGTAAGATGAAAGAAAATAGCTCAATCGTTGAGCATGTGCTCAGATTGTCTGGGTGCTACAATCGCTTGAATCGAGTAGGAGTTGATCTTCCAGATAAGATAGTGATTGATATAGTTCTCCAAGTCACTCTCACTAAGCTACTAGAACTTGGTGATGAACTATAAAGTGCGAGGGATAGAATTAATGATCCCTGAGCTGTTCGCGATGTTTGACACCGCGAAGGTAGAAATCAAGAAGGAGCATCAAGTGTTGATGGTTAGTATAACCACTAGTTTCGAGAAGGACAAGGGCAAGGTGGGAAACTTCATGGATGGCAAGTCAGTTGCTGCTCCAGTGAAGCAACCCAAAGTTGAACCCAAACCTGAGACTAAGTGCTTCAATTATGAGGAGAGAGGTCGCTGAAGCGGAACAACCCTAGATACTTTGTAGATAAGAAGGCTAGCAACGTCGACAGAAGTATATTTGATATACGTGTTATTGATATGTACCTTGCTTGTACTCCTAGTAGCACCTAGGTATTGGATACCAGTTCGGTTGCTAAATGTTAGTAACTCGAAATAAAAGCTACGGAATAAACGGAGAACTAGCTAAGTGCGAGGTGACGATGTGTGTTGGAAATGTTTCCAAGGTTGATGTGATCAACATCGCACGCTCTCTCTACCTTCGAGATTAGTAACGAACCTAAATAAATGTTATTTGGTGTTTTTGCATTGAGCATGAACGTGATTAGATCATGTTCATTGCAACACGGTTATTCATTTAAATTAGAGAATAATGGTTATTCTATTTACATGAATAATACCTTCAACGGTCATGCACCCATTAAGAATGGTTTGTTGAAACTTGATCGTAGTAATACACATGTTCATAACATTGATGCCAAAAGATGCAAAGTTAATAATGATAGTACCACATACTTGTGGCACCGCCGCTAAATGTCATATTGGTATAAAACGCATGAAGAAACTCCATGCTGATGGATCTTTGGACTCTTTCGATTTCGAATTGGTTGAGACATGCGAACCATGCCTCTTGGTCAAAGATGACTAAGGACCTCGTCTTCTGTTTTGACAGAGCGGGCAAGTGATTTATTGGAAATGATACATGTTGATGTATGCAATCCAATGAGTCTTGTAGCATGCGGTGGATATCGTTATTTTCTTACCTTCACTAATGATTTGGGTAGATATAGTGTATGTTTACTTAATGAAACACAAGTCTGAATCGTTTGAAAAAGTTCAAACAAATTCAGAGTGAAGTTTAAGATCATCGTGACAAGAAGATAAAAGTATCTGCGATATGATCGTGGAGGTGAATATCTAAGTTACGAGTTTGGCATACAACTTTAGACAATGTGAAAGTTGTTCCACAACACACGCCACCTGGAACACCATAGTGTGATGGTATGTCCGAACGTCATAGTCATGCTCTATTGGATATGGTGCATGTTATGATGTCTCTGATCATTTTGATACTATAATTTTGGGGTTGTGCATTAGAGACAACTACATTCACTTTAAATAGGGCACCATCTAAATCTGTTGAGATGACACCGTGTGAACTATGGTTTGATAGAAACATAAGCTGTCATTTCTTAATGTTTGGGGCTGTGACGCTTTGTGTGGAAAATGTTTTCACCTAATGAGCTCGAACCCAAAGCGGACAAATTCATCTTCATAGAATACCCTAAGAACAGTTGGGGGAACCTTCTATCTCAGATCCAAGCATAAAATGTTTTTTGCTAAAACTGGGTCCTTTCTCGAGAAAGGGTTTCTCTTGAAAGAATTGAGTGGGAGGAGGATAGAACTTGATGAGGTTGTTGAATCCTCTGCTTCAACCAGAAAGTAGCACAACATAGAAAGATATTTCTATGAAGCCTACATCAGTTGAATAGGAAGTTAATGATGATGATAATGAAAGCTTCGGATCAAGTTACTATCGACCTACGAAGAAATTAGAGCTTGATGAGGTTATTGAACCTTTACTTCAACCAGAGAGTAGCGCAGCGCAGGAAGTTGTTTCTGTGAAGCCTACCTTAGTTGAAGAGGAAGTTAATGATGATGATCATGAAGCTTCAGATCAAGTTACTATCAAACCTCGTAGGGCGACAAGGATGTATACTGCTCGTGAGCGGTACGACAACCCTGTCTTGGAGGTCATGTTGTTGGACAACGATGAACCTACGAACTGTGGAGAAGCGATGATGGGCCCAAAAACAAACAAATGGTTAGAGGACATGAAATCCGAGAAAGGATCCATGTATGAAAACCAGGTATAGACTTTGGTGGACTTGCTCGTTGGACGACAGGTCGTTAAGTACAAATGGATCTTTAAAATGAAGACAGAAGCTGATGGTAAATGTTACCATTTGTAAATCTTGACTTGTTGCAAAGTGGTTTACGACAAGTTCAAGGAGTTGACTGCGATGAGACTTTCTCACTCGTAGCGATGCTAAAGTTTGTTGGAATTATGTTAGCAGTTGCTGCATTTTTCAATTATGAAATCTGGCAGATGGATGCCGAAACATTGTTTCCTTCCTTAAGGAAAGGTTGTATGAGATTCAACCAGAAGGTTTTGTTAGTCCTAAGGATGCTAAAAGGTGCGTGAGCTTCAGTGATTCTTCTATGGACTGAAGCAAGCATCTGGGAGTTGGAATATACACTTTGATGAGGTGATCAAAGTTTTTGAGTCTATACAAAGTTTACGAGAAACTTCTATTTGCAATAAAGTGAGTGGGAGCACTATAGAGTTTCTGATAAGTATATGTGGATGACATAATGCTATTCAGAAATGATGTAGAATTTCTGGAGAGCATAAATGGTTGCTTGAAAAGAGTTTTTCAAAGGAAGACCTGGATAAAGCTACCTAATTGTTGAGCATCAAGATCTATAAAGATAGATCAAGATGTTTGATAAGACTTTCAATGAGTACATACCTTGACAAGATTTTGAAAGAGTTCAAAATGGATTAGTCAGAGAGAAGTGTTCTCGCCTGCTTTGTAAGGTATGAAGTTGAGTGAGACTCAAAGCTTGACCACGGCAGAAGAAAGAGAAAGGACGAATATTGTCCCCTATGCCTTAGCCATAGGCTCTGTATAGTATGCCATGCTGTGTACCACACCTGTGTGTGCCTTGCCATGAGTCCGTCAAGGGGTACAAGAGTAATCCAGGAGTGGATCACTGGACAGCGGTCAGGAATATCCTTAGTAACTACAGGACTAAGGAGATGTTTCTAGATTATGGAGGTGATAAAGAGTTCGTCGTAAAGAGTTACGTCGATGCAAGCTTTAACACCAATCCAGATGACCCGTAGTAGCAATCTGGATACATATAGTGGAGCAGCCATTTGGAATAGTACCAAGTGAAGTGTGGTAGCAGTGTTTACGGTTTGACATAGAGATTTGCAAAGTACACACGGATCTAAATGTCGTAGACCCGTTAACTATAAGACCTCTCTCACATGCAAAGCATGATCGAGCCCCAGAACTCATTGGGTGTTAGATCCATAACAATGCGAATCACATGACTGATGTGAACTAGATTATTGACTCTAGTGCAAGTGGGAGACTGTTGGAAATATGCCCTAGAGGCAATAATAAATTAGTTATTATCATATTTCCTTGTTCATGATAATCGTTTATTATCCATGCTATGATTGTATTGATCGAAGACTTGGATGCATGTGTGGATACATAGACAAAACCATGTCCCTAGTATGCCTCTAATAGACTAGCTCGTTGATCAAAGAATGGTTAAAGTTTCCTAGCCATGGACGTGAGATGTCATTTGATAAACGGGATCACATCATTAGGAGAATGGTGTGATGGACAAGACCCATACTACAAACGTAGCTTATGATCGTGTCAGTTTATTGCTACTGTTTTCTGCATGTCAAGTATATGTTCCTATGACCATGAGATCATGCAACTCACAGATATAGGAGGAGTACCTTGTGTGTATCAAACGTCGCAACGTAACTGGGTGACTATAAAGGTGCTCTACAGGTATCTCCGAGGGTGTTTGTTGGGTTGGCATGGATCAAGACTGGGATTTGTTACTCCGTGTGACGGAGAGGTATCTTAGGGCCCACTCGGTAATACAACATCACAACAAAGCCTTGCAAGCAAATGTGACTAAGTGTTAGCCACAGGATCTTGTATTACGGAATGAGTAAAGAGACTTGCCGGTAACGAGGTTGAACTAGGTATGGAGATACCGACGACCGAATCTCGGGCAAGTAACATACCGAAGAACAAAGGGAACATCATACGGGATTAACTAAATCCTTGATATCGAGGTTCGATCGATAAAGATCTTCATAGAATATGTAGGAACCAATGTGGACATCCAGGTCCCGCCATTGGTTATTGACCGTAGAGGTGTCTCGGTCATGTCTACATAGTTCTCGAACCCGCAGGGTCTGCACACTTAAGGTTTAGTGACGTTTCGGTAGTATAGAGTTATGTATGGTGGTGATCGAAGGTTGTTCGGAGTCCCGGATGAGATCTCGGATGTCACGAGGAGTTCCGAAATGGTCCGGAAACGAAGATTGATATATAGGAAGGTGGTGTTTGGACTTCGGAAAGATTTCGGGCACTTTCGGTAGTGTACCGGGAGTGACGAATGGGTCTCGGGGTTCCACCAGTGGGGCCAACCCACCCCATGGGCCAAAGTGGAGACCCACCAGCCCCTAGTGGGCTGGTGGAGTCAGCCAAGGTGGCCTAGGCGCAGGGGAGAGAGGCCCAAACCGAATTGGGGTGGAGTCCTCCCCAAGTTCCACCTCTCGTGTGAGAGGTGGACTCCCAATTGGAGGAGGACTCCCCCTCCACCAGTTCGGCCGAAGCCAAGAGGGAGCCCTCCTCTTGGGCACAGCCTCCTCTCCCTTCCTCCTATATATACTAGTGGATATCTAGGGTTTTGGCACTTGATTTTACGGCCACGTGCTACCCGTTCCACCGGTGCTCCTCTAGATCGGATTTTCGCAGTGCTTAGGCGAAGGCCTGCTGGAATTGCTCCACCACCATCACCGGAGCGCCGTCACGCTGCCGGTGAACTCTTCTCCCTCTCCACTTCCTCTTGCTGGATCAAGACGGTGGAGATCATCATCAAGCTGCACGTGTGCTGAACGCCGAGGTGCCGTCCGTTCAGCGCTAGATCGGAAGGACCGTGAACAAGTTCACGAAACGGATCGTGATGAGTTCACGGGACGGATCGTGATGAGATCGCGGGACGGATCGTGATGAGATCGCGAGACGGATCGTGATTGGATCGCGGGACGGATCGTGATGTGATCGCGGGACGCTCGGCGATTTGGATCGCGAAGATGTTCGACTACACTAACCGCGTTTCTTAACGCTTCCCGCTTAGCGACCTACAAGGGTACGTAGATCCACTCTCCCTCTCATAGATGCTCATCACCATGGATAGATCTGCGTGTGCGTAGGAAATTTTTTGTTTCCCATGCGACGTTCCCCATCATATGCATGTCCCCAACAATAAGTATATCATATTTCTTCTTGACAGTAGGAAGAGGAAATTCAAAGTTTCCAATAACAATCGTTGGAATTTTTTCAATAGAGTTGATATTGTGAACTTGAGCTTGTTTCTTCAGAAAGTGTACCGTATGCTCATTACCATTAATATGAAAAGTGGCATTGCTCTTGTTGCAATCAATAACAGCCCCTACAGTATTCAAAAAGGGTCTACCAAGGATGATCGACATACTGTCGTCCTCGGGAATATCAAGAATAACAAAGTCCGCTAAGATAGTAGCGTTTGCAACTACGACAGATACATCCTCACAAATACCGATGGGTTGAGCAGTTGATTTATCAGCCATTTGCAAAGAGATTTTAGTAGGTGCCAACTTATTCAAATCAAGTCTACGATATAAAGACAAAGGCATAACACTAACACCAGATCCCAAATCACATAATGCAGTTTTAACATAATTCCCTTTTATAGAGCATGGTATAGTTGGTATTCCTGGATCTCCTAATTTCTTTGGTACTCCACCTTTAAAAGTATAATTAGCAAGCATGGTGGAAATCTCAGCTTCCGGTATCTTTCTTTTATTAGTCACAATATCTTTCATATACTTAGCATGAGGAGACATTTTCACAATATCGGTCAAGCGCATACGCAAAAAGACGGGTATAACAATTTCAACAAAGCGCTCAAAATCCTCACCATCCCTTTTCTTGGATGATTTAGGAGGAAAAGGCATGGGTTTCTGAACCCATGCTTCTCTTTCTTTACCGTGCTTCCTAGCGATAAAATCTCTTTTATCATATCTTTTATTCTTAGGACGTGGGATATCAAGATCAACAGCAGGTTCAATCTCCACATCATTATCATTACTAGGTTGAACATCAACATGAACATCATCATTAATATTATCACTAGGCTCATGTTCATCACCAGATTGTGTCTTAGTATCAGAAACAGAAATATCATTTGAGTTTTCAGGTGTATCAATAACACGTTCACTAGTAGTATGCAAAGTTATATCATCATCGTTATTCCTCCTATTATTGGAACGACTAGGTGCATCAGTATTACCCCTTTGAGAATCTTGCTCAATTCTCTTAGGGTGGCCCTCATGATACAATGGTTCCTGGGTCATTCTTCCACTTCTAGTCACAACTTTAACAAAATGATCATTGTTCTTACTATTCATCTCATTAAGTGGATCATTCTATGCCTTTAGTACTTGTTCTACTTGAGTAGTTACCATGGAAGCATGTTTACTAATCAGTTTAAGATCATTGATAGTTCTACTCATATAATCACCTAAGCAATCAAGCATGAAAGCATTATGATTCAATTGTCTACTAACATAAGAATTAAAAATTTCTCACTTAACAACAAAATTATCAAACTCATCCAAGCATTGGCTAGCAGGCTTATTATAAGGAATATCACTTTCATCAAATCTACGAAGAGAATTTACCTCTACAACCTGTGTCGGGTTATCAAGACCATGTATTTCTTCAATAGGTGGTAGATTCTTGAGATCTTCAGCTTTAATACCTTTTTCCTTCATAGATTTCTTGGCCTCTTGCATATCTTCAGGACTGAGAAATAAAATGCCTCTTTTCTTCGGAGTTGGCTTCGGAGGTGGCTCAGGAATAGTCCAATCATAATCATTGTTTAATATATTATTCAATAGTATTTCAACTTGTTCAATAGTTTGTTCCCTGAAAACACAACCAACACACTATTTAGGTGGTCCCTAGAAGCATCGGTTAGTCCGTTATAAAAGATATCAAGTATTTCATTTTTCTTGAGGGGATGATCAGGCAAAGCATTAAGTAATTGGAGAAGCCCCCCCCCCCCCAAGCTTGTGGGAGACTCTCTTCTTCAATTTGCACGAAGTTAAATATTTCCTGCAAGGTAGCTTGTTTCTTATGGGTAGGAAAATATTTCTCAGAGAAGTGATATATCATATCCTCGGGACTACGCACACAACTAGGAGCAAGAGAATTAACCCATATCTTAGCATCAGCCTCTAATGAGAAAGGAAACAACTTAAGGATATAATAATAACGAATATTTTCCTCATGAGTAAACAGGGTGGCTATATCATTTAGTTTAGTAAGATGTGCCACAATAGTTACAGATTCATAGCCGTTGAAAGGATCAGATTCAACCAAAGTAATTAACTCAGGATAAATAGAGAATTCATAATCCTTATCAGTAACAAAGATAGGTGAAGTAGCAAACTTAGGATCATATTTCATTCTAGCATTCAAAGATTTTTCTTTCCACTTGCATAGTAGCTTCTTAAGATCATCTCTATCATTACAAGCAAGAAAGTTCCTAGCTACCTCTCCTTCCATAACATAACCCTCAGGATGTAGCGACCCGGCCTGAAAGGTTGAATCTCCGGTGTTTCTATACCATCCCAAGATCATGCCGGTACACACACAGTACATCAATGTATATATCAAAGGGAAATCACACAGCATAAATTAATCGAAATATCATATCGAGTCCTTTTACAATAATGATTACAATAAAGTGACTGAAGGCCAACTCATGAGATAAACTAAACCATAAGCTTGCGGAAGCATTGAAGGTAGATGAGTCCATCTGACTCCAACGACATCTCAGCGAGCGTAGAGCGTATCCTCACTCCTGGTCAGAAAAGTACTCTACAACATGATACCTTGCAGCCGTATAAGTCAGCATATTGAATATGCCGGCAAAGTCACAAGAGAGGGGATAAAGTAATCATCTAGTCTATATGCAAACATGGCAGGTGGGGTAGTAAGTTTTTGCATAAAGCCAAATTTTTCCTACAACAAGTGAGGGCAAAGGCATATTTACTACAATGTTGGTTGATTAATGAGATGGTTCCACCAACCAATTCTCATACCCAAGTTGACATTAATAGCCCACATCAATATAATTAATTGTGTTGAGAGTTCCAGATAGTTTTAGTTCCTTTGGCTCAAACTGTCCATGACCGTGGACACGGCTAATCGATTAGGTTTGGGTACTCTACAGAGTTTTGCACACGTTCCCCACAAGCTTTGGTCGCCTCTGTTTGATTTCTCGCACTTCAGGGTGTTTGAGAAATGGATGACCAAAACATGGTCTTCTAAAGGGTTTCCCTGAGACTCTGTCGGTGCCCATCCTTTCCTACCGTTCTTCTACATCTCGTAGCACCGCCTGTCCAGGGTCACCACGATATCCAACCAAGCCAGAGCCCATAATGACTTGTGGTTGTGCGGGTAAGCCTTGGGTCTTGAAGCATCCATCCATCTCTTTGTGCCTAGGTGGACCTTTCCGCATGAATACTAGCACATCTCCAGCATCATCTAGGCTAACCTCTGGTTTCTCCAAGGCGCCGTTCAACCATCATCCACCCAGAGGTAAGTTGAAAACTTGGAGTCTTGAAGACTTGATCATCATGTAGGTCTTGAAATTATTAACTCACAACTCTCATGAATCACACAACCAACCCCATCTACTAATAACATAGCAAAATGTAAAACAATGTTTCCCGGGGCCAATGTGTCAAAGGGTTGAGGGGGTACCTACCACATGATACTACAACAAGTAACCAAGTTTCTAATTACCTACTTTGCATGCAATTGGGGTGATGGAAGAACTAATGCAATAAAACATAGGTAGACATGATCAAAGTGACTTGCCTTGCTGACGATCCTCGTAATCAAGTGACTCTAGATAACAAGCTTCGCACTCCGAATGATCTAACGAATCAAACAAGAGCACACCATAAGCATAAATACAAAACAATTCACACAATTCAGCAAGGTTAAACAAACAATACTAAAACCATTTAATAGTATCAATCAAGAGAAAGAAAACAAAATAAAAAGAATATTTTGACTCACAAAAATTTGTAGTGTCAAAAACTTTTACTACTACTACTTTAAGACAAACAACCAAGCAATAGCTAGTAGAAAAAACGAATATTAAAGAAAATCAATTTTTTTAAAACAGAATCAAGTTCACTACAACTTTTGTGTAAAGAAACACTACTAAAATGAAAATAACTAGAATGTTCCTATAACTTTGGAATAGGAAACCAAAACAATGATATTATTATCACTAATATTATTAACATCATATTACGTAACAGAATTGAATTACTAAAATTATTTATTAGAAATTTATCTCAATCATCTAACTAGTTTGTGAAAGTAAAACTAAATTGTTTTATAAAACGATACCTAATGAAAAAGATATAAAGATTCCTATAACAACATGGTATAAAACTAAGCAATCATTCTAAATAATAGCAAGTAGTGTTACCTAAATATTTGAACAACATAAACTTATGAAAGCTATTAACAAAAGTTAAACTAATTCAGGTTCAAATTAAATTAAAATTAGTAAAACTAAATTACATTAGGAACTAAACAGATTCTGTTTATGTTAAAAAACAGTAACTAAATTTATTCAAAAAAACACAAATCAAGTGGAATGATAGATTTAACTAATACCAAACAGTGGCAAAAAGATTCACTCAAAAATATATTTTTAAACTATAGTTATACAGATTTTAGTAATTTGAACAAATTTGATTAGATTCAAAATTTAAAGGTCAAATTTGAAAACTAAGCATACTGACATAAACTACACCAAATATGTGAACTAATGCAAAAAGAATAAACTAAAAACTCTAAATAGTTTAAAAGATATGATAAAAACAAGATTTGAAAACATTCTGTTTTCTAAAACAGAATCAGAAAAAGAAAAAAGAAAACTCATCGGACAAGGACTACGTGGCGAGTCGTGGTTGGTCGAGAGGGTGTGCGTGCGGGCGTTTGCGGGCGGGTGACCGAAGCTTAGCACGTACCGGTTCGGGTTTTAAAACAATCTAATCCTATGCGTTGATCTACGATCGAACGGACAGGGAGGGAGAGAGGGGCTCACAAAGAGAGGGGTCGCCGTCGAGGGGGTTCTCCGGCGAGGCCGAGGTGGCGAGGTAGTCAGGGAAGCCGCTCCGGTGGTTGGGGACGGCGTCCGAGGGGTGCAAACAACGGCGGCGGGTCTCCGGCGTGCTTGGGTGGTGTCGGAGGGGAGTGGGGACGACAGAGGCGACGGCACGAGCTCCGGGAGCTTCGGTGGGGATCCGAACTCCGGCTAGGGTGTGGGCAGCGCTCTGGCGAGGTAGAGTGGGGGCTCGGGGGTGGAATGAGGAGCGAAGGGTCGGGGCTACTTATAGGGCCGGGGCGGTGGTCGGGGAAGGAAAGAGGAGGGAGATCCGGGAGAGGGATCTCCGGCGACGGCGACGCGCGCGCGAGGAAGAAGGCAACCGCGGCGTCTTCGGAATCGGGCGATGAGGCTAGGGCGGCAGAGAGAGGGAGGGCGGCGTCAGCGCGTCGGTCGGTCGGCTCGAAGCGGTTTCGGGAAATAACTGCTGTGGGCCGGCCCGTTTTTAAATTAAATCGTTTCCTTTTTAATATCCAGAGCAGTAAAACTCATTTAAAAGCATTCAAAACATTTCCAAATATAGGAAATATATATATATAAATGATGAGGAGAATTATTGCTATTCAATGAACATTTTCCCTCTGTCATATTGAATACTTTGAAAAAAACTTATTTTCAGAAATTGCTATTTTTGATTTTAAATCCTTTTGCAATAAATTTTTTCAAATAGCCCCCTAGTTTTATTGTCCAAATATTTCACCAATATGGCCCTTGTGTGGATTGTCATGTTACTCCCCTCTTTTCTTTGAACTTTTCCAGAAGTTTTCAAATAGGTGAAACAAGAAAAGGGGAAAGATGAAAGTGACATTTCAGAAATTCAAAAGAAACAATTCAACCATTATATTCATTCAAACAATATGATGATGATGCATAACTATATATCATAACATTCCAAAATGAAATTTTGGGATGTTACACAGGAATATTAGGCAATTCATATCTAGGAGAGCTAGGTCCAGCGGGTGTCTCAAAGTGTTCAGTTTCAATAATTTCATCAGTTTCAGAAGTATCATAATTTTTAGCATTGGCTCTAGCAATTTGTTCATCAAGAAATTCACCCAGTGGCATAGTATTATCAAGCAAAGTATCATCATAAGCATCATGCAGAGCAGAAGTGGCATCATCAATTACTAGCGACATATCGGAATTACTAGAAGGTGGTGGTGTCGCAAACTTACTCATAACAGAAGGTGAATCAAGTGCAGAGCTAGATGATAGTTCCTTACCTCCCCTCGTAGTAGAGGGATAGATCTTGGTTTTTGGATCTTTCAGATTCTTCATAGTGATCAACAGATATAAATCCCAAGTGACTCAAAGAATAGAGATATGCTCCCCGGCAATGGCACCAGAAAAAGGTCTTGATAACCCACAAGTATAGGGGATCGCAATAGTTTTCGAGGGTAGAGTATTCAACCCAAATTTATTTATTCGACACAAGGGGAGTCAAATAATATTCTCGAGTATTCGCAGCTGAGTTGTCAATTCAACCACACCTGAAAGACTTAATATCTGCAGTAAAGTATTCAATAGCAAAGTAGTATGGAAGTAACGACAACGGTAGCAAAAGTAACAATAGCAGTTTTGTAGTGATTGTAACAGTAGCAATGTAGAAGTAACTTAGCAAAGATTAATATGAGGAGAGCTCGTAGGAATTGGATCAGTGATGGATAATTATGTTGGATGTCATTCATCATGCAGCAGTTATAACATAGGGTGACACACAACTAGCTCCAATTCATCAATGTAATGTAGGCATGTATTCCATATATAGTCATACGTGCTTATGGAAAAGAACTTGCATGACATCTTTTGTCTTACCCACCCGTGGCAGCGGGGTCCTAATGGAACTAAGGGATATTAAGGATTCCTTTTAATAGAGAACCGGACCAAAGCATTATCACTTAGTGAATACATGAACTCCTCAAACTAAGGTAATCACCGGAAAGAATCCCAGTTATTGTCACCCTGGGGGATGCGGATCATAACTCGTAATAGGTGTCTACAACTTGCAAGATAGGATCAAGAACATATATATATATATTCATGAAAACATTATAGTTTCAGATCTGAAATCATGGCACTCGGGCCCTAGTGACAAGCATTAAGCATAGCAAAGTCATAGAAAAATCAATCTCAGAACATAGTGGATACTAGGGATCAAACCCATAACAAAATTAACTCGATTACATGATAAATCTCATCAAACCCGTCACCGTCCAGCAAGCCTTTGATGGTATTACTCACGAACGGCGGAGAGCGTCATGGAATTGGTGATGAAGGATGGTTGGTGATGACGATGGCGTTGATTTCCCCACTCCGGAGCCCAAAACGGACTCCAGATCTGGTCTCCCAAGGAAGAACAGGAGGTGGCGGCGGCTCCGTATCGTGAAACGCGATGAACTCTTATCCTTGATTTTTTTCTCAACAAATAGGGTTATATGGAGCTGGAGAGAAGGTCGGAGGATCCATGAGGGCCCCATAAGCCTACTAGGCGTGGCTAGGGAGGTGGACGCGCCTAGTAGGCTTGTGGCCTGCAGGTGCCCCACCTTTGGTTATTTCTTGCACCAGTATTTTTTATTAATTCCAAAAATATTCTCCGTAAATTTTCAGGACAATCCGAGAACTTTTATTTCTGCACAAAAATAACACCAAGGCAATTCTTCTAAAAATAGCATCAGTCCAGGTTAGTTCCATTCAAATCATGCAAATTAGAGTCCAAAACAAGGGCAAAAGGGTTTGGAAAAGTAGATACGATGGAGACGTATCAAGCCTCTAGTGAAACATGTGGCCCCCGGGTCTATTTTCCATCATATATCTTTAGATCTATACTTGCTGCAATTTATTTACCTTTTAGTTTACGCACTCGTTACATCTATCTCCATCAGATCTAATCCTTGCAAATAACCGTGAAGGGATTGACAACCCCTTTATAGCGTTGGGTGGAATAGTTTAATTATTTGTGTCGGTGCACCCATTGGTGACTTGCTTGTTCCTGCTAGTGGATTGATACCTTAGTTCTCAAAAACTGAGGGAAATACTTATCTACTTTGCTAAATCACCCTTTCCTCTTCAAGGGAAAACCAACACATGCTCAAGAGGTAGCAAGAAGGATTTCTCGTGCCGTTGCTGGGGAGGATACACATCAATCCTACCAAGTACCCATCACAAACTCATATCTTGCATTTACTTTATTTTCCATTTGCCTTTCATTTCCCTCTCGCCACTTCTAAAATAATTTTCAGAAAAAACCAAAAATATTTGCCTTTTTATTCGCCCTTCTTTCATCCGCCCTTTTCTTGCTTGTATGTTTTATCGATACGTTGCCACCATGTCTGAATCTGGGAAGGTTACCATTGCAAATTTTGAGGGTATTACTTCTGCTAATCTTGAGAACAAATTTGGATCTTGCTCTCTAGATCATGAATCTAAAACCCCTCCTAATTATAAAGTTAAAACTTTTAAAGTAGGGGATGGTGATATTATTGGGAAGAGTGTTATTCAAGACTTCTTTGATTGTATTGGAGTAATGCCTATGAACAAGAAATCCATTCTTCTTAGCACAAATTGTTATGCTCATGCCATTGCCATGCTTGTTGAAAAATTGGAAAAGAAATTTGTGCAACTTCATCCCGCTTTGCAAGAAGTTTGCCACGATTATCCTTATGCATGAATTTGATTTCATCATACAAGAAGCTAGGGATTTTTTTGCTTTCTATAAAGAGGATATTAAGCACCCCCTATTATAGAAATATTATACAATAAAGAGAACTTGCATGGCTTTGAGTCTGGGGATTATCAATCTTACCAAGATAATCTTAGAAGAAGAGTTCCCTATTACGAAATTACTCAAACTATTTACCTTGAATCCTATGATGAATTTGGTTGGATCATTAGAGGTATTTATGTAGGATTTGATGATGATTTGCTAGAAGAAAACATAGGTGAACCCGTTAAAAATAAGATATGCATTTTATATGATGATATCTATGGTGATGACCCAGGTAATCAGAATGGATTGCACACCAAAGATGACAATACCTAGATCTATTGCGTTTTGCCTAGCTAGGGGCGTTAAACAATATCGCTTGTTGGGAGGCAACCCAATTTTATTTTTGTGTCCTATTTTTGCTTCTGTTTTTGAGTGTTTCCCACATTATTACTTCTGTAGTAATTCTGTTTTGGTGTTTCAATTAGTGTTTGAGCCATGTAAAACCTTTAGGGTGAACTATGGTAGTTGTTGATTCAATCTTGCTGAAAAACAGAAACTTTTGCGCTTAGTCTAGGAATTTTTTAAATTTTTCAGAGAATCGAATTGATCTGAAATTCCTACCCAAGATTGATGTATAAATTTCCCAGGTGGTTTTCTTTGAGTTGTTTGCCTATTTTGATGAATCTATGGGTTGTATCATGTGGTATGAGCCATGGAGAAGTTAGATTACAGTAGGTATAAAACCAATATAAATAAGTAATGAGTTCACAATAGTACCTAAAGTGGTGATTTATTTTCTTATACTAACGGATCTCACGAGTTTTCTGTTAAGTTTTGTATTGTGAAGTTTTCAAGTTTTGGGTAAAGATTGGATGGACTATGGAATAAGGAGTGGCAAGAGCCTAAGCTTAGGGATGCCCAAGTCACACTAAGTCATATTCAAGGATGACAAAGAGCCTAAGCTTGGGGATGCCCCGGAAGGCATCCCCTCTTTCGTCTTCAATCCATCGGTAAATTGAATTGAGGCTATATTTTTATTCACCACATGATATGTGTTTTGCTTGGAGCGTCTTCTATGATATGAGTATTTTCTTGTTATTTTTCCACAATCATCCTTGCTGCACAAATCTTTTGAGAGATACATGCTGAATCATGAATTTATTAGAATACTCTATCTGCTTCACTTATATCTTTTCAGTTGGGCAATTTTGCTCTATATGCTTCACTTACATCTTTTAGAGCATGTTGGTGTTTTTGTTTTATAGAAATACTTGAAATCTCATACCTCACTTATATTATTTTGAGAGTTTCTAAAAAAAGCATGGTAATTGGTCTAGGTTATGAATTTAGTCCTAATATGATAGGCATCCAAAAGGGATATAAGGAAAACTTCCATATTAAGTGCATTGAGTATTTATGAGAAGTTTGATTCCTTGCATAAATTTTTGAGATATAAAGATGGTAATGTTAAGAGACATGTTATGAAGTAAATTGTGATTTGGTAAAAATACTTGTGTAAAGGTTTGTGATTCCCGTAGCATGCACGTATGGTGAACCGCTATGTAAGGAAGTCGGAGCATGACTTGTTTATAGATTGTCAACCTTTGTGTGAGGGTCGGGGGCACGTGATGGTTAACTCCTACCAACCTCCCCCAAAGGAGCATGCGTTTAATGCTTTGCTTCAATGACTAATAGACTTTTGCAATAAGTATGTGAGTGATTTATTACTAATGTTGAGTCCATGGACTATACGCACTCTCACCATTCCACTTTTGCTAGTCTTTCTAGTACCGCGCAACTTTCGTCGGTGCAACAAACACCTTCCTCAAAATAGCCACCATATACGTTCCTCAAAACAGCCACCATATATCTTTCCTCAAAACAGCCACCATACCTACTTGTTATGGCATTTCCATAGCCATTCCAAGATATATTGCCATGCAACTTCCACCGCTTCCTTTTATGACATGCACACCACCACTTCCATATTGCATATAGAGTCATATTTTGTCATAGGTATCATGTTCTAATTTTCCTTTTGAGTTGTAAGTAAATAAAAGTGTGATGATTTTCATTATAGAGCATGTCCCATGTGAGGAAAGGATGATGGAAGCTATCATTCCCTTATTAGTAGGGATGAGAGTTCAGACTTTATGAAAAATAAAAGAGGCCAGCGAAGCTCAAATAAAAAATGAATAAAAGAGGCCTTAGATGCCCAATAAAAAATGAGAGAAAAGAGAGAAGGTACATTGCTACTACCTTTTTCCACACTTGTGCTTCAAAGTAGCACCATGATCTTCATGATTGAGAGTCTCCTATTTTGTCACTTTCATATAGCTAGTGGGATATTTTTCTTCATGATGCATGTCCACTTAGTTTCTTTTTGAGCTTTCATACACTTATAGCTCTAGTGCATCTATTGCATGGCAATTACTACTCACTCACATTGATATCTATTGATGGTCATCTCCATAGCTCGTTGATACGCCTAGTTGATGGGAGACTATCTTCTCCCTTTTCCGTGACAACCTCCACCATATTCTATTCCACCTATAGTGCTATATCCATGGCTCGCGCTCATGTATTGCATTAGAGTTGAAAAAGTTTGAGAAAATAAAGGTGTGAAAACAATTGCTTGACTTTTCATCGGGGTTGTGCATGATGTAAATACTTTGTGTGGGGAAGATGGAGCATAGCCATACCATATGATATTGTAGGGATAACTTTCTTTTTCCATTATATTTTGAAGAGATACAATTGCTTTGCTAGTATGCTTGAAATGTTATTGTTTCTATATAAATATTAAGCTTTTGTTTTGAGTCTTACGGATCTGAATATTCACGCCACAATAAAGAATATTACTTGGATAAATATGTTAGGTAGCACTCCACATCAAACAATCTGTTTTTATCATTTACATACTCGAGGATGAGCAAGAATTAAGCTTGGGGATGCTAGTACGTCTCCAACGTATCTATATTTTTTTATGATGACGTGCTATTATATTACCTGTTTTGGATGTTTTATATGCTATTTTATATTATTTTTGAGAGTAACCTATTAATCTTGAGCCAAGTGCTAGTTTTGTTTTTTCCTTGTTTTTGAGTTTTGCAGATATGGAATACTAAACAAAGTCCAAACGGAATAAAACCTTCGGAAGGAATTTTTCTGGAAGGAAACAAGTCATCCAAGCTTGGAGTGCACGTCAGGGGAGGCGCCAGGGCGCCACAAGCCTGCTAGGTGTGGCCCCCCTAGCCGCGCCTAGCAGGCTTGTCGCCTCCTGGCAGGTCTCCTAACCCTAATTCTTGGCCTATAAATACCCAAATATTCCCCCAACATCAGAACAAGCCACACAAATACTTTTCCGCCGCCGGAAGCCTCCGTTCCCGAGAGATCCAATCTTAGAGCCTTTTCCGGTAATCTAACGGAGGGGGTTTTGATCACGGAGGGCATCTACATCAACTCCATTGCCCCTCCGATGATGTGTGAGTAGTCCACCACAGACCTACGGGTCCATAGCTAGTAGCTAGATGGCTTCTTCTCTCTCTTTGATCTTCAATACCATGTTCTTCATGATCTTCATGGAGATCTATTTGATGTAATCCTCTTTTGTGGTGTGTTTGTCAAGATCTGACGAATTGTGAGTTTATGTTCAGATTATCCATGAATCTTATTTCAATCTCCTCTGATTTCTTATATGCATGATTTCATATCCTTGCAAGTCTCTTCGAGTTATTGGTTTGGTTTGGCCAACTAGATTTGTAATTCTAGCAATGGGAGAAGTGCTTGGTTTTGGGTTCAATCTTGCGGTGTCCTTACCCAGTGACAAAGTAGGGGTAGCAAGGCACGTATTATATTATTGCCATCAAGGGTAACAAGGTGGGGGTTTCATCATGTTGCTTGAGTTTATCCCTCTATATCATGTCATATTTCTTAATGTGTTACTCTGTTCTTCATGAACTTAATACTCTAGATGCAGGCAGGAGTCCATCGATGTGTGGAGTAATAGTAGTAGATGCAGAATCGTTTCGATCTACTTGTCACGGACGTGATGCCTATATGCATGATCATTGCCTTGGATAACTACATGATTATTAGCTTTTCTATTTTTATCTTGATAGTAATTTGTTTACCCACCATGATATTTGCCTTCAAGAGAGAAGCCTCTAGTGAAACCTATGGCCCCCGAGTCTATTTTCCATCATATATTTTCAGATCTATACTTGTTGCAATTTATTTACCTTTTACTTTACGCACTCGTTACATCTATCTCTATCGGATCTAATCCTTGCAAATAACCGTGAAGGGAATGACAACCCCTTTATAGCGTTGGGTGCAAGAGTTTGATTATTTGTGTAGGTGCATCCATTGGTGACTTGCTTGTTCCTCCTACTAGATTGATACCTTGGTTCTCAAAAACTGAGGGAAATACTTATCTACTTCGCTGCATCACCCTTTCCTCTTCAAGGGAAAACCAATGCATGCTCAAGAGGTAGCATCCGCCCTTTAAGAGGTCCGACCATATCCAGACCCCAGACCGCAAAAGGCCAGGTAATCGGAATAGTCTGAAGAGCTATTGGGGGCATGTGAATTTGATTTGCAAAAAGTTGACATCCCACACAATGCCAGACGAGCGGTGGGCCAGAAGAAACTAGCCCGGAAGGCTTGCTTACTAAGGCCCTTGCCCCGGCATGATGGCCGCCCATTCATGCGTGGACTTCACCTAAGAGCTGCCTTCCTTCTTCCTTAGATATGCGCCGCTGGAG
Organism: Hordeum marinum; assembly: GCA_022496015.1. Taxonomy (NCBI): domain Eukaryota; kingdom Viridiplantae; phylum Streptophyta; class Magnoliopsida; order Poales; family Poaceae; genus Hordeum; species Hordeum marinum. The sequence continues at coordinate 420,826,135 of CM039676.1, forward strand.
TACTCTGGTGGTGCTTTTCTTGTATAACTCACCCTCATGGAATTTATAGGCCTTGGATCAGCGAATTATGCGCCACGCCTCTGTCTGATCATCAGGGAGTTCTTTGCGAAGAAGGTAGGCGACGAAGGGCTCGGTTCATGGTGCGATTACCGCCATGACCCCATGAGACGAAGGTGTTTTGGCCATTAAGGAGCCGCCGATAATTTGGTCGTCTGGTTCATTTGTAGGGGGAACAACCTCTTCCGTGCTGATGGGCCCAGCGCCCTTATTATCGTCCTGCCAAACCATTGATGGCTTAAAGAGCCATTCCAGGAAAGTGTTTTTCGGGAGAGGGTCACGTTTGACCCCCAAGAAGGCTAGTATCTCAGTGGCTTGGTTGTTGTCTCTAGCAACATGATGGAATTCTAGCCCCTCGAACCGTGCAGATATTTTAAGGACGACTTTTCTATATTTGCCATCTTCGGGTTTTTGGCATCGAATTCGCCATTGATTTGAGACATGGCCAAGTTGGAGTCTCCCTGTACCTCCAGCCGTTGTATGGCCATTGAAGCTTCCATACGAAGACCGTGCAAAAGTGTTTCGTATTCGGGTGCATTGTTAGAATGATCATACATGATTTGCAACACGTATCGGATGTTGTCGCCTGTGGGGGATGTGAGAATAACCCTAGCCCCTAGTCCGGCCAATGTTTTGGATCCATCAAAGTACATTGTCCAATGGGAGTATGTACTATATTCCCTAGGGAGCTCGGCCTCTGTCCATTCAGCGAGGAAATCCGCCAACACCTGAGATTGAATAGCTCGTCGTGTCTTATAGGCGATTTCAAAAGGAAGGAGCACAATGGCCCATTTGTCTACGCGGCCGGTGGTGTCCCTGTTGTTGATTATATCGTTCAGGGGTACTTCGTATGCCACCATAACCGAACACTCTTGAAAGTAGTGTCTTAGTTTCCGTGATGCCATAAATATTGTATAGGCTATCTTCTCGTAATGCGGGTATATCGGTTGCATTGCGTTAGTACTTCTGACATGTAGTAGACCAACTTCTGTATCTGGAATTTGTGACCCTCCTCCTCTCGTTCGACGACGAGCACTACGCTAACGACTTGGTTGGTGGCTGATATGTACAATAACATTGGTTCACCGGTGCCTGGTTTTGTGAGTGTGGGGTTGCTTGCCAGCAGTGTTTTAATTTCTTCTAACACAACCGCTGCTTCATTAGTCCATTCAAAATTGTTGGTCCGTTTCAGCAACCTGTAGAGCGGTAAAGCCTTTTCACCGAGGTAGGAGATAAAGCGGCTTAACGCAGCCATGCAACTTGCCAACTTTTGGACATGATTTAGCTCTGTGGGAATTGCAAGTTCCTATAGGGCGCGGATCTTAGCCAGATTCGCTTCTATTCCTCTATGGGAAGCAATGAATCTGAGCAGTTTACCGGCGGGAACTCGGAAGACACATTTCTCCGGATATCATACTCATGTAAGCTGGCAAAGGTTTGCCTTAGGTCTCCAATCAACTAGCTAACGTGTTTGGTTTTAATGACCACGTCGTCCACGTATGCCTCGACTATTTTACCGAACTGTTTTGCCAGACAAGTTTGGATCATGCGTTGGTATGTAGCCCCAGCATTTTTAGCCCAAAAGGCATTGTGTTGAAGCAGAATGTCCCGTAGGGGGTGATGAATGCGGCTGCAGCTTGATCGGATTCCCTCATTTTAATCTGATGGTATTCGGAATAAGCATCGAGGAAACACAATGAATCGTGTCTGGCTGTGGCATCAATAATCCGGTCTATGCGTAGTAAGGGGAAAGGGTCCTTAGGGCACGCCTTTTGAGGTCCTTAAAGTCGACGCACAGCCGCCATGATTTATCTTTCTTTGATACCATCACCAGGTTTGCCAGCCACTTAGGGTGCTTGATCTCCCGTATGAATCCGGCATCTAGTAATTGGGCTAATTCTTCACCCATAGCTAGTCATTTGGGCTCGAAAAAGTGGCGCAAAGTTTGTTTGACGGGCTTGAAGCTTGTGATTATACTCAGACTATGTTCTGCTAGCCGCCGTGGGATTCTTGACATATCGGAAGGATGCCAGGCGAAGATGTCCCAGTTTTCTCGTAAGAACATGTTGGAAATATGCCCTAGAGGCAATAAATAAAGTGTTTATTATTATATTTCCTTGTTCATGATAATTTTTTATTGTCCATGCTATAATTGTATTGATTGGAAACACATTACATGTGTGGATAAATAGACAACACTTTGTCCCTAGTATGCCTCTAGTGAACTAGCTCGTTGATCAAAAATGGTCAAGGTTTCCTAGCCATTGACATGTGATGTCACTTGATAACGGGATCACATCATTAGGAGAATGATGTGATGGAGAAGACCCAAACTACAAACGTAGCATATGATCGTGTCAGTTTATTGCTATTGTTTTCTGCATGTCAAGTATATGTTCCTATGACCATGAGATCATGCAACTCATGGACACCGAAGGAGTGCCTTGTGTGTATCAAACGTTGCAACGTAACTGGGTGACTATAAAGGTGCTCTACAGGTATCTCCGAGGGTGTCTGTTGAGTTGGCATGGATCAAGACTGGGATTTGTTACTCCGTGTGACGGAGAGGTATCTCAGGGCCCACTCCGTAATACAACATCACAATAAGCCTTGCAAGCAATGTGTCTAAGTGTTAGTCGTGGGATCTTTTATTATGGAGCGAGTAAAGAGACTTGCCAGTAACGAGGTTGAACTAGGTATGAAGATACCGACGATCGAATCTCGGGCAAGTAACATACCGAAGAACAAAGGGAACATCATACGGGATTAACTGAATCCTTGACACAGAGGTTCGACCGATAAAGATCTTCGTAGAATATGTAGGAACCAATATGGGCATCCAGGACGCCCTATTGGTTATTGACCGTAGAGGTGTCTCGTTCATATCTACATAGTTCTCGAACCCGCAGGGTCTGCACACTTAAGGTTTGGTGACGTTTCGGTAGTATAGAGTTATGCATGGCGATGACTGAAGGTTTTTTGGAGTCCCGGATGAGATCTTGGACGTCACGAGGAGCTCCAAAATGGTCCGGAGGTAAAGATTGATATATAGGAAGTCCTGTTTTGGTCGCCGGAAAAGTTTCGGGCTCATTGGTAGTGTACCGGGAGTGCCGGTAGTGTGTCGGGAGACCATCGGGAGGGGTATTTCGACCCAAGAGGCTACATGGGCTGTGGGAGGGTGAATACCAGCCCTTAGTGGGCTGGTAGAAGTCCCACACAAGGCCCATGCGGCTGGGAAGAAAAGCCCAAAGAGAAAAAGGTGGAATAAGGCAAAAACACCAAATAAGGAAGGAGTCCTAGTCCTACTAGGATTGGAGGAGGATTCCACCTCTCCTCCCTTCGGTCGAAGCCTAGATGGTTTGGCCCTTGGGCCAAGCCTCCTCCTCTCTTCCTCTTATATATACTAGAGGTTTTAGGGTTTTGGCACAAGATTTTCAATGTGCAGCCCTACCCTGTAGTTCGTAGTTCCTCCTCTAGATCGATTTCAGCGGTGCTTAGGCGAAGCCTTGCTGAGATTACTCCACCACCATCGCTGCAGCGCCGTCACGCTGTTGGAGAACTCATCTACCTCTCCGCTCCCTCTTGCTGGATCAAGAAGGCGGAGATCATCATCAAGCCGTACATGTGCTGAACGCGGAGGTGCCGTCCGTTCAGTGCTAGATCGGGACGGATCGTGATTGGATCGCGGGACGCTCGGTGATTTGGATCGTGAAGACGTTCGACTACATCAACCGCGTTTCTTAACGCTTCCCGCTTAGAGATCTACATGGGTACGTAGATCCACTCTCCCTCTCGTAGATGCTCATCACCATGGATAGATCTTGCGTGTGCGTAGGAAATTTTTTACTTTCCCATGCAACGTTCCTCAACAGAATGCTCGCAACGCCTCGTCCACCATGGGGTCCAGCTGAGCTCTCATGGACGTTGTCTTACTGGGGTCCATTGGGTGTACCTGAAATTTAACGATTTCTTCTGCAGGTTTAAAGGACGTGGGTTTGGGCCTTTTTCTAAGGATCATATCGTCCTTGTCCACTATTGACCGGAGTGCGGTCAATTCCTCTGCAGCAAAGGTCTCAGCTAGTGCCTCGAGGGCGAGCATTGCTATTTTGTTCTCAGCTCGAAGGGCTATATTCGGATCACTGGCGATTGTGATTACCCCATTTGGGCCTGGCATCTTGAGCTTCATATACCTGTAATGTGGTATAGCCTGGAATTTTGTGAAGGCGTCACATCCCAACTAGGCATGGTATCCACTGGGGAAGGGCACGATATGGAAGGGAAATTCCTCAGATTGGTAATTTTCAAGCATGCCAAACACTACGTCCAGGGTGATACTTCCTGAACAACGTGCCTCTTTCCCAGGAATGATCCCCCGGAAGGTTGTGTTGCTATTCTCAATGCGAGATTGATTGAACTGCATTTTTTTCCAGGGTGTCTTCGTAGATGAGGTTTAAACCACTGCCACCATCCATTAGCACTTTCTGCAGCCTGAACCATCGACGATGGGGTTTAGGACTAGTGCGGACGGTGTATGACCTATACAGATGGTTGGTTGGTCAATATCTCCAAAGGTGATGGGTATGTCCGCCCATGAAATTGTTGTCGCCACATGGTAGACCTGTTCAAGTTATCTAAGATCTCTTTTCCTCCTGTTCCTAGAGGGGAACGTTTCGTAGATCGTCAGGACTTTGGCGTTGTAGTCTAGTGGCGTTGTGGAGCGCCTGTTCGGCGGTGTTGCCTCGAGGATGGCCTCTCCGCTTTTTGCGACCTATCTGACGACCCAGCATGCTCTAAGGCTGTGAGTCCGGCTTGTGTTCAACAAGACAAAATGTATAGGGCATGGCTTGTCCAATAGTCCGTCAAGGACAGTTCTGACCCCCCGTAGGGGGTCTATTTCTTTTGTCGGTGGGTTCGTGTTCTAGCCGCTTTGGAGTTATATGCTTTTTCCGATCTCCTCTAGGGTATTCAGTAAAGACTGGTTCCGGAAGTAACCATTCGGCTTGCCAGGCGCTCTCCATGGCACAGTATTTTTGTACCAGGTCTGATAGCTCGGTGAAGTCACGGATGTGTCAATAGGATAGGGCATTGAGGATCCCTTCATCATGAAAATTGCAACTGAAGGTTGTCATTATCTCCTGGTCACTAGAGCATGGTACCCTGTTTCGAACGAGGAGGAGTCTCGCCCAAAAATGATGAACCGACTCTCTTGGTAATTTTTTAACACCCCATAGGTCCAAAGACCTGGAATCTCCTATGATGCTTGAATGCTCGACTTCGGAGGTGGGTGGGAATTTTTTTGGTTCCACGCTACGATGCGAGTCCGGAATCACGAGGTTTGAGTCGCGTGCTACTGATTCGTACGTGTTGCGCACTAGATCGGGCATCAATCCCGAACTATTTCCGGAGCGAACTCCAGAGTCTGGGTTACAAGAAAGATCTTGATGATCGGAAATTGGGAAATAAACCGTCTTTAACTCCGGTCGTTGGGGGGACGAGCCTCCAGCCGAACACTCCACGATGGCGACTAAGTGAGTGACCGAGGGGGTGTGAATCTCCCTATCATTAGGTTTAAGCCCGATCCGCTCATAGACCGGGGTCTCGTCGTCGATCATGCCCATGGTTTGAATCTGATCAAGTAGCTCATTCAGGGACGAGACGCCGGTGGTGCACGGGTCACCAAGACGCACGGGGTCGATCCGCAATGTCATGGTCCCAGAATCGCTCGATAGTGAGTCTAGGTCATGTTCGGCCGCAGCGGATCCGGGCACAATGATTAGCTTGGGTTTTCTGGACAGCTCGAGGGCAAAGGCCACCTCAGAGATAGGGCCCGATGCTTCCAGCATCAAGGCATCGGGATTTGTGGGCTTGTCCATGAGATCTGAGGGTTCCATCAAGACAAGCTCTCCCCGTGAATCAGCGACAAACTCTAGGGTTTTGAATATGATTTCTTGATCAGGGAAGAAGCTTCCGATCTATCCAAGATGGATAGTCGCGTTGGCACGTGACAAGATGTCACTGCTCGTGAAGATCTGACCAGGGGTGCGGACATCCTGGCTATTGATCTCATTGCTTATGACAAGGCGAGCCATCGATTCTTTTGGTGATCATAGCGGAACTCTCAATGAAAGCACCATTGTCGGTGTCAAAAACGGCGGATCTCAGGTAGGGGGTCCCAAGCTGTGAGACTAGGATCGATGGTAACAAGGGATGAAGGGGACGATGTTTATCCATATTCGGGCCCTCCTATGGAGGTAAACCCCTATGTCCTGCTCGATTATATTGATGGTATGAAGGTTAGAGAGTTCATCTACCTCGAGATCAAATAGCTAAAACCCTAGATGACTTTCTCTGCCCTACAATCTAACCCCCCTGGCTTATATAGACGTTGTGGCTCCATAGGGTTACTCATGGTCGGTTGCACATCAAAGGGAAAAACATGCCTATCTACTATCCCAAACTTGGAAGTCATGCCACGACTCCTGAGGCTTCCTCCGTGGCGACGGGGTCAATCAATCCTATACTCAGCAAGCGGCCCATGAGTCCGGCCCATCAGAAATAGGTCGGCCATCCGAGAACCCCTTAATCCAAGACTCCCTCACCCATGCAGGCGACCCGCGAGCAGAGGTGGTCTATTAGGCCTCATGAGGAGAAGTAAGTGCATGTACTCTTTTTTAACCTTTTGCCTTCACGTTTTTCAAATATCTAATGTGTTAGCTTTGTCATGCTATAGGGGTTGGGTTCACCCCAAGGATGCCCGTAGGCCCAACAGCATCCTTGGTGTGCTTTGCCGGCATAACTTCCCAGGTTTTGTCACGTTGCCTGGTAAGGGTCAGGTTCGAGAGGTAGGATTGACTTGGGAGCACTACTTGGCTCCACCGGCCCCGCCGGAAGAGAGGATAGACGGTGTTTTGTGCCACACGAGGGCGAACATGGTTATTAGACAGTTTTGGGTAATTTTTTCTTTACACAATTAAAAATGAACAATAGCTAGTTATTGTACTAATAAGTGTTGTCTCATTTGATTGCAGACCTTTTGCAGGTGTGAGGAGGGATACAAGGAGGGCCCAACAAAGGTTATCGATCTCGAATGCAGGCGCTGTAGGAAATATGCCCTAGAGGCAATAATAAATTAGCTCTTATCATATTTCCTTGTTCCTGATAATCGTTTATTATCCATGCTAGAATTGTATTGATCGGAAACTCAGATACATGTGTGGATACATGGACAACACCATGTCCCTAGTATGCCTCTAATAGACTAGCTCATTGATCAAAGATTGTTAAGGTTTCCTAGCCATGGACATGAGATGTCATTTGATAACGGCATCACATAATTAGGATAATGATGTGATGGACAAGACCCAAACTATAAACATAACATATGATCATGTCAGTTTATTGCTACAGTTTTCTACATGTCAAGTATCTATTCCTATGACCATGAGATCATGCAACTCACTGACACCGGAGGAGTACCTTGTTTGTATCAAACGTCACAATGTAACTGGGTGACTACAAAGGTGCTCTACATGTATCTTTGAGGGTGTCTGTTGGGTTGGCATGGATCAAGACTGAGATTTGTTACTCCGTGTGACGAAGAGGTATCTCACGGCCCACTCAGTAATACAACATCACTATAAGCCTTGCAAGCAATGTGACTAAAGAGTTAGCCACAAGATCTTGTATTATGGAACGAGTAAAGAGACTTGTCAGTAACAAGATTGAACTAGTTATAGAGATACCAACGGTCGAATCTCGGGCAAGTAACATACCGAAGAACAAAGGGAACATCACACGGGATTATCTGAATCCTTGACATAGAGGTTCGACCGATAAAGATCTTCGTAGAATATGTAAGAACCAATATGGGCATCCAGGTGCCGCTATTGGTTATTGACCATAGAAGTGTCTCGGTCATGTATGTATAGTTCTCGAACCCGCAGGGTCTACACACTTAAGGTTTAGTGACGTGTCGGTATAGTTGAGTTATGTATGTTGGTGACCGAAGGTATTTTGGAGTCTCGGATGAGATCTCGGATGTCATGAGGAGCTCCGGAATGGTCCGGAGGTAAAGATTGATATATAGGAAGTCCCGTTTTGGCCATCGGAAAAGTTTCGGGTATTTCCGATAGTGTACCGGGAGTGCCGGAGGGCCATCGGGAGGAGCCACCCACGCCGGGAGGCCACATGGGCCTGAGCGGTATTGCACCAGCCCTTAGTGGGCTGGGAAAACCAGCCCTACAAGGCCCATGCGGCTAGGAAAGAGTGGGAAAGGAAAAAACCCAAAGAAGGGAAGGAAAATCCAAATTAGGAAGGAGTCCTAATAGGATCCCACCTCCCTTGTGGGAGGTGGATTCCTCCCTTGTTTGGTTTGGCCGAACCTACTTGGAGTAGGGGACAAGGATGCCTCCTCTCCCCTTCCTATATATATTGAGGGATTTTAAGGGCAGCCCCCAACCCTAATTGCCACATGCTGCCCTCTTCTTCCTCTAGATCTGTTTCTCCTCTAGATTGATTCTGTAGTGCTTGGCAAAGCCCTGCCAGATCAGCTCCACCACCACCACCGTCGCGCCGTCGCGTGGCCGGAGAACTCATCTACCTCTCTGCCTCGTCTTGCTGGATCAAGAAGGTGGATATCATCATCGAGCTGCACGTGTGCTGAACGGGGAGGTGTCGTTCGTTCGGCACTAGATCGGAAGGACCACGATGGGATCATGGGACGGCTCGTGATGAGATCGCGGGACGGATCGTGATTGGATCACGAAGACGTTCGACTACATCCATCACGTTTCTTAAGGCTTCCGCTTAGCGATCTACAAGGGTATGTAGATCCACTCTCCCTCTCGTAGATGCTCATCACCATGGATAGATCTTGCGTGTGCGTAGGATTTTTTTTGTTTCCCATGCAACGTTCCCAACAGGCGCCTACTGCAAAACTTGTGGCATGAGGCTCGGGTGCAGGCTGTTCTAGACTACTAAGACTCGTGGCGTATTAGGAAGGACAAGTCGACGTGCCGCGTAAAGAAGATGGAGAAGGAGCATTACATGAAGGTAATTACGTATTCTTAAGGCCTTGTACTTAGTTTTCTTCATTTGATTTGTACGCGTAGCACTCAAGTTTCTCTTTATTAACTTAGGTGCCCTCGAGATGGTGTCCAGATAAGATGGATTGTTGGGAGGCGTTGGTGGATGAGTGGTGCTCAGAACACTAGCTAGCCATCCACAACAATGCCAAGGACCGGCGTGCCAAAATGGTTGGTGTGCCACACCATCAAGGGAGCATCAACTTAAATCAGTTTGGTCATAACTGGGTATGTGGTTTGCTTCATGATTCATGTAATTCATTCTTGATACTAGTTTGAGCCCTTTACTAATACTTTGTTCCTCTCTCTCTCTTTTAGGCGCATCACAATAACACGTCAGTGCCAGAGATGGACGAACTCTATGCGATGACTCATACTGCCTCATTCAAGAAGGTCAAGGCATTCCTTGAGTTTGACCTCGATCATCCTGAGAACTTCACCAACATCTCCTCCCACCACAAGCTCGTGAAGTACAGAGATGAGGGGATGGAGAGGCAAGGGGAGGACTTTAACCCGAGCCAGGGGCCTATTGATCGAGAGCTGGTGATGATATCTGGCAACGGAAGTCCCGATGGCTCGATGGCCATTAGATATGGCCTTATACGTTGTCCTAGCACTCTCTGGCAGATCAAGGCGCGCCAAACGAGCTCCTGTCCTGAGATAAGGCCTCGTCCACGGCCAGTCAAGCTCGCCATCGAGGTTAGTTATACGGACTCAGATATCTTTCCTCATTATGTTGTGTGTGTGAACAAAGTGTTGGAAATATGCCCTAGAGGAAATATATATAAAGTGTTTATTATTATATTTCCTTGTTCATGATAATCCTTTATTATCCATGCTATAATTGTAGTGATTGGAAACACATTGCATGTGTGGGTAAATAGACAACACAATGTCCCTAGTATGCCTCTAGTGAACTAGCTCGTTGATCAAAGGATGGTTAAGGTTTCCTAGACATGGACATGAGATGTCATTTGATAACGGGATCACATCATTGGGAGAATGATGTGATGGACAAGACCCAAACTACAAACGTAGCATATGATCGTGTCAGTTTATTGCTACTATTTTCTGCATGTCAATGTATATGTTCCTATGACCATGAGATCATGCAACTCACGGATATCGGAGGAGTGCCTTGTGTGTATCAAACGTTGCAACGTAACTGTGTGACTATAAAGGTGCTCTACAGGTATCTTCGATGGTGTCTGTTGAGTTGGCATGGATCGAGACTGGGATTTGTTACTCCGTGTGACGGAGAGATATCTCGGGGCCCACTCGGTAATGCAACATCACAACAAGCCTTGCAAGCAATGTGACTAATATGTTAGCCACGAGATCTTGCATTATGGAACGAGTAAAGAGACTTGCCGGTAACGAGGTTGAACTAGGTATGGAGATACCGACGATCGAATCTCGGGCAAGTAACATACCGAAGAACAAAGGGAACGTTATACGGGATTAACTGAATCCTTGACATAGAGGTTCGACCGATGAAGATCTCCGTAGAATATGTAGGAACCAATGTGGACGTCCAGGTCCCACCATTGGTTATTGACCGTAGAGGTGTCTCGGTCATGTCTACATAGTTCTCGAACCCGCAGGGTCTGCACACTTAAGGTTCGGTGACGTTTCGGTAGTGTAGAGTTATGTATGGTGGTGAAAGAAGTTTGTTCGGAGTCCCGGATGAGATCCTGGACGTCATGAGGAGCTCCGGAGTGGTCCGGAGTTAAAGATTCATATATAGGAAGTCCCAGTTTGGTCGCTGGAAAAGTTTCGGGCTCATCGGTAGTGTACCGGGAGTGCCGGTAGTGTACCGGGGGACCTCCGGGGGGGTATTTTGACCCCAAGAGGTCCATGGGCTGTGGGAGAATAATAACCAGCCCTTAGTGGGCTGGGGAAACAGCCACAAAGTCCCATGGCATAGGGAGAGGAAGTCCTAAAGAGAAAAGGGAAAAATCAGCCAATAGGAAGCAATCCTACTCCAACTAGGATTGGAGTAGGAGTAGGATTGCTCCCACCTTGGCTGGCCAACTCCCCTAAGGGGACTTGTGCACCAGCCCCTCTCCCCCTCCTCTCCTCCTATATATATTGGTGGATAGCTAGGGTTTTGCACACAACTTACGCCCACGTGCTACCCGTTTCACCGGTGCTCCTCTAGATCGGATTTCTGCAGCGCTTAGGCGAAGCCCTGCCGGAATTGCTCCACCACTACCATCACCGGAGCACCGTCACGCTGCTGGTGAACTCTCTCTCCTCTCCACCCCCTCTTGCTGGATCAAGACGATGGAGATCGTCATCAAGCTGCACATGTGCTGAACGCGGAGGTACCGTCCGTTCGGTACTAGATCGGAAGAATCGTGATCAAGGCCACGAGACGTTCGTGATTGGATCGCGGGACGGATCGTGACGAGATCGCGGGACGGTTCGTGATTGGATCGCGGGAAGGTTCGTGACTAGTTCGTGGGACGGTTCGTTATTGGATCGCGGGACGCTCGGCGATTTGAATCGCGAAGAAGTTCGACTACACCAACCGCGTTTCTTAACGCTTCCCGCTTAGCGATCTACAATGGTACATAGATCCATTCTCCCTCTCGTAGATGCTCATCACCATGGATAGGTTTGTGTGTGCGTAGGAAATTTTTTGTTTCCCATGCGACGTTCCCCAAGAGTGTTATCATGAGCTAGGTTGATGGTTCGATGAGATCTCGAGTAGAACACAAAAGGTTTGTGGGCGTTGATGCTTAGATTGCTTCCTCGCTTGGTCGGATTTTGGTTTAGCGGGATTGTGAGATGAAGCGGCCCGGACCAACATTACTCGTACGCTTACGAGAGACCGGTTCCCTCGATGCAACTTGTTGCTTAGATGGCTTGCGGGTGACAGTTTCTCTCACTTTAGTTGGATCGGATCCGACAAAGGCGGTCCTTGAGAAGGTTGAAAAGCAATCTATGTATCACCCTTGTGGTTATGCTAGGTGAGAATCGTTCTTGCTAGATACCCGTAGCAGCCACATAAAACATGCAACAACAATTAGAGGACGTCTAACTTGTTTTTGCAGGGTATGTTGTGATGTGATATGGCCAATTACATGATGTGATACATGTGATGTATGAGATGAGCATGTGATGTATAGAACTTCATGACTTGCATGTCGATGAGTACGGCAACCGGCAGGAGCCATAGGGTTGTCTTTAATTATTGTATGACCTGCGAGTCAATCATTAAGCGCTATGTAATGCTTTACTTTATCGCTAAACGGTAGCAATAGTAGTAGAAGCATGCAGGGCGTGACAACCTCGATAGCGACACGTTGATCGAGATCAAGATGATGGAGATCATGGTGTCGTGCCGGTGACGATGAAGATCATGCCGGTGCTTTCAAGATGGAGATCTAAAGCACAAGTTCATGGCCATATCATGTCACTTATGAATTGCATGTGATGTTAATCCTATTATGCACCTTGTTTTGCTTAGTACGACGGTAGCATTATAAGGTGATCCCTCACTTAAATTTCAAGATAAAATTGTGTTCTCCCCGAGTGTGCACCGTTGCAAAAGTTCGTCGTGTTGAGACACCAGGTGATGATCGGGTGTGATAGACTCTACATTCACATACAACGGGTGCAAGCCAGATTTGCACGCTCAGAACACTCGGGTTAAACTTGACGAGCCTAGCATGTACAGGCATGGCCTCGGAACACAAGAGACCAAAAGGTCGAGCATGAATCATATAGTAGATATGATCAACATAATGATGTTCACCAATGAAGCCAACTTAACTCACGTGATGATCGGACTTGATTTGGTGAATTTGGATCGTGTGACACTCAGATGACCTGAGGGATGTCAATTTGAGTGGGAGCTTTAGTAATTTGATTAACTAAACTCATTATCTTGAACAATAGTCTAAGTAACCTTTGCATATTTATGTTGTAGATCAATGGCTCGCGCAGTAGCACCCCTGAATTTTAATGCGTTCCTATAGAAAGCTAAATTGAAAGATGATGGAAGTAACTTTGTTGACTGGGCCCGTAATCTAAGGATTATCCTCACGGCTTCCCAGAAGTCATATGTCCTTGATGCACCGCTTGGTGACCAGCCAGAAGACATGACCTCCGAAGACGTTAAGAACGCTTGGGAGGCTCGTGCTGGAGACTACTCAATAGTTCAGTGTGCAATATTGTATGGCTTAGAACCGGGACTTCAAAGACGTTTTGAACATCATGGAGCATATGAGATGTTCCAGGAGTTGAAGTTTATCTTTTAGAAGAATGCACGGATCGAGAGGTATGAGACCTCCGATAAATTCTATGCTTGCAAGATGGAGGAGAATGTGTCTATTAGTGAGCACATACTCAGAATGTCTGGGTACTCAAACCGTCTAGCTGAGTTGGGAATTGCCCTTTCGCCGGAGGCAATCACTGATAGAGTTCTTCAATCTCTGCCACCTAGTTACAAGAGCTTTGTGATGAACTATAACATGCACGGGATGAACAAGTCAGTCGCCGAGTTGTTTGCGATGCTGAAAGTCGCTGAGTCTGAAATCCAGAAAGAACATCAAGTGTTGATGGTCAATAAAACCACTAGTTTCAAGAAAAATGGCAAAGGCGAAGGCAAGAAGGGTAAAACCAAGAAGGGTGGCAAAACAGTTGCTACTCCTACAAAGAAGCCTAATCATGGACCTAAGCCAGAAACTGTGTGCTTTCATTGCAAGGGAACTGGTCATTGGAAGCGGAACTGCCCCAAGTACCTGGCTGACAAGAAGGCGGCCAATGACAAACAAGGTATATATGATATACATGTTATTGATGTGTACCTTACTAGCTCTCGTAGTAGTGCCTGGTTATTTGATACCGGTTCGATTGCTCACATTTGCAACTCAAAGCAGGAACTACGGAATAAACGAAGGCTGGCAAAGGATGAAGTGACGATGCGCGTGGGAAATGGTTCCAAGGTTGATGTGATCGCCGTCAGCACGCTCTCTCTTCTGTTACCATCGGGATTAGTGATGAACCTGAATAATTGTTATTTAGTGCCTGCGTTAAGCATGAACATTATATCTAGATCTTGTTTATTGCGAGACGGTTACTCATTTAAGTCAGAGAATAAAGGTTGTTCTATTTATATGAGTAATATCTTTTATGGTCATGCACCCAATGTTAGGGGTTTATTCATGTTGAATCTTGATAGTGATGACACACATGTTCATAACATTGATGCCAAAAGATGTAGAGTTGTTAATGATAGTACCACTTTCTTGTGGCACTGCCGTTTAGGTCATATTGGTGTAAAACGCATGAGGAAGCTCCACGCTGATGGACTTTTGGAGTCACTTGATTTTGAATCACTTGACACATGTGAACCATGCCTCATGGGCAAGATGACTAAAACGTCGTTCTCTGGAACAATGGAACGGGCAAGTGACTTGTTGGAAATCATACATACTGATGTGTGTGGTCCAATGAATGTTGCAACGCGTGGTGGATATCGTTACTTTCTCACCTTCACTGATGACTTGAGTAGATATGGTTATATTTACTTGATGAAACACAAGTCTGAAACTTTTGAAAAGTTCAAGCAATTTCAGAGTGAAGTTGAGAATCACCGTAACAAGAAGATTAAATTTCTACGATCTGATCGAGGAGGTGAATATCTGAGTTATGAGTTTGGCAGTCACTTAAGACAATGCGGAATTGTTTCACAGTTGACACCGCCCGGAACACCACAGTGTAATGGTGTGTCTGAACGTCGTAATCGAACCTTATTAGATATGGTGCGTTCTATGATGTCTCTTGTCGATTTGCCACTATCGTTTTGGGGTTATGCATTAGAGACAGCTGCATTCACTTTAAATAGGGCACCATCGAAATCCGTTGAGACGACGCCATATGAACCGTGGTTTGGCAAAAAGCCGAAGTTGTCGTTTCTTAAAGTTTGGGGATGTGATGCTTATGTCAAAAAGCTTCAGCTTGAAAAGCTGGAACCCAAAGCGGAAAAATGCGTCTTCATAGGAGACCCGAAAAAGACAATCGGGTATACCTTCTATCTCAGATCCGAAGGCAAAGTGTTTGTCACTAAGAACAGAACATTTCTTGAGAAAGAGTTTCTCTCGAAAGAATTAAGTGGGAGGAAAATAGAGCTTGATGAGGTTATTGAACCTTTACTTCAACCAGAGAGTAGCGCAGCGCAGAAAGATGTTTCTGTGGAACCTACGATGGTAGAAGAGGAAGTTAATGATGATAATCATGAAGCTTCGGATCAAGCTGTTATTGAACCTCGTAGGTCGACAAGGGCGCGTACTACTCCCGAGTGGTACGGCAACCCTGTCTTGGAGGTCATGTTGTTAGACAACAATGAACCTACGAGCTATGGAGGAGCAGTGATGGGCCCGGATTCCGAGAAATGGTTAGAGGCCATGAAATCCGAGATGGGATCCATGTATGAAAACAAAGTATGGACTTTGGAAGTACTACCTGAAGGGTGAAAGGGCATTCAGAACAAATGGATCTATAAGAAGAAGACGGACGCAGACGGTAATGTCACCGTCTATAAAGCTCGACTTGTGGCAAAGGGTTTTTCACAAGTTCAAGGAGTTGACTACGATGAGACTTTCTCACCCGTAGCGATGCTTAAGTCTATCAGAATCATGTTGGCAATAGCTGCTTATTTCGACTATGAAATTTGGCAGATGGATGTCAAAACGGCATTCCTCAACGGTTTCCTTGAGGAAGAGTTGTATATGATGCAACCCGAAGGTTTTGTCGATCCAGAGAATGCTCACAAAGTTTGCAAACTCCAGCGATCCATTTATGGACTGGTGCAAGCATCTTGGAGTTGGAATAAGCGCTTTGATGAAGTGATCAAAGCGTTTGGGTTTATACAAGTTTATGGAGAAGCTTGTATTTACAAGACAGTGAGTGGGAGCTCTATAGCGTTTCTAGTGTTATATGTGGATGACATATTGCTGATCGGAAACGATATAGAAATGCTGGAAAGAGTGAAGGAATATTTGAATAAGAGTTTTTCAATGAAGGACCTAGGAGAAGTTGCTTTCATACTAGGCATTAAGATCTATAGAGATAGGTCGAGACGCTTAATAGCACTTTCACAGAGCACATACCTTGAGAAAGTTTTGAAGAAGTTCAAAATGGAACAGACCAAGAAGGGGTTCTTGCCTGTGTTACAAGGTGCGAAGTTGAGTAAGACTCAATGCCAAGTGACTGCAGAAGATAAAGAAAAGATGAGCTTCATCCCCTATGCTTCAGCCATAGGCTCTATCATGTATGCAATGCTGTGCACAAGACCCGATGTCAGCCTTGCCATAAGTATGGCTGGAAGGTTTCAAAGTGATCCTGGAATGGAGCACTGGCAAGCGGTCAAGAATATCCTTAAGTACCTTAACAGGACTAAGGACATGTTTCTCGTTTATGGAGGTGATGAAGAGCTCGTCGTAAAGGGTTACGTCGATGCAAGCTTTGACACTGATCCGGACGATTCTAAATCGCAAATCGGATATGTATTTATTCTTAACGGTGGAGCGGTAAGCTGGTGCAGTTCCAAGCAAAGCGTGGTAGCTGATTCTACGTGCGAAGTGGAGTACATTGCAGCCTCAGAGGCAGCGAAGGAAGGTGTCTGGATGAAGCAGTTCATGACAGATCTTGGAGTAGTGCCCAGTGCACTGAATCCAATAAACCTGTTCTGTGACAACACTGGTGCCATTGCTCTAGCCAAGGAACCAAGGTTTCACAAGAGGACCAGACACATAAAGCGACGCTTCAACTCCATCCGGTTCTACATCGAGGAGAAGGACATAAATATTTGCAAAGTGCACACGGATCTGAATGTTGCAAACCCGTTGACTAAACCTCTTCCAAGGGCTAGACATGATCAACACCAGAACTCTATGGGTGTTCGATTCATTACCATGTAAATCACATAGTGATGTGAACTAGATTATTGACTCTAGTGCAAGTGGGAGACTGTTGGAAATATGCCCTAGAGGCAATATATATAAAGTGTTTATTATTATATTTTTTTGTTCATGATAATCGTTTATTATCCATGCTATAATTGTAGTGATTGGAAACACATTGCATGTGTGGGTAAATAGACAACACAATGTCCCTAGTATGCCTCTAGTGAACTAGCTCATTGATCAAAGGATGGTTAAGGTTTCCTAGCCATGGACATGAGATGTCATTTGATAACGGGATCACATCATTGGGAGAATGATGTGATGGACAAGACCCAAACTACAAACGTAGCATATGATCGTGTCAGTTTATTGCTACTGTTTTCTGCATGTCAATGTATATGTTCCTATGACCATGAGATCATACAACTCAAGGATATCGGAGGAGTGCCTTGTGTGTATCAAACGTCGCAACGTAACTGGGTGACTATAAAGGTGCTCTATAGGTATCTCCGATGGTGTCTGTTGAGTTGGCATGGATCGAGACTGGGATTTGTTACTCCGTGTGACGGAGAGGTATCTCGGGGCCCACTCGGTAATGCAACATCACAACAAGCCTTGCAAGCAATGTGACTAATATGTTAGCCACGGGATCTTGCATTACGGAACGAGTAAAGAGACTTGCCGGTAACGAGCTTGAACTAGGTATGGAGATACCGACGATCGAATCTCGGGCAAGTAACATACCGAAGAACAAAGGGAACGTTATACGGGATTAACTGAATCCTTGACATAGAGGTTCGACCGATGAAGATCTTCGTAGAATATGTAGGAACCAATGTGGATGTCCAGGTCCCGCCATTGGTTATTGACCGTAGAGGTGTCTCGGTCATGTCTACATAGTTCTCGAACCCGCAGGGTCTGCACACTTAAGGTTCGGTGACGTTTCGGTAGTGTAGAGTTATGTATGGTGGTGACCGAAGTTTGTTCGGAGTCCCGGATGAGATCCTGGACGTCATGACGAGCTCCGGAATGGTCCGGAGGTAAATATTCATATATAGGAAGTCCCAGTTTGGTCGCCGGAAAAGTTTCGGGCTCATCGGTAGTGTACCGGGAGTGCCGGTAGTGTACCGGGGGACCTCCGGGAGGGGTATTTCGACCCGAAGAGGTCCATGGGCTGTGGGAGAATAATAACCAGCCCTTAGTGGGCTGGGGAAACAGCCACAAAGGCCCATGGCGCAGGGAGAGGAAGTCCTAAAGAGAAAAGGGAAAAATCAGCCAATAGGAAGCAATCCTACTCCAACTAGGATTGGAGTAGGAGTAGGATTGCTCCCACCTTGGCCGACCAACTCCCCTAAGGGGACTTGTGCACCAGCCCCTCTCCCCCTCCTCTCCTCCTATATATATTGGTGGATAGCTAGGGTTTTGCACACAACTTACGCCCACGTGCTACCCGTTTCATCGGTGCTCCTCTAGATCGGATTTCTGCAGCGCTTAAGCGAAGCCCTGCCGGAATTGCTCCACCACCACCATCACCGGAATTGCAGCGCTTAGGAATTTTTTTGTTTCCCATGCGACGTTCCCCAACACAAAGATGATGACAATGCTAACGAGGAGTTGTGTTGCAGGCTACTATTCATAAAGAGAGAGAGGCAACACAGGCGCTTATGGCGGCGAAGGAGAAGGAGATGGAGGAGAGGACGGCTAGGTTGTTGGAGGAGGAGAGGGCACGGAACGATGCGTCTCAGCAGGCCATCTACGAGCTCTTCGTGGTAAGTTTCTTCTTCATATTTGTCAAATCTTGCATTTAATATTCATTTCATTAATAACTAATATAATTTACTTGTGAAAACCAAATGTGCAGTCTATGTGTGAAAAGACCCGCTAGATCCCTCCGTCAATGCCAGTCATTACCATGGGGGAACGTCGAGTTTCATTTGAATGCAATGATCTTTTTAGTGTCATCATGCTAACGAGACATTGCAAATCATCTTTGGTCCAACATAACTTCCAAGCCGCATCGCACGCCCCTTCTCCAGGGCAGTCTTCTCCAGGTGAAACTGGCCCGAGCAACCCCGGTGCTTCACCTCTGTGCTAACGAGAACGGTAAGTTTTTTCTAGTGTTGTGCTTAACAAATGCATAATGAACTATACTTAGCTTATTTAGTTCATTCATGACATAATTAGCTTACTTAGGTCAAAAAGCATAATAAGCTTCCTTAGCTCATAAATGTCATATACTTAGCTTATTTTCCTCCAGGGGGGCATAATAAGCTTACTTAGCTCCAAAATGACATATTTTACCTAAGTTAGCCCTAAAATGACCTATACTTAGCTTTGTTTCCTCCCAAATGACATAACAAGCTTAGTTAACTCAAAAATGACATAATTACCTTCGCTAGCTCATAAATGTCATATATTGAGCTTATTTTCCTCCAGAGGGACATAATAAGCTTGCTTAGCTCCAAAATGACATATTTTACCAAAGTTAGGTCTAAAATGACATATACTTAGCTTTGTTTCCTCCCAAATGACATAATAAGCTTAGTTAACTCAAAAATGGCATAATTACCTAGGCTAGCTCAATAATGACTTGTAATTACATTATTATGTCAAAAATGGCATACTTAGCTTACTTGGGGGTAAGAAATGGCATAATAACCTCGGTAACCTCAGAAATGTCATATACTAAGCTTATTTTCTTCCAAAATGGCACAATAACCTTAGTTAGGTCAAAAAATGGCATAATTACCTAGGTTAGCTCTAAAATGACACAAATAAGCAATAAGAAGAAGAAAAACAAGATGAGAAAGAGAAAGAGAAGAAAAAACCCTCCTCCTCCTCCTCCTTCACCTTCTTCTTCTTCTTCTTCTACTACTACTACTACTACTACTATGTTGTTGTTGTTGCTGCTGCTGCTACTCCTCCTGCTCCTGCTGCTGCTACTCCTCCTACTGCTGCTGCTACTTCTTCTTCTTATTATTATTATTCATCTAACTTTCTTATTTTCCATTTTGCAGATTAGATTCACTTCACGAAAGCTTGCATTGATGGAGTGCTTGTGGTTGATGGATTTCTTGTGTTACTTGTTGTTTTCATTTTGTATCTATGAACAATGTGAAACTTGCTACATATGGATGAAACTATGTATTTATGGAACAAACTATTGTAATATGGTGAACAATGTGAAATTTGATACTTTCAATTTGGTAAAATTGTTGGTTGATCATATCCATATGGCAAGGATATTGTTTCTGTGATATATATATATATATATATTGCTTATGAAAATTCTTGAATATAACAAAAACAGGGGGAAAAGGGTAATACTGGCTCTTTGTCGTCTGCCACCGATGGCAAAGGTGACATGTGGCAGCCGCCTGTGTAACCTGGGAACACCAGGCCTGGGGCCATTTGGCCCCTTTGCTGTCCGGGGGCAGACAACAAAGGGGGGGACATACGGCAAAGGGGGAGGTCAGACGGCAAAGGGGGAGGTCAGACGGCAAAGGGGTAGACGAGAAAGGGGGCAGACGATAAGGGGGGCAGATGGCAAAGGGGGCAGACGACAAAGGGCGTTGTTAGCCACCTAATGGGGCTAACGTCAGTGCTACACCGTCCAACCTCTTTGCCGTCTACAGGCCGACGACGAAAAATCTTTGCCGTTCGGTGAGCCCAGGAAGACAACAAAGAACCCCTATACAGGAGTTCGCAGTGCCGAAACCGTGGCCGTGTGCCGGCTGACGCAAAGTTGTTTGCCGTCCGCAGTCCTATCCTTTGTCGTGTGCCATGACAGACTGCAAAGTGCCTCATTCCAGTAGTGAATATACCATAGCAAAATAGTTAGAATAACCAAATAAAAATAAATATTTATGAGTATACGCACTGTTGGCCCATCCTGGCCCAGTGGGTTGGGTCCACCACTGCATGCGGCAAGAATGCGCGCGGAGCATGCGGCCCGGATGCAGGCAGAGCAGGGCGCAAGGATGACGTTCGGCGAGTGATCCGACCAGACAGCAGACGATCCGTCATGCTCGGACAATGATTTCATTTTGGTATGTCCAGATTGTTGAAGTATGTTTTATTTTGCCTCGTTGTATTTGTTTCCGACTCTTGAATTCAGATGATTTATATCGTATGATCGACGTGCACGAATTACATGGATTTGGGGATCCACATTTGAGGTGTGTGAATGTGCAACAACCCAAATGAGAGGTCGTCCAGCGCTATCCATGCACGCGCCCGGACGCAACTATAGGGCCCGGATTTGCTAAATCGTCTATAGTTGCTCTTTTTTCGAGAGTAAAAAGCGTCCTTTAGCTTTATAGAAGATATAATTGTATGTACAAGAGAGTTTGATAAGCTATTATAAGCAAGGTGATCCCACTAGAACTCCTACTCCTTATAACAAAACTCTATATGTTAAATCCCTTGCTCCTCTCCATCTGGCTAGTGTCCATAGCCGCAATTCATCCTCGTGTTGAACACCTGGTGCCAGACCTGTCTTGAGTAGATAGGATTAAGGATAATGTGATCAACATTGTCTTCCTCTGGATCGCACAAGAAGCAGGTGGAGGGTTTGCAATCCATGTCTGCACCTCCGGTCCAACATGCATACTAGATATTGCATTGCCAACCACATATATCTCCCGTGATGTCATTGGCCCATCGATGATTGATCAGCCTTTCCTCACGGACCTGTGGTTTTGTCGTTTGTGTCCTCACCAGCTAAGTAAAATGCAGAGAACCACCACATTAGTGGCATAGCTCTCGGAAAACCATGACTTTACAAAACATGACACTTTGCACCGTAGCAAAGAATTGACAATGGCAAAAACACCGAACAAAAAAATGAGTCTATTTTGACGTGGCGGATCGCATTTTGGCTGACACCTGGGGACGGCGTGCCGCTAACGGCCATTAACACGGCTCGATCGGAAGCGGCTGACGCAACTCGGTCGGGTCAGAACCGTTTGCGGTGTAGCAAGTGAGTCCGTTTTTTGTAGGCATCCCGCAGTCGTTCGCAACTTAGCCCCGTCTGTTCGGTTTCTCATTGAAACCAAAAACCCTCATCTTCCTCCTCCCGCATTGAGTACTAGTTCTTTCGCATAGAAAACCACCACCTCTGCTCTCTCCCATCCTCTCTCCCTATCCTCTCACCACCCACCACTCACCGTCGCTGCCCCTGCCGTCCCCGCTGCCCCCGCCGATGGCGAAGTCGAAGCCGATGTGCAGTTGGTAGAGGGTCGTACATGACCGGGCCGACAATGACCAAACCAAGAAGGCCATCAGCAGGGACCCCGTTGAGCGGTTCAAGAGCGTCCCCGTGCTCGTCAATCACGCGAGAGGGCTCATGTCGGTGTTCAGGGATGACGAGAGGGCACACGTCTTCCATGATGGCCGCAAGGCCGTGCGGGTGGTAGCCATCCTCGTGTGGTGCATGCTTGAGTCAACGTTCGGTAGCGCAACCGCTAGATCATGTATCGACCGTTGAAAAGCAAGTTCCCAACAAATCTAGTGGATGCAGATGTGCTAGTCAAGGTGGCCATGTCGGACCGTGTCGACAACGAGTATGAAGTGCTCATCCGCAATCCCCCCTCCGGCACATCATGTTGTTTCCATCGATGGTGAGGATCCAGAGGTGCAGGTCGTCGCATGCCCTCATGTCGCACGGGCGGTCGTCAACAGGGAGAGGCAGAAGCCAATCGACATGGAAGGGCTGCCCGACGTGGAGGTCCAGGTGAAGCTGGAGGCGGAGGAGCAGGAGCAGTCGAAGAAGGTGGAGCCATTGGTGCATAAGCAAAAAAGCACAATGTTAGAGCACATTTCTCCATGTGTGGTTTTGGTATTTGATGACATCCCTATTGACTAATGGTTGCTTTGAGTTTTACTTCAAGGATTTGTCCATATGCATCTCTTGAAGTCCATTTGTTGGTTTTAAGGAGTTTATGTGATGACCAAGGTGGTATTCAAGGATTCATTCAAAGATTGGTGATGTGAGAGTTGAGCTTATTGCAAGCATGCCTTGAAGAAGACGATTGTGGGAACATTCATGGTTACCTTCAAGACATCATCTTTATGAAGAGAAAAGATAAGATACAAGGTTGATCAAGACAAAGACAAAAAGTCATTCAAGTTGATCAACACACAAAGCATAGAAGATGTACCAAGTGGGATTAAGTGATCCCATGTAGTTGAGCATGTGAGGAAACATGGCTTCCACAGAGGAAACATGGCTTCAAGCTGATCAACACACAAAGCAAAAAAAAGGTCTTCCATAGAGGAAACATGGCTTCCTCGAACCAACGAATACACGAAAACACATGTAGACGAGCACGTGACGACCGACAAAATGATAAGAGCATGGTTAATAGAAGAGCCGACTACAGGCTCTATGTCGATGTCATGTCACTTATGGCCTTGAGGTTGAGAAAAGAATTCTCGTATAATAAAGCTGGATGTAACAGTTAGTTGTAGTAATCAATATTTACATGCACGGGAGAGAGGAAAATGCAATTGATTGAAGAGGAGGAAGCAACGCTAGTTTTTAGCCCTTGCATGCAGCTCCTTTCTCTCGAACATTGCGCTGTAGCCAGGCGCTCTGTGAGTCGCCCGCTCCCTTCTCTCTCTTGCCTTCTCTTCCCTCCAACTGGATTTTGTCCGAAGTGGAATGACTCATAACCAGCTGACTAGATGTTATTATATTTGCTCTAACGAAGTACTTGAGAAAATCAATCGGAACAAGTTTGGCTACAAGAATAAGGTGCCATAATTCAGATATACGTAACCAAGATATCAAGTGCTTGATTCACCTTCCATGAGTTGACCACGTACGCAATTCAGAGCTAATAACAAGGAAGTCAAGCATACATGCACCCCATGCCAGTCCTTCCATGGAGACGCTTCGTATGGCTTCCTCGAGCTTGGCCATGTCGGTCTCATCGTGTGCCGTCTTCACGTCAAGCAGAACGGACGACTTTGCCCGCCATCAATCTTTTGTCGACTACTTCCTTCATAAACGTTTATAAGATGTTTTAGATCACTAATTTAGTGATCTAAAACGTTTTATAAAAATATATAGAGATAATATGAGGTTATATACATAAGTGTCTGAAAATTAGACAATCTATAGCGACGCCATGAAAAAAGAGCTTCTCATCTTATTATACTACAGAAAAAAACTTTGACCTAGCTTTGAGGAATGTTTCATTGTTTATATCCAATATGTGGATTGACGATGACGGCGGTTTGATGGTGGACTTGGGACATATTTGGTTTGAAGCCTAAGATTGTCATGCTTAATTTTAGTTGTGCCACAACGTTTTAGGCATGTATTTGATTCATTGTCATACTTATAGCTTGACACATCCTTTTAATTACATGGTTCACATATCATAAGCTCAACTTTTTACCAAATCTTGCCACATTGTAGTGGCAATTTTGTTACTCACATTTTTTTTATGACAATGCCACTTTGTTCAAGGTTAGTTATGATAAAGTTAGTCATAAACCAAACAGATCCCAAGGAGACGTCACGCAAAGGAAACGCTACCGATGGTTTTCTTGAAAGACTATAGGGGGTGGGAGGGTGAGCAATCGACTACGACAAAGGCGACATGCGGTTGTCGCGACCGCACTCGGTTTCGAAGAGGGGGCGGCCAGGGTTTGAAGCGTTTTGGCGTACATGATGAGTGTCATGAAATTAAATAGGCATAGGCAATTAGGCATGCATTCAAGAGGGCCGATGACTCTTTTTTTTTAAGGAGATGACATCATGAGTTCATGACTTAATCAAGAGGGCTCCATGCGTACGTGGATCTGCTGTATGTGGATCTGCTGTGCGTTCGTTCATGTTAACTCGAATCCGAACCCGTCTCATGGACGAACGATCCAAGGTGCGTGTACCACCGGGTTGGAAAAGCGTATAGCCCCGTCGAGTTTTATGCAACTTGCAAGGAAACCTTACTTCCAAGTTTGGCACACAATATCCTTAAAAAAAATTCGGCACACACAATATCCTAAAGAAAACTGCTTTCGGGAATTAACATGTTTTTTTAACACATTACAGACGCAAGCGCTCATATATACACGCATACACGCATCTCTATGAACGCACATACGCAAACCTTACCCCGATGATCATTTTCGAAAGACTAGGCCGACATATCATCTTGAGATTTAGGAAGTCACCATAGACACCTCGTTGTTGACGGGAACGTCTCCTCACACTGAATGTGAATCGTCGGAAATCTTAAAATAAATCCAAAAATAATGCGAGCAGTAAGACTTAAACTCCGATGGGCTGAGGATACCACTACCCCTCTAACCATCCAAACACAAGTTGGTTCGTCGGGAGCCAACATGTTAATTATAGAAAAATTAGGAGGAACCCAGAATTAGAGAAACGTTTTGTGAAAATAGCAAACCAACTTTGAACGATTCAAACGTTCCGTCTCCGTCCTGGCGTGGTATTTGCTAGCAGTGTTTTGGAATCTCCCATTTGATCACATCGTCGTACACTTGGTAGTCCGGTGTTGAAGCAACGAGTCAAGTGCTTGCCTTGCGATCGTCGTGCCCTCGGCCACGGTGTGTTCAACGGTCTATGATTCTCACCATTTGTGGTGTGCGTTTCTTTCCGCCATTCAAATTTTCGAGATTAGTCAAGTTTATGAACCACCCTTTCTGTTTTCAATAATTTCTCCGCTGCTTTGGCCGCACAAGAATGCAGGTCACATCGCGAATCGCCTTGCGTCCCATCCATCCCAATGCATCCATTCCAAACCGCACGGGTGCAAGTGCAAGACCGGAGAGCCACCCGCTGTTCCGCCGAACCCCATAGGCCGCGTGGCGCCCGGCGTCGACCTCTGTTCCGCCGGCCACCGTCTCTCAACACACACGCACACGCACACGCACAAAAGCAGAAGCACGAGCGCACGTACATGGCCGGCAGCATACCTACGTACGACACGCGTTCTCCGTTCCACCCGGCCACCCGGGGTAGCAGGTTGGGTTTGCCTCACGCTTCCTAAGAAGATTGCACGACTTTTCGTCCCATCCCCGTCGCCCTATGTTGGATACCAGTAGAGCCAGGGTTCTGTTCTGCGCCCGATCTGGCACTGAACGGAACGGCTGCATCTGCCTTAAGGTCCAGGGTTAGTTAAGAGATCGGGCTGCCTTAAGGTAAGCAGCAAGGGAGCAACATGCAACGTGCAGCCCGAACATGCGGGGCATGCTACGCGTGATTAACACCAAACCCAACCAGACAATCCATTTCCATTCCCTGACCAAACGAGCTCTGATTATCTATAGATAGAGAAAAGTAGGAGTACTGGAACGGACCGGACCGGACCGCTGGCATGCAGTCCATACCATAGACGCGCACAGAGAACACTCGCCACGTGTGAAAAACCACGTTGTTGTTTACCCATAGCAGTAGCCAGCACTGCCCATTGTTTACACGTAAAGAGACGGGCCGAGATCGCATCCGCGTCGCCGCTAGCAGTAGCACAAAAGCAGCAGAGACCGACCGTCAATCTTCAGCGGCAAGACAGACAGAACAGAGAGCATCACGATTCGTGAATCGTGGTACACGACGCGCCATCCCAGACAGCCCAGCTGGGACGACACGTTAACGAGCCAACGAACGAACGAACGAACCGCCAGCTCGCACGCTTTTTTCCCCCCCTCTTTTCCTTTCTCTCTCCTTTTTTGCTTGTCTTGGTCGCTCTCGGCGTCGCACCGCACCACGCATCCACGACGCACCTCCTTTCTCCGCCTCCCCCCCTCGTCCTCGATCTCTCCTCCCCTCCACCATCCCGCAACGACCAACGACGACCCATGCGCCGCTAGCCAGCCATGCAGATGCAGCCCAACCCGGACCCCGCGTCGCGCGAGACCCAGGAGGAGGAGGAGCGCAGCCCGCCGCCTCCGCCGGAGGCCGCCCCTGACCCCATGCCCACGGAGGAGGCGGCGCCCGGCCCGGATGCGGAGGAGGTGAAGGACGCGCCTGCGGAGGAGGAGGAGGAGGAGGAGGAGGCCAAGGGACGGGAGGAGGAGGAGGCCAAGGACGGGGATGACAAGGAGGAGGAGGAGAGGAGGGGCAGGGGGCGGAAGCGAGGGAGGCGGCCCGGTGCGCCCAGGGGCCTGGTCATGGTGAAGCGGGAGCTGCTCGCGCGCTGCATGACCTGCCCGCTCTGCAACCGCCTCCTCCGCGACGCCACCACCGTCTCCGAGTGCCTCCACACATGTGAGCAACAATTCAACCCTCCCTCCTCCCCTGCTTCCGCCGCGCCACGATTCGGTACGCACGCTTCTCCCGGACGTCCCTGATCTGGGCATCTGCCTCGTCCCGCCACCACGTACGGCGCCGCCGTGACGTGGAGTTCGGCGTGCCCCCGGCCCCTGCGTCCGCCGCCGTGGCCCCTGGACGTGTGCGCTCGTCCGCTCCACCGCGTTGACGCCTCGCGCGCGCTGGGATTCCGCTTAATTTACTACAGCTGGACGTGCCCGGCTTCCATTCCACCTCATGCCGTCTGACTCGTCGTCGCTCGCTCTGTTTTACGTGGCCTCTGCTTCTGTTCATCGGCTATTCATCTGCATGGATGCTACTCCAGTATGTCAATCTTAAACCTGCCGCGCCCTGGATCGCTGCCACTTCATCCGTTTTGAGTGCTTGCCATGACCTCATTCATGACTAAGATTTGGTTACATCTTAGTCCATTATTTATTGTCGAGACTCTTGAAATGCTTCGACTCTCTGTTCCATTCACGTCTCTGCCTATTCCGGGGCTAACTAGAAATAAGTGATGCCTACTCAGCAGAGCATGGAAGTTATCACACTGTTACCCCATACGATCTCGGACTTGCCTCTGCAGCATTTCGATCTCTTGTGTCTTCTTTCCTGGGTAACCGTGATACTACATCATCTTTTCATTATTTATTCCATATGCTCTCCAGGTAGCCGTCTGACCCTATATCATTAACTGTTGAGCTCAGTGCAACAAGTGTAGCCAATCAGAAACACAACAACCTGCCGCGAGTACTCAATATAAGTTGTCGGAAGCTATGTTACTAAATTTATTATCTTACGCTGTTCATTATTTCAGAGCTCTAATTTTGCATTTGATGCAGTTTGTAGAAAGTGTATATACAAGAAGTTTAATGATGAGGAGGTGGAGTCCTGCCCAGTGTGTAACATTGATCTTGGCTGCACCCCAGTCGAGAAGCTTAGGTATGCTTATGCTTACGACTATCTACTCCATTGTTTCCACTTTGCTTGTCAATGTATGTACATCTTAGTGTCAGTATAGCTGCGTGTGGTACTGTTAGCTTTCACCTTATTGTCAAGTTTTCTGGATATTTTTTTTATCGTAAGATAACTTTGCGTAGTTAGTACTACATGTAGAACTTGTTGGCTCACTTCTATTTTTCGCTAGCAAAGTTTGAACACAATAGGAGGTAACACACTGGAATAAAGTGTACAAATGTTGCAATCTGCGCTGAAACTTAGAGACTATGTGCATAAATTCGGTGGACACATAGATTTGTAAGTGCCCTCACATCTTAGAATTCTTGGCAACACAGCAAGCAATTTATATGAATGCTGTAATAGACCAATGCTGTTTGCTTCAGTTGTATGCTTTCTACACTGATGATGATGCAATTTTAAATCATATGGGCCTGTTTCAGCTGTAGGCTGTTGTGTTTCTGATTGGCTACACTTGTTGCCTTTTATACAGACTAGGATTTTTGTTCTTAAATTCTTCCAACCTGAATAAAGATTGGCTCTTCGGCTCTTCTGTTAAGTAATTTGAAATAGAGATTCCCACTTGTCATAATACTCTAAAAGAAAGCTTGCTCTGTTTCTTGTTTTGCTGCGCTGTCTTTTTCAGTGCTTTGATGCCAATTTTCCCCCTCTCACTTGACTATATTGGACTACTGGTAGCCTGTGAAAGTCTTGGTTAATATCAAGTTCATTCATGGCCTGCGAAAACAGTCAGTCTGTCATACTCATTGTTCGCCTGTTAA
Source organism: Hordeum marinum (assembly GCA_022496015.1). NCBI lineage: Eukaryota > Viridiplantae > Streptophyta > Magnoliopsida > Poales > Poaceae > Hordeum > Hordeum marinum. Next base: position 420,855,212 of record CM039676.1, read on the forward strand.
AATGAGCTGTACCATAATATGCACCTACATAGTTTTGTAAAGACCCTAATAGTATATATATCAGTCTTGATGTTCCGCGACTCCATTCTGCAGTACCCGCTGTGTGAGTGGTGGTGTGTGTGCCTTCATTGTACTTTGTACTTGGTGTTTCTAGAAAAGACCATAACACCATGCTTTTTTCTAATACATGTATTCCTTATACTTGTATTCAGAGCTGACCACAGTCTGCACGATGTAAGATCCAAAATCTTCCCCTTCAAAAGAAAGAAGATTAAGGCTGAAGATGTTGCATCTCCTGATTCACCTCCTAATAAAAGGAAAGAGAGATCCATCTCTTCATTAGTGGTCCATACACCTAGATTAACACCGACAGGATCGACTGGACGGCGGACAAAGGTAGTTACCAGGAAAGCTGCTGCTGCCTTGCATGGCCTTGCTCCTACCATTGACAATCCTGTGAAAAAGGAAAACAGTGACAAGAGTGCTCATAGCTCAAGCTTGCCTGCTAATTTGGGTAAAGTGCCAAAAACAAAGAGACAGGTAAACAAACCACACCTTAGTATCTTCATGGTAGCTGCGTTGGAGTTTTTTTTGGAAAATACGGAGTAGTTGTGTTGGAGTTAGCTGCGGAATCTGCACCGAATTCCCAAAACAACAATTGGTTATTAGCTAGAAGACTCTACACCTCGGCAGTAACTTGAACCTTTTTTCTCCAGATATTGTCAAATGCGGAGGAGGCATCTAACTGTTCCAGCAATAAAGATACTGAAGATGATAGTAAGGACATGGCAGATAATGCTGAGCTCTGGAGACCTTTAAATTGTTTGGTCGAAGCTGCAAACAGGACAAAGTCCTTTAGGTCGAGTTTACAAGGTTCAGGTGTTAAAAGAGAGCAGCTTAATGGTTCTCCCAGTAGCACAAATGGTAACAAAACAAACCCAAAAGAGCATCCGAAGAAACCCAAAACTGAGGATGATAATAAAGATGCTCCAGTTCCACCAGTGACGCTAAAAAGGAAACTTAAAGGGACTGGGCGGAGAAGGAGCGGACTTCGAGCTCCAGCTGATGGGGATCCTGATGGGGCACTTACGCAGAACGAAAAGAGATTCAACTGCATATGGTTTTCGTTGGTTGCCTCACTTGAACAGTAAGCATAATCAGTTCATCACACTGTCACTTTGTTTTAAATTCAGAAGAAGCAAGCACACACACGTTTGTATCTTATCTTCTTCTTGTGCCACTATAATTGTCAGGAAAGGAGACTCACCTCTACCACAGATACCTTCTCACTATTTGCGAATAAAGTAAGCTCGTCTTTATACTCTTGTGCCACTATAAAGTAAGCTGTGTTATCAGTAGATATATGATAAATACACACAAAGCTCAAAAAATAAAGACTGGTTGTTACAGACGAACAGAAAGAGTAGGATCCTTCCACTGAAACCATATTTTCAGTATTGCTACTAAAATTTGGTAGTGCTCAGTAACCTTTTTCCGCCATGTCTTAACATGCTGATTGCTTCACATTGAAATCAGACATTAACCTTTTAAACAGCACCATAGGCATGCATTTCTGTTATTTCTCAATTATACCCTGTGAGAGTTCCCTGTGGCTAATGCACTAACTGTTTTACATCAGAGATGCAAATATACCTGCTTCGTCTATCCAAAAGTACCTCGTGCAGAAACTCAGTCTCCCAAGTGAGTCCGAGGTAAGAGTCACATCTATGTCATGCTCATGTATGATGTATAAATTACTGTTCTATGCACAGCTGGATATTTTTGTATAAATGACTGGGACTTGAAATACAAGTTCCTCTTCCCGTCTGGATGTAGCAGAGTTATCTTATTTCTGCTATCTGATTTCCAATATGGTCCACTTCTTGCCATTTGAACAGTAAAGTTCACTTATCAAAATCCATGTTATACTGATAATGGCGAGTGAGTTCATAATACTTGAGTTTGCTGTCTAGGTGGTTTGATGAAATATGCCGATCAATAATAAAACTTGAAACTTTGCTTCAACTATTTTTTTGAAACCGTCGGCTTTCATATGCTCATCACACATTACCATGCAAACCGCCCACGATATTATTCGCTCCCATAATAGTAACCAAGTCTAGCTCAGTTATTGGATCTACAGTCCCGCCACCAAATAGCTTCGAGTTTGCCGCATGTGCTTACTTTACTAAAAGAACATGTAGGCAACATTTTTTATAAGAAAATACATCTAAAATCTGACACTCCAGAACATTTTGCACAAGGGTATGTCAGGCCACTTTTTGGAACTCCGCATGCCCCTGTAAGCTCAACTGGGCATGTTCACTCGTCCAAATAGTACTTAATCTTCATATTTACAGGTGGAAATAAATTGCTGCGGGCAGCCAGTGAACCCTACACAACCTCTGCGCAATTTAGTAGAGTTGTGGCTGAGGGGGCGATCAACGCAAGCAACACAGGCCATTGTTGGCTCCCCTGCGGAAGAGTTTGTGATGGTGCTAAATTATGGACGGCCAAAGGCCATGGTACCTTGAGTGCACCACAATGATTCAACCCATTTCCTTTGGAAAGGTCGGGTCTTTTCTGCCATAGCCAGCCATTTGCTGGGCCGATGGAAGAGGTTGTCGAAAGATGAAGTCTCCGTTGGTACACAACGTCGTGATGTGGCTGGCTCCCTCGATAGCCAGCCCTCGGCGACATATTCATGTATTCATTCATGTTGGTAGGTGTTGTTGCTCTTCAATTCCATTATGACATTTTTTTTTCTTATTTATTATACACCAAAGATAGATGAAAATGATCTTTAGATTGGATATAAAGAGAGGGAACAGCCTCAACCATTGATGCTTCTGATTGTAAGAGGTGACTATGACTATGACTGGATTGAAAATTGCCATTTGGTTGTGTTATGACTTGTTGTAGCATTACATGTATTTTAATGGGTACTCCTAAAGAAGACCTGCACGGATGCTAACTTAAATGCTGTTATAAAGATGTAGGGGTAATTGGTACTGGTGTTTTGTTGGATTGGAGTACAATGTTGGTCTTCCTAGCTTTACAGGATGTAATACAATGTTGGTCTCCCTACCTTTACAGTATGTCGAGAGTCCAAACAAAGAGTTTCAAAGTCAACTTTTATCCTGAATCATATTTGTTTTTGAGGGCAGTATCCTGAATCATATAGATGTGCTACTTTTATTTCTCTCTGAGAAAGCCAGAATTATTTTGTCAATGTTTCATGCATTGCATGCCAATGAAGTACTCCGTACTCATGGATAGAGGTTTCAGGAAACAACAGACAGGGGCTCAAAGTTGTAAATCATGTGGTACAAACTGAATATATGGTTGAAATTCTAGCATAGTTTTTGCATTGTTCAAGGGAAACCAATAGCATGGAAACGGAGAAAGCTAGAAAGCTAAACTAACGCAACAAAATAAAGTATGTATATGTCAATTACACAAAAACTTATGCAACAATTTTACTAGTTGTATGGAATATAAACTAACCTTTAATGTGACAGAAACACAACACTTGCAATAAACTCAAAAGAGAATCACACAAATAATCCATTCTCACTGCAACATAAAGTAATACTTCCTCCGTTTCTAAATATAAAACTTTTTAGAGATTTCACTATAGACTAGATACAGAGCAAAATAAAAAGAATCTACACTCTAAAATATGAATACATACGTCCGTATGTAGTCTATAGTGTAATCTTTAAAAGGTTTTATATTTAGGAATGGAGGGAGTAATAATTAAAATCAGCCACATCAATCAATCCTCGTCCTAAAAACAACCATTGCTTCTTACTCACAAGCATGTTGAAGACCAGGAGCACCAGAGCCACGTAGGAGGCCTCTAGGAGCAATATCAACATGCATGGCTCCATTACGAGCTGGACCGCTGGAGCTCCAAAGTTGCTGGCTCAACAATCCTGCACATCATCCTTGCCCTCTTTTTTTTTTGACGGTGCTACGGCGGGCTTGCGCCAGCCTGAACCATTTTCATTATAAATAAGAGTGAGATACAACAGGTCGAATACATCAAGCACATAAAGCAGCAGAAGAATACAAGAAGATAAACAAGGAACAAGGAACAACAAAGAATAACCAGAAGCTAGCTACGAACAGCAGCCAACACCAAGAACTTAGCATCCATCACCACTAGGTAGACCGAGAAGAGCAGGAGCTAGCTTGGTTGGATCGGTCGAAGGGAGATCCACCACCGAGAAGACGAAGAGAAGAAATTGCCCGCTGCCCTGCGATAACTCAGCACCTTGAAGAGCTAGGAAGTCGCAGTCGGTGTCGAAGGGCATCCCACTGCCTAGCCACGTCGCGACAAAGAGGGCCATCAACCGTGCCGAAGGGCAATGTTCTACCGAGACAACCTCTGCACCTCCTCTAGGCCACACCATGACCACCATCACAAATAGAGGGAACCAGAACACTATGCAAGGCAACAACACCTCAGACGTCGTCGAAAGGCACCGAATACCGAGACCTCACCGCCGTCACGAGCCCCCAGGAGATAGGTCAACCATCAGCACAAAGATGACCAAGGCACTAGTTGTTGCCATAGATCACTTCCACCGCCGCCACCGAACACACCATCATCCCAACAAACTGCGCCAACCCAGACAACAGGCGACCAACAGCGATCCGAGGCTCCAAAACAATGCCCCCAAGGGGGAGAATGACATCGAGATGCCGTCATTGTCCGATCCAGAGAAGGATCTAAGGCTTTCGCCCGGAGCACGCGAAAGAGCGGGCGATGGTAGCTCCCGAGTGACGCCTTCAAGAAGGACGCAACGCCTGAAGGCGTCGCCGTCATCGTTGCCAACGAGGTCGGCACAAGGCTTTCGCCTGGAGCATCCCATCCCAAAACAACTTCGCGGATGTCGGCCCCCTGTCCAGCAACACGAGACCTCCTACCCTCCTACCAGCCATGGCGAGCGTCCCCGGTAGGACCAACAAGAGGCTCCGATGACACAGCCGCTCACCTCGAGCACCCGCACATGTAGAGTCAGATCGGCCTCGGTTGCCCCCTGCACCAAATCCCCCGCCGTCGACCACAACACCTCATCACCACCGCAACTTACCCCGCCGGCAGCATCCACTACAGACTGCCCAACCGTGGCCACAGAGTCGCATCCCTGTTGAGCTGCCGCCAAGGAGGAAGCCATGTCAGGGAGCCAGGGAGCCCACAGACCAGGCACGACAGCTCACCGGCACCACCTTGCCACCATGCCACGTCGCCCGTCGCCTCCGCCCCGCCACCATCCCCCCGAGCCCGCCGGCTCAGATCCAGCTTGCAGGAGCCCCGAGCAGGGCAACGTAGATGCACGCCATGGACTGTGGCACCACCGAAGCTCGGCCAGCTCGGCCCCACACCCCCTGCAGTTGGGGATAGCACCCAAGCACCGCCACTACATCGAGCCGGAGGAATGCCCCCGACATCCTAGATTTGTCCCATCCGTCCACCTCTCCATGCCGACTGCTTCGCTCACCACTGAGCCCATCCGGAGCCGCCCGCGACGAGAAGCAACGCGAGCCGCCCGTGGCAGAGCAAGCCCCGTCCACCCGCCAGCCATGGCGACAGCGACAGGAGGGGAAAATAACGCCCCACCGCCACCTTCCTTGGGTCACGCACATGCTTTGCCGACGTCCCCTCTGGCGGCGTCACGGCGGGAGATGGTGGGAGGGGGCCCGACGGCAACGCAACTAGGGTTTCCCCCGTGCCGCCGCCAGAGGGCAACGCGCGCGCGCGGGGGGGGGGGGGGACAGGGCTCCTTGCCCTCTTTTCACTCTTTCTAAAAAGAGGAAGAGCAACAAGCACAATATGAACATTGCAACTATGATTCAAAGTTGTTCATATATTTAGATGGCAAGAGCATAGTGACATGTTATCGTGTTGTTCACCAATCGTTTTTTGCTTGGCATTAAGGATGATGAAAAGAAACGAGAGAGACTCATGGCAGTGTTTTTCTAATGAAATGGTGCATCTACAAAAGAGAGAATTGAGAGAAACGATGAAACTTCATCTCGTTACATTTATGGAAAAGGAATTTACAATTGAGAGAAACATATAAATTCATTATGCCACATGGGCAAGCTCAAACCGTCCACGTAAATAGACAAGGATGTGGAAAAGGAATTTTCTAACCTCTAGAAGGACTCCATTCTCTTTTTCGGGGCCTCATCGGAAGCATGCAGATCTTTGTCAAGACCCGATTCCTAGAAGATCCTCAGACCAGGAGTAACATCATCTGTGACGGCTTCCGGGCATGCTCGCAACCCGATCATGGCTCGCTCATGCGATGCTCCTCGGGAGATTAAGGCGCTGGAAAAGTGCAAGCCAGAACACGTCTACTACAGTGCATTTAATGCAGAAACATGCTATCAGGCATAAGTTGTTGTAGGTTCATGCTTATTTAAGAGAGGAAAAATGCGACACATGTAGGAGATAAGGAGCATGTTGTATTAAGATAATACTCAAGTACGATAGGCCTATAAAGACGAGACGATAAGCGACCTGATAGCGGTTCGGTTAGTCAAGGTAATACATGGGCTCCAGACCACTAAGTTAGATGTGTATTGACACATAGGTTGAGCGGCCACTATGATGATGCCCCTATATAAGGGGAGGACCCGATCTCACTCGATCACTCCCAAAGCTCTCCCGAGCATACCGCCAGCTCGTCCGAGCACTTGTAAACTATGCCATATCTCCTCCATCAAACAACCACAAACATGAAGTAGGGTATTACGCCTTCATGTAGCTTGAACCTGTATAAATTCTTTGTGTCATTGTGCATTTTACTTTCTAAAGAGGAACTAAGCGTTTGGCCAAAGGGCCGAACAAGTAAACATGGTATCTTTGATCCCTGATGTCAAAACATCACACTTAGACAAATCATGATTTCAAGTTTTTAAGGATTCCTATGCACTCTAGTTCGAGGGATATTTCAATATACTCAAATGTCTTAAAATAATTCCTTTGTTTCCTATGGAGAGTCAAAGATATTTTATGCAAATTTCTATAGCTTTTTTACAACAAAAATGCTTGGGCTCAACCGACTGATTGTTGGCGCTCGTCGACCGCCTCCGCAACTGTCTGATCCGATTTTGACCGGAGGAATTGGGAGCAACTAGTAACCTAACACGGGCTTGAAACTTAGCCCATGTTGTAATACTTTCGACAACAACAAGGGGCTTGTTGCAGACCGACAGAGCATGCCTCCAGGAAGCCTGACCTCCCCTGCATCGCCCGATGCATGCTCAACTAGCCATTAGTGTGCCGACTAGCGAACTCACTGACCCCTTCAGTCCCTCTCTCCTCTGCATGCCTTCCATTCCACCGAGCACACCGGGAGGAACCTAACCTCCCATGCCTGGCCTCGATCCACACTCACCCAGTTGTCGCCACACCGGCAATATCTAGGTCGCCCCTCCAGTCTCTCTCCTCTCTTTGCCTTCCATCCTATTCCTTTGTGCACGTTTCCCCAACCCGAGCTTGCATGTCCGTGCACCACGGTTGGCTCTGGTCGCCAGCGCCCCTGTATCCTTTCTAGCCTCCACCTCCCGTGGCTCACCGTAGTTTATAGAAAGAGCGGGAGATGCTTCTGCAAATAGGTCCTATTGCAATTGTAACAAGTCTCTTGTTCCAATGCGACAATCACGTGAGTCGAAGATGCCTTATTTGCAACCAGGATCCCGTTGCAATGCCGACGTTGATGACCGTGAGTTCGAGATGCTTCTGCAACAAGGACCCTCGTTGCAATGATAGATCACACAACGAGCAGATCGGATGGCTTGCGACCTGGCCAATCTTTTAAAAAGATCGATCGCCCCTGTGTAGCACACCCCATTTTACAACCCTATAGCATTTAAAGAGGGAAACATTTTACGCCGGCTAGCCGACTTAACTTTGAGCCGTCCTCCACTTGGCCTTGGGCCCACTTGTGCTGCATGCTTGCCACATTTAGGGCCTGTTCTGAACCTCTCCAGCTCCTAGCTTCCCTAACTTCAGATATAAAACGCTGCAGAATGCATTTGCTCCTAGAAGCTGAAATCGCAAAGCAGTCATGGGATGTAGTGCATTTTTTAGGAGCGAGGGAAACTGAGCTCCATGAATTAACGGAATCTGGAGTTGGCCCTATCCGAAACTGCCACCGCCCAGGAAAACGTTTGGGGCTGGCCCGGAGCAGAACCGAGCCTCCCCTCTCCCTCTCGAACAGTTATCCCCCTCCTCCTCCCTCATTCTCCCTACCTCTCCTTCTCGAACCCTTAGAGCCACCGCCAGTCGTGTCGCCACACCCACTACCCCCATCGCCGGCCGGACCCCCTCCTCGCCTATAGATCTGGCCATCCGGGCCTTTTTCCCGTCGGATCCCCTGCTCAGCGTCGCTCCTCCCTCCACCGGCTTGGAGCAGCAACCCCATGGCAATGGCGAGGTCACCCAGACGCCATTGACTCCCGAGACCAGCATCGGAGCCAGGAGCAGCAGCCCTTCGATCGAGTCATCTTGTTTCCTTTTTCCTTTTTTTCTTGTGTGCAGTTCGCCCCACATATGGGCTCCTTCTAGCTGGCCCAAGCTGTCAACCAGCAGGCCTAGAGCGCCCTAGTTGGGCGGCCAGCTCAACCAGGGGCTTGGAGAAGCTAGTGATGCTCCAGAACGCTCCAGGTTCGCCAACTGAAGCAAGAAGTAGGGGAAGAAGCTGGTTATGAGAAGTTTTTGAGAAGCTAGATGGTTTCAGAACATGCCCTTACTCCGCATGTGTCACCGCTTCCATCCTTATCTGTTCATCGTTGACCAAACCACCACACCCACACCTTACTCTATTTCCTCGTCTCCTCCAAAAAGCAAGTCACATACATAGCCACTGTTGCACACAATTGTCCACCACTGCGAGATGTTGCTTTTTTGATCGGCTTTTTCATTATGAATCTGGTGTTGCGGGGTGCAGGGTTTGCTATGGTTTTGACCGAACGAGTTGGGAGCAACAACTAACCTAACACAGGTTTGCAACTTGGCCCATGTTGTAATCCTTTCAACCACAACAAGGGGCTTGCTGTAGACCGACCGAGCATGCCGCCAGGAATCCCGACCTCCCCTGCATCACCCGATCCATGCTTAGGTAGCCATTAGTACACCGATTGGAAACTTTCCGACGCCTTTAGTCCCTCTATCCACTCCATGCCTTCCATTCCACTGAGCACACCGCGAGGAACCTAACCTCTGAAAGGATCGAGATGGACCTAGAGGGGGTGAATAGGTAGAGTTACAATCCTTTCAATTGTTTACTTAACAATTTTAGGCAATATTAAATTGGTTATTATCATATTTCCTTGTTCATGATAATCATTTATTATCCATGCTATAATTGTATTAATCGGAAACTCAGATACATGTGTGGATACATAGACAACATCATGTCCCTAGTATGCCTCTAATAGACTAGCTCATTGATCAAAGATGGCTATGGTTTCCTATTCATGGACATGAGATGTTATTTGATAACGGGATCACATCATTAGGAGAATGATGTGATAGACAAGACCCAAACTACAAACGTAGCATATGATCGTGTTAGTTTATTGGTACTGTTTTCTGCATGTCAAGTATTTGTTCCTATGACCATGAGATCATGCAACTCACTGACACCGGAGGAGTACCTTGTGTGTATCAAACATTGCAACGTAACTGGGTGACTATAAATGTGCTCTATAGGTATCTTCGAGGGTGTTTGTCTGGTTGGCATGGATTAAGAGTGGGATTTGTTACTCCGTGTGACGGAGAGGTATCTCAGGGCCCACTCGGTAATACAACATCACAATAAGCCTTGCAAGCAATGTGACTAAGTGTTAGCCATAGGATCTTGTATTACGGAACGAGTAAAGAGACTTGCCGGTAACGAGATTGAACTAGGTATGGAGATAGCGACGATCGAATCTCGAGCAAGTAACATACCGAAGAACAAAGGGAACATCATACGGGATTAACTGAATCCTTGACATAGAGGTTCGACCGATAAAGATCTTTGTAGAATATGTAGGAACCAATATGGGCATCCAGGTCCCGCTATTGGTTATTGACCGTAGAGGTGTCTCGGTCATGTCTACATAGTTCTGAACCCGTAGGGTCTGCACACTTAAGGTTCGTTGACGTTTCGATAGTATAGAGTTATGTATGGTGGTGACTGAAGGTTGTTCGGAGTCCCGGATGATATCGCGGACATCACGAGGAGCTCCGGAATGGTCCGGAGGTAAAGATTGATATATATGAAGTCCTGTTTTGGTCGCCGGAAAAGTTTCGGGCTCATCGGTAGTGTACCGGGAGTGTCGGGAGGGTACCGGGGGACCATCGGGAGGGGTGTCTCGACCCAAGAGGCTACATGGGATGTGGGAGGAGGTAAACCGGCCCCTGATGGGCTGGCTGAAGCCTCCTCTAAGGGACCATGCGGCTGGAGTGGTTTGAGAAGGAAAAAATCCAAAGGTGGAGAGGTGGAAAGAGTTTCCAAGTGGAAAGGCGGAATCCTACTCCTAATAGGATTGGAGTAGGACTCCTCCACCTCCAATTTAGATCAAACCTTGAGGGTTTGAGGCTGCCCCATCCCCTCCCTCCCTCCTATATATACTAGAGGATTTAGAGGGAAAAGCTAACCCTAATTGCCACGTGCTGCCCTCTTCTTCCTCTAGATCGTCTTCTCCTCTAGATCGGTTTTCAGCGGTGCTTAGGCGAAGCCCTGTTGGAATTCCTCCACCACCATCGCCGCAATGCCGTCGCGTTGCCGGAGAACTCATCTACCTCTTCGCTCCCTCTTGCTGGATCAAGAAGGCAGAGATTGTCATCGAGATGTACGTGTGCTGAACGCGGAGGTGCCGTCCGTTCGGTACTAGATCGGAAGGACCGTGATCAATATCGCGAGACGATTCGTGATTGGATCGCGGGAAGGATCGCGATGAGACCGTGAGACGGTTCGTGATGAGATCGCAGGACGGATCGTGATGAGATCGCGGGACGCTCGGTGATTTGGATCGCGAAGACGTTCGACTACACCAACCGCGTTTCTTAACGCTTCCCGCTTAGCGATCTATAAGGGTACGTAGAGCCACTCTCCCACTCGTAGATGCTCATCACCATGGATAGATCTTGCATGTGCGTAGGATTTTTTTTTCCATGCAACGTTCCCCAACACCTAGAGGGGGGGTGAATAGGTACAATTACAATCGTTTCAATTGTTTACTTAACAATTTTAGGCAATATTGTGGAATAAGTAAGTGAGCCTAACAATTGCTAAAATGAAGGTTGTGCCAAGTGTAATAAATAAGGCAGCAAGTAATTGGATAGGCAAGCACAATTAATACAAGCAATTACTCAAAGACAAGTAACCACAAGTAGGGAGTTAGGGTGAGGGATAACCGCAACTCCGAGAGACGAGGATGTATGCCGATATTCACTTCCTTGGAGGGAATCTACATCACCATTTAGAGAGGTGGATGTTACCACGAAGGCACACCAACGCCACGAAGGATCACCCTATTCTCTCCTTGAGACAACACCACGAAAGTGTTTCTCAACCACTAGTGGTAGACCTTGGGGTGGTCTCCAAACCCTCACAAACTTTCCGGGGGTAATCACAATGGTTGATTCCTCACCGAAGAACTCCTACTGCCTAGGAGTCTCCAAACTCCAAGAGTAACGAGAACGATGGGGAAAAGCTCAAGACTTGCTCAAATCACAAATTCCTTTGGTCGAGAGAAGGGGGAGGAGTGGATCTATACTTGATTGGAGAACGTCTCACAAATACTCTCAAGTGCCTTTGGGATCTTGGAATTTGGTGTATGAGGATGTGGGAGAGAGAAATATGTGTTCTAGGGTTAGCTCAAAGTGAATGTTCAACCCTTTCACAAAGTGGTGAAGGGGTATATATAGTGTGGGTGCAAATATGTCCGTTGCAGTGTAAGTGCCAGTGTAGGGCCGGACATCCAGGACAAGGGCCGGACATCCGGCGGCTGTGAAGTGCACACACAATACACTGAGCCAGAGAGAAAGAAGCAGGGGAGCCGGACAACCGGGGAGTGCCCAGACATCCGGCCCATCTAAGAACCCCTGGACATCTGGTCCATTGTCAGACATCCGACATATCACTCCAATAGACAGACGCGGTTCTCTCGTTGCGTGTATCGGAATCCTGGCAGAGGGCTCGGATATCAAGGGTCCCGTACACCAGGCAGTGTGCCAGACATCCAGCCCATATCTTGTGGAACTAATGCATTCTAGATAGAGGGAGGGCCAGATATCCTAGGCACCGCCCGGATATCTGATGACTGAATGACCTCCCGGACATCCGGCACATGGGCCGGACATCCGACTATCACTGGAGAATTATCAGCATTTCATTATCTATATGGTGGGTGCAGTTTTTAGAAGAATCAAGGATTTTGGTATAACATGAGCATGTCTTTTACTAACCCAATTGGTCCCCTCTTAATAGTATGGGATCCCTATACTAAAAAAACAAAATAAAACGAGATCTGTAAACCTCTTTGTTCCTTCCTTCTCAACTCAAAACATGTCCACGTGTCCATGATCCACGCCTATTGTCATACGAGGACTAATACCTGAGATTTACTAGACAAACACCATTAGTCCTCTACACGTATATTGGCATCAACATCAAAATATACTATGAGGGCATGATTGCACTTTCAATCTCACCTTTTTGTTTGTTGATGACAATCATACATGTAGTATAACAGATATTGCAATGTATTTCACAAAAGCACACGTCATATGATAATTTTGACTGAGCTCCCCCTTAATGTGTGCAACTTTGGATTAGCAATAATTCAATGCACATATGTTACGTTTGCACATGGGAGAGTGTTTGAAACATATGCAAGCCATAGACAACCCAATTAACCAATCTCATATGATAGAGAGAAATGATAGCATATAAGATAGTACTTGAGATACATCATACCATAATCTCACAATTAAAGTCTTACAACCAAATAAAACTTAGCACAAATATATGGTTCACATGATAGTATAGCAAACATAGAGATACTACTAATACTACTTCTCCCCCTTGGTCAGGAACACACAAAAGGGGACGAAGATACTAGTACATAGAGTGGAATCACTCCTGGCGGATGTCATCATCATCGACTACCCCAACAAAGAACTCGGTGAACTCGCCACGGGTCAGAAACCCAAAGGCAGAAGAAGATGGAGTAGGCGGGAGAGGATCATCATCATCACTCACCGGACTACCACGAGCACGGAGACGCTGCTTGAGCTGATTCTTGGAGAGGATGAGGCGCTGCTGGTCATCATGATTCTGCTGACAGTTGAAAGTGATAGCCTTCATGATAGCAGACTGAGCTTTCCCCATGAAGGAGGCAAGGCGGAAAAATGGGTCCCTCATAGAGGAAGAGGAAGCAACAGAAGCCCTCTGGGCTTGAGCAGGAGCCGTGCCCTAGGCTGGAAGAGTCCTCCTGGACCGAGAAGGAGCGATGGGCTGAACAGGGTTAGGCTCATACATGTGATGAGCAGGTTTCCACTTGGTGTGCACATTAGTTTTGGCAACCGCAAATGGAGCAATGTGGTCAATCAGCGCCTGAATGAATGGAGCATAAGGAAGTTGACGCGTCTGCTGGAAACTCGTTAGACAGATCTCATGCCAGATAAAGTGAGCAGTGCCATGTGGCTCCATGGGATGAGAGTGCATGCGCACCATGAGGTCAATGCAATAGCTGCATGTCCGTGAGCGATCTCCCTTCCTTGGGTAAAGAGTGCGAAGCACACACTGAAAGATATGTAGTAGGGAGACCGAAAGATCGAGACCTCATCGGGTGGATACTTGATCTCCTCAACGGTGAGCTATCTTGCAGGCTTGAGAAGCGGCAGACAATCATCAATCTTCATGTGTGTATGATTAGGATCCTCACTATGATTCCGATGACCATTATCGGAAAGACCCAAAATCTAGACAAACAGCCTTTAAGAGATACTCAACTATGCATCATCAGTCATCCAGGTGAGGGTGTTGTCAGGCCCAAAGTAACAGGTGGGGTAGAACTGGAGAATAACACCATCATTCCAATCACATTTGAAGGTCATGGCTGGACCAAGATGCATGTCATCAATGATCTTGACATTATTGTCCAGGAAATGCACAAGATTGTTGTGAAGAAAAGTCAAATCCAAATAGGATCGAGGTGCCAGGCCACGCCCACGAACCACACTTGCATAGATGGCATGCTGCACGCGAGTAGGGAAACGACGGTCTTCAACATTAGCAACCATCTCAAATTGATTGATATCGCGTCTCAACTCGAGATAAGGACCCATCCCCATGGTATTGAAGTTGTGGACAAGGCGATTGCCACATACATGCATGTCCATGGAAATGGGGCAACAATTAGGCACTGGCAGAGGAGAGCCCCGAACTGGAGGCACACGTGCCTCCGGAGCCCAACGTGTCCCCGGCTTAGACTGACCAACATGATGCCTAGGAACAAAGTCTTTGTATTCTTCCACATTATAGTCCACATCATCCGGATCAGAGTAATAGGATGGTCATGACCGGCGGTTGCGACTAGGCCCGGTAGTGCACTCCTTAGTGGTCGACTTCTTCTTAGGCTGGACATTCTCCTCGGAATCGGTGGAGCCATGTTGGCGAGCGGCTGTAAGTAATAGGACACCGATGAGAGGAAGATAAGGTAGAAATAGCCATAGGAACACACATAAATAACACATGAAAATGGTGACATTTGTTCCATGAGCGTGCTTAGGGCAAAATGTCAACATGACCAAGTTAAATTTGCATGACCTAGAATGGAATGATAGGAAGAACACAATAGTGAAGACAAGACGAGCCATGGCAGTCAAATGTGTAGGAGAGGAAAGATATGCATGCATGAAGCATATATCAAGGCACAAATAAGTTTGAGAGGAGATGACCAGGGCAAGGATGAGCATACCATGAGACTGGGGTCCCTCGGTAGGACCCTTGCCGACATTCTTAGACCGAGCCATCATTGAGCAACGGGGAACCTCGGCACCAAGAGGTCCACCTTCTAAATGAACCGAACCACCAACTCACCAATGGAGAGGGTGAGGAGGTAGATTGTGGAGAGAAGGACGTGGAGCAGAGATATTGGGGGCCAGGAGTGACTAGGGAGGCCGGGGTGGTGGCGGAGGGCGAGGGCGACTCCAGCGGCAGAACGGGTTGGGGAGGGGCGAGCGGGTGGTGTGTGGAATTGCCCCGAGCCCCTCCAGATCTAGCTTTTGTACGAGTCGATGGGCTAGACATCCGGGCTATGTCTCGGACATCCGGCAACAGAAACAACCATTTCATAGCTTGTTATGATCAAGGGGATCGAATATCCGGCGGGATGCGCCAGATATCTGGGGCCTGGGGCGTGTCGAACCAAGACACGTCGGATGTCCGGCGGAGGTGCTGGATCTCCAGCGCCTGGAGACTAGATTATGTTGCTCTCTGGAACAAACCAGGCTGGAAATCCGATAGAGAGGCCAGATGTCTGGTGCTGAGGTGGTCATTTGAGGCCCTCTATATGGCCAGAAATCCCCTCTGTATGGTACAATATATAGATGCCATATTTTAATACTCCGCCAAGGATATTTATACGAGAGATGTAGATAAAGTTGTAACACACACACATATATAAATTCACCTGATTTAAAATGATGCAGGCAAGCTCTACTTCGCAAGCATGATAATGATCGATGCTACCATGTGTGAGCATAAGTGATTTGGCACTGCAAAGATTTGAACCTTGGGCCCAACATCACTACTCCATCATTTAAAGGACTATAGTTTTGACAATTACAATGACTTTGAGAGTGTTTGTTTTATTTGATCATCACATAGAGACAAGAAGATTCATGCCTACATCTAGACAAGACATGAGATAAATGTATGCATGTGTGTGATACGTCTCCAACGTATCTATAATTTTTGATTGCTCCATGATGTTATATTATCAATCTTGTATGTTTTACAATCATTTTATAGCAACTTTATATCATTTTTTGGAACTAACCTATTGACATAGTGCCAAGTGCCAGTTGTTGTTTTTTGCTTGTTTTTTACTTCGCAGAAAATAAGTACCAAACGGAGTCCAATCACGACGAAACTTTTTGGAGAATTATTTTGGACCACAAGAAGGCCAATGGGCGAAAGAAGTAACAAAGAGGGAGCCCAAGCCGCCCACAACCCACCAGGGCACGCCAGAGGCCCCAGGCATGCCCTGATGGATTGTGGCCACCTTAGGGACCCCCTCCACTGACTACCAGCTCTATAAATATCCAGATATTCAGAATACCCTACGGGAGTCGACAAAACACAATTCCAGCCACCGCGAGTTCTAGAACCACGAGATCCAATCTAACACTATCACGGAGGGGTGCATCGTCTTCATGGGTGCCTCTCCGATGATGTGTGATTAGTCCACCATAGACCTACTGATCCGTAGGCAATAGTGAAAGCACATTTTCTCCCTTGGTGGTTTTGGTAATTAATAACAACATATATTTCATTGAACTAATATTTCCACTAAGCATATTTCAAGAAAAGTTCAATGATGGGTTGGCAAAAGGATTGTGGAGAAACCCCTATATGCAAGGAAATGGATTGGCAAAGCTTCAAAGAAGAGGACTCTACATTTTACTTTGTGAGAAATCACTTTGAGTCCATAGGAAAGCCAATACTATTAAAAGGGGGGTAAGGTATTGTTGGTGAACAACATGCTCAAACCTGCACAAGTGGTAGTCACCAAAAACACCCACAAACTCTTCCACAAAAGTCTGTCCATAGCCAAATATCAAAAAATGGTGCAACCAACAATTCCCACTCGGTCCCACTGATTCCCAAACTTAGACAAACCCATGCCAAACCCTAACATATCGGTGCAACCAATCCCACATCGGTGCCACCGAGTTCAGGCTGCCAACTTTCGATTCCCTCGATTCATAAAATCAGAATTTCCGAGTTTTTGGATCGGTGTCATCGAGATGCAGATTCTGACCGTTGGACACCTGATCGGTACCACCGAGAATTCTATATCGGTCTCACAGAGATTCAAAAGTTGCTACCTTTGGAGCAACTCGCTACCAGCGAGATTAACACATCGGTGTCACCGAGTTGGTCACTTAATGTGTAACGGTTGTATTTTTGGATATGCCTATATATACCCCTCCACCACCACTCACTCACAAGAGAAGCCCTCAGAATAGATCTCCACTTATCCCATCAAATTTTCTGAGAGAGAGGCACCTACTCATGTGTTGAGATCATGCCATTCCATTCCAACCATATGAATCTTGATCTCTAGCCTCGCCAAGTTGCTTTCCACCCAATCAATCTCTTCCACCAAAGCCAAATCTGTGAGAGCGTGATTGGGTGTTGAGAAGTCTATCATCTTGAAGCACAAGAGCAAGGAGTTCATCAACATTATCGATCCTATTACCTTTTGGAGGGTGGTGCCTCCTAGATTGGTTAGGTTTCGCTTGGGAGACTCCTACTTCATGTTGTGGAGTGAACCAAGAAGTTTGTAAGGGCAAGGGGATCACCTACTTCGTGAAGATCTACCCCAATTTAGGCTAGTCCTCCATGGATGTAGGCCATCATGGTATAGTCAAGATTGCTTCTTCGTGGAACCCTGCATGGGTAGAGCCCTCTGTGGACTCTCGCGACCGTTACCCTCCGTGGGTTGAAGACTCCATAAACATGGACGTACGATAGCACCACCTATCGAAACCATGGGAAAAATCTTCGTGTCTCCCAATTGTTGGAAATATGCCCCAGAGCCAATAATAAAATGGTTATTATTGTAATTTCCTTGTTCATGATAATTGTCTATTGTTCATGCTATAATTGTTTTAACTGGAAACCGTAATGCATGTGTGAATACATAGACCACAACATGTCCCTAGTGAGCCTCTAGTTGGCTAGCTCATTGATTAATAGATGGTCACGGTTTCATGACCATGGACATTGGATGTCATTGATAATGGGATCACATCATTAGGAGAATGATGTGATGGACAAGACCCAATCCTAAGCATAGCACAAGATCGTGTAGTTCGTCTGCTAAAGCTTTTCTAATGTAAAGTATCATTTCCTTAGACCATGAGATTGTGCAACTCCCGGATACCGTAGGAATGCTTTGGGTGTGCCAAACGTCACAACGTAACTGGGTGGCTATAAAGGTGCATCACGGGTATCTTCGAAAGCGTCTGTTGGGTTGGCATGAATCAAGACTGGGATTTGTCACTCCGTGTGACGGAGAGGTATCTCTAGGCCCACTCGGTAAGACATCATCATAATGAGCTCAAGTGACTAAGGATTTAGCCACGGTATGATGTGTTACGAAACAAGTAAAGAGACTTGCTGGTAACGAGATTGAACAAGGTATAGGGATACCGACGATCGAATCTCGGGCAAGTATCATACCGGTAGACAAAGGGAATTGTATACGGGATTGATTGAATCCCCGACATCGTGGTTCATCCGATGAGATCATCATGGAGCATGTGGGATCCAACATGGGTATCCAAATCCCGCTGTTGGTTATTGACCGGAGAGGTGTCTCGGTCATGTTTACGTGTCTCCGGAACCCGTAGGGCCTACACACTTAAGGTTCGATGACGCTAGGGTTATAGGGAAATAGTGTACATGGTTACCGAAGGTTGTTCGAAGTCTCGGATAAGATCCCGGATGTCACGAGGAGCTCCGGAATGGTCTGAAGGTAAAGATTCATATATAGGAAGTGAGGTTTCGGTCACCGGAAGTGTTTCGGGCGTCACCGGTAGTGTACCGGGACCACGGGAAGGGTTCTGGGGGTCCACCGGTAGGGGCCATGGGCCCCGGAAGGTTTGATGGGCCAAGAGTGGGAGGGAACCAGCCACTAGGTGGGCTGGCATGCCTCCCACCCCAGCCCAAGCCACAACAAGGGGTGGAGGGGGCAAACCCTGGGCATGGATGGGCCCAAGGCCCACCGTAGGGCGCTGCCCCTCCTCCCACCTTGGCTGCCGGCCCTCCCATCTAGGGCTGCCGCACCCTCTAGGGTGGGAACCCTAGATGGGGTGCCTCCTCCTCCTTTCCCTTATATATATGGGGGTTTTTAGAGGGCTGCAACACATGAGTTCCTCTCTCTCTCGGCGCAGCCCTACCCCTCCTCCTCCTCGTCCTCCGTAGCGCTTGGCGAAGCCCTGCCGGAGTACCACGCAGCTCCACCGTCACCATGCCATCGTGCTGCTGGAGCTCTCCCTCAACCTATCCTTCCTCCTTGCTGGATCAAGGCATAGGAGATGTCACCAGGCTGCACGTGTGTTGAACGCGGAGGCGTCGTTCTTCGGCGCTAAGATTGGAGTCCATCGCGATCTGAATCGCTATGAGTATGACTCCACCAACCGCGTTCTTGTAACGCTTCCGCTTAGCGATCTTCAAAGGTATGAAGATGCAATCTCTCCCCACTCATTGCTGGTTTCTCCATAGATAGATCTTGGTGATCGTAGGATTTTTTTGATTTACTACTACGTCTCCCAACACCAATTGCGTTTGATCTTCCTACACTTCCTTTACTACTCATGCTTGTCTTTACTTTCCGCTACTATACTCGTGGACATGCTTGTGTAGGGTGTGCTTGACTTGCTACAATTGCTAAAATCTGCCAACACTTAAAATTGGGAAAAGGTAGAATTTTTATTTAGTCAAGTAGTCTAATCACCCCCCTCTAGACCTACTTTCGATCCTACAAGTGGTATCAGAGGTTTGGTCTCCATTGCATTGGTTTCACAACCGCATCTAGGGAGGGCAATTATCAACATAGAGGTTCGTACTTTGATGGCACTAATTTTGCTAGTTGGAAGCACAAAATGAAAATGCATATCCTTGGTCATAACCCGGCAGTTTGGGCGATTGTTAGTGTTGGATTGCAAGGTGAATTCTTTGCGGATGGAAGGGAACCAGATCGTGAAGCGGCCGTAGATGAATTGAAGATGCTGCAATACAACGCTCATGCATGTGACATTCTCTTCAACTGTCTATGCCCCACAGAATTCAACAAAATCAATTGTCTTGAGAATGCAAAAGAGATTTGGGATACTTTGGTTGTTATGCATGAAGGTACCGAATCCGTGAGAGAATCCAAGTTGGATGTTCTTCAGAGTCATCTTGACAAGTTCAAGATGAAGGATGGTGAAGGAGTCGGAGAGATGTACTCTAGGCTAGATCTCATCACCAATGAGATTTCCGGCTTAGGAAGCAAAGAAATGACCGACAAATTCACCATCAAGAAGATACTTTGAGCTTTGGATGATAAATATGACACTGTATGCACATTGATCCAAATGATGCCCAACTACAAAGATCTCAAGCCTATGGAAGTGATTGGAAGGATTGTTTCTCATGAGATGACACTCAAGGACGAGGAAGAGCTTCACAACAAGTCTAGCGGTGCTTACAAAGCCACAAGTGATGCTCCCACAACTTCAAGCGACAACCTTGTCACCAATGAAGAGATAAGCTTCATGGTCAAGAAATTCAACAAGTTCTACAAGTATAGAGGCAAAGATTGAAGCTCCAACTCAAGATATGAAGAGAAACGTTCGTCAAGTCGTGACTGAAACTGCTACAATTGTGGGAAGCCCAGACACTACTCCAATGAGTGCACGACTCCTTACAAAAGGAAAGAATAGTCACCAAGAAGACGAAGCTCAAGAGATGAGTCACTTCGAAGAGATAGAAGGAGTAGAGATGATCGTTATGAACATAGACCCTCAAGGAGAAGTAGAGACTCGGATAAGAAGGACAAGTACACCAAGAGTTACTCAAGAAGAAGACATCAAGCTCATGTTGGTGAATGGGTTTTCGGCTCCAATTCTGACAACCACTCCGAGAGAAGCTATCACTCCAACTCTGACTATAGTCAAGATGAAGGTGTTGCCGGACTTGCACTAGTGACAACCGACTCCTATGATATATTTGATTCACCAAATGAAGGGAGTGTAAGTTTCTTCATGGCTAAAGGCCCCAAGGTATCACACCCTGAGTATGTTGATTTCAATAGTGATGGGGATGACTTATTAGGAGATGATGACTTGCTATTTGACAAACCTAGTAATGCTAGTCAATATGAACTTTCTAGTAATCACTCTAGTCAAGATAAGCCATGTGATGATAAGTTGGAAATAGAATGACTAACTCAAGAACTAAACACTCTTAAGTTAGCTCATGAGTCTACTCTACAAGATCATAGAGAGCTTGAAAAGACACATGAGAAGCTCCGCTTCGAGAAGCTCCGCTTCGAGAAGCTCCATTTAGAGTAAGAGCATGAGTTCTTTAAAGCTATCAATGACGATCTTCGAAAGAAGACTTCCTCTTATCTAGCCAAACAACTTCTCTTGTCTACATTCATTCCACAAGTTAAGGCTAAGCAAACTAGTAACAAAGGCACGAAAGGTTCTTCAACTAGTAGCAATAAAAATGATAAATCCAATGATATTGCTTCTAGTAGCTCTATTGATCCCACTAAGACTTCTCTTAGCCAAGTTACACTTGAGCAAGAAAATGAACTTTTGAAAGGGATTGTAGAGAAAGATATCGACAAGAGTCTTGCTGGGTGTAAGCAATTGAGGAAATTGTTCGCAAGCACGGAGGATACCGGAAGAACCATGGCATTGGCTACTTCAATGCTAATGGAGTTGAATGGGAAGAAGGTCAATACCCCAAGCCCAAGTTTGTTCCTCAAAAGGAAAAGTATGAAAATACTCTTCCCAAGGGAACAAAAGCTCAAGATGACCTTCCACCACAAGACCCCAAGTTCAAGGGCAAGAACAAGCTTCAAGAGGACATTGACTCATATGAAGATGAATCCCGAGCTTTGGTGAAGTGGATTCCCAAGTCTACTACAAGCTCAACTTCTACAAGTGCCACTTCAACACCAAGGATCCCCATCAACTTGATGTGGGTCCCCAAGAAGAAAACTAGATAAGTTCTTGAGGGGTGACTCCGCCAATGAAATTCACTCACATTCATTATTGGCAAGAACTAGTTGCAATAAACATCAACATTATGCAATAGTTCAAGGAGTCACACATTCCTTCAAAGGTAAGCAAGGGACAAGGTAATCAACTAATCAATGGACATCATCATGTATGCTTTGCACTCCATGTCCATAGATATCCTTGTATTTGTCTCTTGTGTGTTGGGACTAACCCATGTAGGTGAGAAGAGTAAGAAACAACAAGGATGCTCCCAACTCATGGTGATCTTCATCAACTTTGAGCATCCACCACTACTTCACCTACATGAAGTCTTCATCGACAAAACCAAAGTTGTCAGAATCGAGATTCTGAATCGGTTCGGGGTTCCATTGGTAGGACCGTGGATCGTTGAAGCATAACTAGTAGGATCATAGAAACTTAGATTCTATGAGAAAAATCGTAGAATCGGAGGGGCTAGTTTGGATTGTAAGGTCGTAAGATTCTAAGACTCGAGTCTCAATTCTGACAACTTTGGACAAAACCCAAGGTTAGTTTATCCCTCTCAAGGGGGATGTCATATCAAGGGGGAGCTTTACTCTAAGACTTGATTCAAAGCATCTCATAGTATGTGACAACATTAAATGCTTTATGTAAAAGTGGTAACCCCACTCGTGCTTAAACGATGAGTATGACCTATGATCAAGTATTCTTACTTGGCTCCTAAGTCAATATACTCATATATAGATGACTACGTCATCACCAAAGTGCTTGATAGATGCTAGTATGTATGTGCATGTTTGCCATGATTTCATTTGACATCTTATTGTGTGAGCATGTTGGTCTGCATTTCTTAATCCATTCAAGGACATCCAATTGTTGCTATTTTTTATTTTTATTTTGCCAATTGGATGGACACGAATGCTTAGGACCCTTCTCAAGCTATCTATGCTTTCTTGTCTCAAATTCTATTCATGCTGCATCACAAAATTTGAACAAGGACTTTTCGATCTCTCTGTGTGAGGAGCACTCGGAGTTCCGTATCGACAAATGACTGACCATTAAAACCTCCCAAGTGCATCTAGGTGGAACCAATATCAAAATCTCGGTATCACCGAATGCATAGGGTTGATATGGTTTTCCATCTCGGTATCACTGATTCCATCTTCTCGGTTACAACGAGTTTCCCTATCAGTAAAACATTGAGGAACTCGGTGACACCGAAAAGTTAGAACCGGTGTCACTGACAACCACGGGTTTATATAGAGGTGGACCCAACTTTTGAAATTATTCTATCAAACATCATCCCCTCCAAACCCTAAGCTGCTGAACAGAGACCCTTGGTCATCGCCTTCGTTTTCTTGAGCGCCTCCGCCATTGGAAGTCCACGCCATCCACGGAATCTTCATCCCCGTCGCCGCCATAGCGAGATCGTCACCAAGATAGTGTACGATTTTGACCCCTCATGCGCTCCTATCTCCAAATCTTGCGCATTAGGACTTTTCCATCTATAAGCCACTCTTTCAGATTGATCCATCCACACAAAATTCCCCACGAACGAAAGATTTTTTTTAGGGTTTGTTGTCTGCAACCTTAATCTTGGTGGAACCGAAGCATAAGAATCGGTAGCACTGATTCACTTTCTCAGACCAACTAAGAACACCTCGGTGGAACCGAGTGCCAGTTTTCGGTGTGACCGAAAGTGGTGCCAAGTTCCTTCAATGTAGGTTGTTTGTCTCGGTGGGCACAAGAATTTTGCCTCGGTTGTACCGATATTCATCTGGCAGAATGCAAACCTTGAGAATTTTTTGTTCAAACTTTGAAAACTTCTGCATTTTGTGATGACTCAACCCTTCTGATCTTCTATATTCTATTCATAGGGTCAGAGATGTTTGCTTCAGAGGACAGTTAGAACAATTTGAAGGAGCACAGTGTTGACATGAGATCTGGCACTAGTCCAGACAAGAGCTCATCCTCTTTTGATGATGTTCCTAGCTCACCTGATCTGCCCAAAGCTGCAACAAGACTATCAGGAAGCCCACTGCTGAGGCTACATCTTCCAAGAATAAGAAGATAGTCAGGAAGGAGTATGGCCCCTCAGAAACTGTGAGAGCACCTGAGAGCTCTAGAGGCACCATGACTATTGAGCCTCCCAGGAAGTCTATGCCCAAGAAGGCTGGTGAGAAGAAATCCAGGAAGAGGATTATCAATGTTGTTGGCAGGCCTACCTCCATGTTTGAGGACCCAGAAGAGGCTGCTACTGCTGAGGAGGAGGAAGAGCCAGCTGCAAAATCTCCTCCTAAGAAGAAGCAGAAGAAATTGTTGTCTGATGCTATGCCAAGGCAAGCTCCATCCAAGAGCAAGCCAGATGCACCCAAGAAGCCCAAAGCTCCCAAGCCCAAGAGAACTACCAGAGACATCCTGGCTTTTGAGAAGAACAAGGGATCTACCTCTAGAGATCCAGAGGAGGATGCTATGTCTACTTTGATGAAGCTGAGGCCACACCTTCCAGTGCACAATGCCAGCCACCTGCAGGCTGAGGACATGAAGAAGAGGAAGGATCAAGTGCTGAGAGATTGGGGAGCTGATGATCCATACTCACAGAGGAGGAAGACTGTTGTTGACTACAAGTTCTATACCAAAGAACAACAAGATTTCTATGAGACCATATTGCTTGACAAGAGCCCTGCTGTCAGTGATATGAGATATGTGGATTGGAAGTATATCAAGGAGAATGAAGATTACTTCCTAAATGTGCAAGTCAACTTTCACTGCATTGGCCTATATGAGTTTGTTGGCAAGGAGTTCACAGTTTGTAATGACGAGATGATCATGCAATTGTACTCCACAACACATTTCTATGAAGATGGTAGAATTGTATGGATGACTGAAGGTGCCAGATATGAGTCTACTGTTGAGGAGTGGGCTGCCATCTTAGGAGTCCTAGAAGTGGAAGATGGAGATATTTGTGTGTACTCTGAGCCCAATGCTAGCCATCATCAAATGAGGAACATGTACAATGAGATCCCTGCTGCACACCTGAAGTCTCACAAGCTAGGATCAATCTACTTCCTCTAGGTAGGTCTTCGCACTAACACCATTCTGAGGCATACCTTGGTTCCTAAGTTAGGAGATGAGAAGATGATTTGAGGCTACTCCATCAATATGATGCTCCTTATAGATCAGCATATGAGATTCAGAGTGATGGATTTGATTGTGGAGACGGTGAAGAAGGTTGATGCTGACCAGAAGCGCTCGTACTGCTATGCACCATACATCCAGATGCTCATCAACTCCAAGTTGGAGAAGCATATCTTTGCGCTTGATCGACCACATTTGCCACTCTTGCCGGAGCTTGAACATAACGTTGTGGTGATGGACCCAGATCATCCCACACCAGCTGCAGCACAGGCACATGCTGAGGCAGCCATAGACTCTAGTGCTCAGCCGCCCATGAGTGAGCAGATGGATCTTCTTGTCAGTTCCATGCTCAGTATGCAGAAGGACATCACCAACATCCTGAAGAACCAAGAGAGACTTGTGAGGAATGTTGAAGGCAAGTTTCATACTCTCAACAACAAGGTGGATGCACTCATAGTGAGTGAATGAGCTCAAGCGGGAAGTTGATGTTGTGCCCATACCTCACTCTACTGATGATGAAGATGAGGAGGAGGATAGTGCACCTGTCAGGACGACTGCTCAGTTTAGGACATAGGCCAGGACTCCCACAGTGCCAGCTCCAGAGATGAGACTGTCTCCATCAGCACCGGCTGCATCACTTCAGCTCCACGAGTTCCTCTAGTTGCTACACCAACTCCATCCATGACATCAGTAGAGGTCTTCGCCGATGCAGTTCTCTCGACTCCAACTTCAGCTACCAGAGGAGATCAGCCCCAGAAGAACGATTAGCTCTATTCGTTTGAACTTTTTGGTAACTTGTTGCCAAAGGGGGATAGGTTGTATAGATCATTAGGGCTTCGAGATAGAGAGCGCGTTGGTTTTTATCGCTTTTTCAAAAACATTTGCTATCTTTTGGTTTGGATGTGTTAAACTTTGTTGGTGTTTGATCATACACTTAATGTGTGGTGCTACTATTTCCTATCCTTATGATTGTTATGAGATGATCATTCACTTTGCTTGATTGTGTAGTGCTATGATATTCACTATTATTATTCTCGCACACCACCAAGATGTATGTGACATGAAAGAAGTGTCCCATGTACCTAATCGATTGTGCATTTGCATTCAAACGCAAATTCAAAATAATGCACAAATTTAGGGGGAGCTCTTGCTTATCACACACTTCTCAAAGGGATGATTACATTCATTGATTATATCATATGTCGAAGCTTTGATCTATATGTTGTCATCAATTACCAAAAAGGGGGAGATTGAAAGCACATTTGCTCCCTTGGTGGTTTTGGTAACTAATAACAACATATATTTCATTGAACTAATATTTCCACTAAGCATATTTCAGGAAAAGTTCAATGATGGGTTGGCAAAAGGATTGTGGAGAAACCCCTATGTGTAAGGAAATGGATTGGCAAAGCTTCAAAGAAGAGGACTCTACATTTTACTTTGCAAATCACTTTGAGTCCATAGGAAAGCCAATACTATTAAAAGGGGGTAAGGTACTGTTGGTGAACAAGATGCTCAAACGTGCACAAGTGATAGTCACCAAAAACACCCACAAACTCTTCCACAAAAGTCTGTCCAAAGGCAAATATCCAAAATCGATGCAACCAACAATTCCCACTCGGTCCCACCGATTCCCAAACTCAGATAGACCCATTACAAATCCTAGCACATCGGTGCAGCCAATCCCACATCGACGCCACCGAGTTTAGGCTGCCAACTTTTGGTTGCCTCGATCCATAAAATAGGAATTTCCGAGTTTTTGGATTGGTGTCACCGAGATACAGATTCTGACCGTTGGACACCTGATCGGTACCATCGAGAATTCTATATCGGTCTCACCGAGATTCAAAAGTTGCTACCTTTGGAGCAACTCGGTACCATCAAGATTAACACATCAGTGTCACCGAGTTGGCCACTTAAGGTGTAACAGTTGGATTTTTGGAGATGCCTATATATACCCCTCCACCACCACCCACTCGCAAGAGAAGTAGTGAGAATAGATCCCCACTTATCCCATCAGATTTTCTGAGAGAGAGAGACACCTACTCATGTGTTGAGATCATGCCATTCCATTCCGACCATATGAATCCCTATCTCTAGCCTCCCCAAATTGCTTTCCACCCAATCAATCTCTTCCACCAAAACCAAATCTATGAGAGAGTGATTGAGTGTTGAGGAGTCTATCATCTTGAAGCACAAGAGCAAGGAGTTCATCGGCATTATCGAGCCTATTACCTTTTGGGGGGCGATGCTTCCTAGATTGGTTAGGTGTCGCTTAGGAGCCTCCTACTTCGTGTTGTGGAGTGAACCAAGAAGTTTGTAAGGGAAAGGAGATCGCCTACTTCGTGAAGATCTACCCTTAGTTAGGCTAGTCCTCCGTGGACATAGGCCATCATGGTATAGTCAAGGTTGCTTCTTCGTGGAACCCTCCGTGGAATCTCACGACCATTACCCCCCGTGGGTTGAAGACTCCATAAACATGGACGTACGATAGCACCACCTATCGGAACCACGAGAAAATCTTCGTGTCTCCCAATTGCGTTTGATCTTCCTACCCTTCCTTTACTACTCATTCTTGTCTTTACTTTCTGCTACTATACTCATAGACATGCATGTGTATGGTGTGCTTGACTTGCTACAATTACTAAAATCTGCCTACACTTAAAATTGGGAAAAGGTCAAATTTTTATTTAGTCAAGTAGTCTAATCACCCCCCCCCCTCTAGACCTACTTTCGATCCTACAATTAGCTAGATGGATTTCTCTCTCTCTTTTGATTCTCAATACAATGGTATCTTGGAGTTGACTTTTTGCGGTGTGTTTGTTGGGATCCTATGAATTTTTGCGGTGTGTTTGTTGGGATCGGATGAATTTTGAGTTCATGATCAGTTTCTATCCATGAATATTATTTGAGTCTTCTTTGATCTCTTATATGCATGATTACTTGTAACCTCATATTTCTTATTCGAATCTTTGGTTTAGTTAGGCCAACTAGATCTATTTTCTTTCCATGGGAAGAGGTGCTTTATGATGGGTTCGATGTTGCGGTGTCCTTTCCCAGTGACAGAAGGGGCAGCAAGGCACACATGTATCGTTGCCATTAAGGATAACAAGATGGGGGTATATTCCTACATGAATAGATCTTGTCTACATCATGTCACCGTTCTTATTGCATTACTCCATTTTTCCATGAACTTAATACACTAGATGCATGCTGGATAGCGGTCGATGTGTGGAGTAATAGTAGTAGATGCAGAATCATTTTGGTCTACTTATCTTGTACATGATGCCTATATAATGCTCATTTCCTTGGATATCGTCATGATTATTTTATCTTCTATCAATTTCCCAACAATAATTTGTTCACCCACCGTGTGCTATACTCATGAGAGAAGCCACTAGTGAAACCTACGCCCCCCGGGTCTACTTTTCCAACATATTGCTTTTCGATCTATCTTTTTGCCGTGTTTGTTTTCAGACCTATTAATTCAAAAACCCAAAAATACCTTGCTGCACTTTTGTTTACTCTTTTATTTTGTGTTCTTGTGAGATCTATTTTCCCAACCTATTACAACCTAATCTATCTTTTTTTTCTCGTTGAGAGCTTGACAACCTCTCTTACATGTTGGGTTGCAAGTATTTGTTCTTTGTGTGCAGGTGTCATTTACATAGTTGCTTGATCTTCCTCCATGAATTGATACCTTGGTTTCTTAACTAAGGGAAATACTTATTGTTGTTGTGCTGCATCATCCCTTCCTCTTTGGGGAAATACTGACGCAGTCTCAAGCCATGTCAGTGTCCAAGCTTTCACATAATGCTATCAAGCTCCAAGATACCAAGTTCACGCCTGAGTTGACATAACCTAGCTTCATCCAGTGGTTTGGTGAAGATGTCAACAAGTTGCATATCCGTACCAACATGAGCAAGAGCAATGTCACCCTTTTGCACATGATCTCTTAAGAAGTGATGTCGAATGTCAATGTGCTTGGTGCGATGATGATAACTAGGGTTTTAAGCAATCTTGATGGCACTTCCATTGTCACATAAGAGAGGCACATTTCTACAAGTGATACCATAATCCTTCAAGGCCTGCCTCATCCATAGCAATTGTGTTGCACAACTTGCAGTAGCTGTTGGGGAACGTCGCATGGGAAACAAAAAATTTCCTACGCACACGCAAACCTATCCATGGTGATGAGCATCTACGAGAGGGAGAGTGGATCTACATACCCTTGTAGATCGCTAAGCGGGAAGCGTTACGAAATGCGGTTGGTGTAGTCGAACATCTTCGCGATCCAAATCGCCGAGCGTCCCGCGATCTCATCACGATCCGTCCCGCGATCCAATCACGATCCGTCCCGTGAACTCATCACGATCCGTCCCGCGATCTCATCATGATCCGTCTCACGATCTTGATCACGATCTATCCCGCAAACTCATCACGATCCATTCCGCGATCTCATCACGAACCGTCTCGCGATCTCGATCACGGTCCTTCCGATCTAGCGCCGAACGGACGACACCTCCGCGTTCAGCACACGTGCAGCTTGATGACGATCTCCACCGTCTTGATCCAGCAAGAGGAGGTGGAGAGGAGAGAGAGTTCACCGGCAGCGTGACGGCGCTCCGGTGATGGTGGTGGAGTGATTCCGGCAGGGCTTCGCCTAAGCGCTGCGAAAAACCGATCTAGAGGAGAAACTGTGCACCGGTGAAACGGGTAGCACGTGGCCGGAAATTCTGTCCAAAAACCACCCAATCCACTAGTATATATAGGAGGAGAGGAGAGGAGAGGCAGCCAAGGCCTTTGGGTCGGCCGAAATAGGAGGTGGGAGCAATCCTACTTCACCTCCAATCCTAGTTGGAGTAGGATTGCCTCCTATTGGCTGATTTTCCACTTTTTGCTTTAGGACTTTCTCTCCTGCGCCATGGGCCTTTGTGGCTGTTTTCCCAGCCCACTAAGGGCTGGTTATTATTCTCCCACATCCCATGGACCTCTTGGGGTCGAAATACCCCTCCCGGAGGTCCTCCGGTACACTACCGGCACTCCCGGTACACTACCGATGAGCCCGAAACTTTTCCGGAAACCAAACTGGGACTTCCTATATATGAATCTTTACCTCCGGACCATTCCGGAGCTCCTCGTGACGTCCGGGATCTCATCCGGGACTCCGAACAACCTTCGGTCACCACCATACATAACTCTACACTACCGAAACGTCACCGAACCTTAAGTGTGCAGACCCTGCGGGTTCGAGAACTATGTAGACATGACCGAGACACCTCTACGGTCAATAACCAATGGCGGGAGCTAGACGTCCACATTGGTTCCTACATATTCTACGAAGATCTTTATCGGTCGAACCTCTATGTCAAGGATTCAGTTAATCCCGTATATCGTTCCCTTTGTTCTTCGGTATGTTACTTGCCCGAGATTCGATCGTCGGTATCTCCATACCTAGTTCAACCTCGTTACCGGCAAGTCTCTTTACTCGTTCCGTAATACAAGATCCCGCGACTAACAATTAGTCACATTGCTTGCAAGGCTTATTGTGATGTTGCATTACCGAGTGGGCCCCGAGATACCTCTCCGTTACACGGAGTAACAAATCCCAGTCTCGATCCATGCCAACTCAACAAACACCATCGGAGATACCTATAGAGCACCTTTATAGTCACCCAGTTACGTTGCGACGTTTGATACACACAAGGCACTCCTCCGATATCCGTGAGTTGCATGATCTCATGGTCATAGGAACATATACTTGACATGCAGAAAACAGTAGCAATAAACTGACACGATCATATGCTATGTTTGTAGTTTGGGTCTTATCCATCACATCATTCTCCTAATGATGTGATCCCGTTATCAAATGACATCTCATGTCCATGGCTAGGAAACCTTAACCATCCTTTTATCAACGAGCTAGTCCATTAGAGGCATACTAGGGACATGGTTTTGTCTATGTATCCACACATGCATTTAAGTCTCCGATCAATACAATTATAGCATGGATAATAAACGATTATCATGAACAAGGAAATATGATAATAACTAATTTATTATTGCCTCTAGGGCATATTTCCAACAGTCTCCCACTTGCACTAGAGTCAATAATCTAGTTCACATCACCATGTGATTCGCATTGTTATGAATCTAACACCCAATGAGTTCTGGGGCTCGATCATGCTTTGCATGTGAGAGAGGTCTTATAGTCAACGGGTCTGCGATATTCAGATCCGTGTGTACTTTGCACATCTCTATGTCAAACCGTAAACACTGCTACCACACTCCACTTGGTACTATTTCCAAATGGCTGCTCCACTATACGTATCCAGATTGCTACTACTAGTCATCCGGATAGGTGTTAAAGCTTGCATCGACGTAACTCTTTACGACGAACTCTTTATCACCTCCATAATCAAGAAACTTTTCCTTAGTCCTCTGGTTACTAAGGATAATTCCGACCGCTGTCCAGTGATCCACTCCTGGACCACTCATGTACCCCTTGACAGACTCATGGCAAGGCACACATACGTGCGGTACACAGCATGGCATAATATAGAGCCTATGGCTAAGGCATAGGGGACGACGTTCGTCCTTTCTCTTTCTTCTGCCGTTGTCGAGCTTTGAGTCTCACTCAACTTCACACCTTACAAATCAGACGAGAACTATTTCTCTGGCTGATCCATTTTGAACACTTTCAAATCTTGTGAAGGTATGCACTAATTGAAAGTCTCATCAAGCATCTTGATCTATCTCTATAGATTTTGATGCTCAACAATTAGGTAGCTTTATCCAGGTCTTCCTTTGAAAATCACTTTCCAAATAACCGTTTTATGCTCCAGAAACTCTACATTATTTCTGAACAACAATATGTCATCCACATATACTTATTAGAAATTCTATAGTGCTCCCACTCACTTTATTGCAAATACAAGTTTCTCATAAACTTTGTATAAACATCAAAACTTTGATCACCTCATCAAAGCGTATATTCCAACTCCGAGATGCTTGCTTCAGTCCATGGAAGGATCACCGAAGCTTGCACACCTTTTAGCATCCTTAGGCCTGACAAAACCTTCTGGTTGTATCACATACAACCTTTCCTCAAGTAAACCATTAAGGAAATGATGTTTTGACATCCATCTGCCAGATTTCATAATTGAAAACACAGCAACTGCTAACATAATTCCAACAGACTTTTAGCATCGCTACGAGTGAGAAAATCTCATCGTAGTCAACTCCTTGAACTTGTCACAAACATCTTTGCAACAAGTCGAGCTTTACAAATAGTGACATTCACCATTAATGTTTGTCTTCATTTTAAAGATCCATTTGTACTCAACGACCTGCCGTCCAACGAGCAAGTCTACCAAAGTCTACACTTGGTTTTAATACATGGATCCTATCTCGGATTTCATGGCCTCCAACCATTTGTCGGAATCCGGGCCCATCATCGCTTCTCCATAGCTCGTAGGTTCATCGTTGTCCAACAACATGACCTCCAAGTCAGAGTTGTCGTACCGCTCAGGAGCAGTACACATCCTTGTCGACCTACGAAGTTCGATAGTAACTTGATCCTGAAGCTTCATGATCATCATCATTAACTTCCTCTTCAACTAACGTAGGCTTCACAGAAACATCTTTCTGCGCTGCGCTACTCTCTGGTTGAACAAAGGTTTAACAACCTCATCAAGTTCTATCTTCCTCCCACTCAATTCTTTCGAGAGAAACTTTTCTCGAGAAAGGACCCAGTTCTAGCAACAAACACTTTGCACTCGGATCTGAGATAGAAGGCATACCCATCTGTTCTTAGGATATTCTATGAAGATACATTTGTCCGCTTTGGATTCTAGCTTATTATGTGAAAACATTTTCCACACAAGCATCACAACCCCAAACATTAAGAAATGACAGCTTAGGTTTCTATCAAACCATAATTCACACGGTGTCATCTCAACGGGTTTAGATGATGCCCTATTTAAAGTGAATGTGGTTGTCTCTAATGCATAACCCCAAAAATTATAGTAGTAAAACGATAAGAGACATCACAGTATGCACTATATCAATAGAGCATGACTATGATGTTCGGACACACCACCACACCATGGCGTTCCAGGTGGCGTTAGTTGTGAAACAAAGTTCACGTTGTCTTAAGTTGTATGCCAAACTCGTAACTCAGATATTCACCTCCACGATCATATCGCGGTCATTTTTATCTTCTTGTCACGATGATCTTTAAACTTCACTCTGAATTTTCTTGAACCTTTCAAACGATTCAGACTTGTGTTTCATTAAGTAAATATACACTATATCTACTCAAATCATCAGTGAAGGTAAGAAAATAACGATATCCACTGCACGCTACAAGACTCACTAGATTGCATACATCAACATGTATCATTTCCAATGAATCACTTGCCCGCTCCATCCAACAGGGTCCTTTAGTCATCTTGCCCAAGAGGCATGGTTCGCATGTCTCAACCGATTCGAAATCGATGAGTCCAAATATCCATCAGCATGGAGTTTCTACATGCGCTTTATACCAATATGACATTTAGCGGCAGTGCCACAAGTATGTGGTACTATCATTATTAACTTTGTATCTTTTGACATCAATGTTATGAACATGTGTACTACTACGATCAAGATTTCAACAAACCATTCTCACTGGGTGCATGACCATTGAAGGTATTATTCATGTAACCAGAATAACTATTATTCTCTGACTTAAATGAATAACCGTATTGCAACAAACATGATCTAATCATGTTCATGCTCAACGCAAAACACCAAATAACATTTATTTAGGTTCGTCACTAATCCTGAAGGTAGAGAGAGCGTGCGATGTTGATCACATCAACCTTGGAAACATTTCCAACACACATCGTCACCTCACCCTTAGCTAGTTCTCCGTTTATTCCGTAGCTTTTATTTCGAGTTACTAACATTTAGCAACCGAACCGGTATCCAATACCCAGGTGCTACTAGGAGTACTAGCAAGGTACACATCAATAACTCGTATATCAAATATACTTCTGTCGATGTTACCAGCCTTCTTATCTACCAAGTATCTAGGGTTGTTCCGCTTCAGCGACCTCTTACCTCATAATAGAAGCACTTAGTCTCGGGTTTGAGTTCAACTTTGGGTTGCTTCACTGGAGCAGCAATTGACTTGCTATCCATGAAGTTTCCCTCCTTGCTCTTGCCCTTTTCGAAACTAGTGGTTTGATTAACCATCAACACTTGACAATCCTTCTTGATTTCTACCTTCGCGGTGTCAAACATCGCGAACAGCTCAGGGATCAATACTTCTATCCCTGGTGTATTATAGTTCATCACTAAGTTCTAGTAGCTTTAGTGACAGTGACTTGGAGAACTATATCAATCACTATCTTATCTGGAAGATCAACTCCCACTTGATTCAAGCGATTGTAGTACCCAGACAATCTGAGTACATGCTCAACGATTGAGCTATTCTCCTTCATTTTACAAGCAAAGAATCTTGTTGGAGATCTCATATCTCGCAACAAAGGCACGAGCTTGAGATCACAATCTCTGCTCCTAGAACATCTCATATGTTCCGTGACGTTCAAAACATTTTGGAGCCTCAATTCTAAGCCGTAATGCATGACGCACTAAACTATTAAGTAGTCATCGAAACGTGCCTGTTAGATGTTCACAACATCTATAGACGATGCTAGAGGGGGTGGCGCACTGAGCGGTGCATTAAGGACATAAGCCTTCTGTGCAGCAATGAGGACAATCCTCAGATCACGGACTCAGTCCGCAATTTTGCTACCAACATCTTTCAATTCTATTTCTCTAGGAACATATAAAAATACAAGGGAGCTACAGCGCGAGCTAGTAATCTACAACATAATTTGCAAAGACACTTTGACTATGTTCATGATAATGAGTTCAATTAATCATATTACTTAAGAACTCCCACTCAAATTGGCATCCCTCCGATCATTCGAGTGATACATGATCCAAATTCACCAACTCAAGTCCGATCATCACGTGAGTTGAGGTGGCTGCAATGGTGAACATCATTATGTTGATCATATCTACTATATGACTCATGTTCGACCTTTCGGTCTCTCGTGTTCCGAGGCCATGTCTGTACATGCTAGGCTCGTCAAGTTTAACCCGAGTGTTCTGCGCGTGCAAATCTGGCTTGCACCCATTGTATGTGAACGTAGAGTCTATCACACCCGATCATCACGTGGTGTCTCAACACGACGAACTTTCGCAACGGTGCACACTCGGGGAGAACACGGTTCATCTTGAAATTCAAGTGAGGGATCACCTTATAATGCTACCTCCGTACTAAGCAAAACAAGGTGCATAAAAGGATTAACATCTCATGCAATTCATAAGTGACATGATATGGCCATGAACTTGTGTTTAAGATCTCCATCTTCGAAACACCGGCATGATCTCCATCGTCACCGGCACAACACCATGATCTCCATCATCTTGATCTCCATCAATGTGTTGCCATTGGGGTTGTCACGCCCTGCATGCTTCTACTACTATTGCTACCATAGCGATAAAGTAAAGCATTACATAGCGCTTAATGATTGACACGCAGGTCATACAATAATTAAAGACAACCCTATGGCTCCTGCCGGTTGCCGTACTCATTGACATGCAAGTCATGATAATCTATACATCACATGATCATCTCATACATCACATATATCTCATCATGTAATTGGCAATATCACATCACAACATACCCTGCAAAAACAAGTTAGACGTCCTCTAATTGTTGTTGCATATTTTACGTGGCTGCTATGGGTATCTAGCAAGAACGATTCTCACCTACACATAAACCACAACGGTGATACACTAGTTTGCTTTTCAACCTTCTCAAGGACCGCCTTTGTCGAATCCGATCCAACTAAAGTGAGAGAAACTGTCACCCGCAAGCCATCTAGGCAACAAGTTGCGTCGAGGGAACCGGTCTCTCGTAAGCGTACGAGTAATGTTGGTCCGGGCCGCTTCATCTCACAATCCCGCTGAACCAAAATATGACCAAGGGAGGAAGCAATCTAAGCATCAACACCCACAAACCTTTTGTGTTCTACTCGAGATCTCATCGAACCATCAACCTAGCTCATGATGCCACTGTTGGGGAACGTCGCATGGGAAACAAAAATTTTCCTACGCACACGCAAACCTATCCATGGTGATGAGCATCTACGGGAGGGAGAGTGGATCTACATACCCTTGTAGATCGCTAAGCGGGAAGCATTAAGAAACGCGGTTGGTGTAGTCGAACATCTTCGCGATCCAAATCGCCGAGCGTCCCGCGATCTCATCACGATTCGTCCCGCGATCCAATCACGATCCGTCCCATGAACTCATCACGATCCGTCCCGCGATCTCATCACGATCCGTCTCACGATCTTGATCACGATCTATCCCGCGAACTCATCACGATCCGTTCCGCGATCTCATCACGAACCGTCTCGCGATCTCGATCACGGTCCTTCCGATCTAGCGCCGAACGGACGACACCTCCGCGTTCAGCACACGTGCAGCTTGATGACGATCTCCACCTTCTTGATCCAGCAAGAGGAGGTGGAGAGGAGAGAGAGTTCACCGGCAGCGTGACGGTGCTCCGGTGATGGTGGTGGAGTGATTCCGGCAGGGCTTCGCCTAAGCGCTGCGAAAAACCGATCTAGAGGAGAAACTGTGCACCGGTGAAACAGGTAGCACGTGGCCGGAAATTCTGTCCAAAAACCACCCAATCCACTAGTATATATAGGAGGAGAGGAGAGGAGAGGCAGCCAAGGCCTTTGGGTCGGCCGAAATAGGAGGTGGGAGCAATCCTACTTCACCTCCAATCCTAGTTGGAGTAGGATTGCCTCCTATTGGCTGATTTTCCACTTTTTGCTTTAGGACTTTCTCTCTTGCGCCATGGGCCTTTGTGGCTGTTTTCCCAGCCCACTAAGGGCTGGTTATTATTCTCCCACAGCCCATGGACCTCTTGGGGTCGAAATACCCCTCCCGGAGGTCCTCCGGTACACTACCGGCACTCCCGGTACACTACCGATGAGCCCGAAACTTTTCCGGAAACCAAACTGGGACTTCCTATATATGAATCTTTACCTCCGGACCATTCCGGAGCTCCTCGTGACGTCCGGGATCTCATCTAGGACTCCAAACAACCTTCGGTCACCACCATACATAACTCTACACTACTGAAACGTCACCGAACCTTAAGTGTGCAGACCCTGCGGGTTCGAGAACTATGTAGACATGACCGAGACACCTCTACGGTCAATAACCAATGGCGGGACCTAGACGTCCACATTGGTTCCTACATATTCTATGAAGATCTTTATCGGTCGAACCTCTATGTCAAGGATTCAGTTAATCCCATATATCGTTCCCTTTGTTCTTCGGTATGTTACTTGCCCGAGATTCGATCGTCGGTATCTCCATACCTAGTTCAACCTCGTTACCGGCAAGTCTCTTTACTCGTTCCGTAATACAAGATCCCGCAACTAACAATTAGTCACATTGCTTGCAAGGCTTATTGTGATGTTGCATTACCAAGTGGGCCCCGAGATACCTCTCCGTTACACGGAGTAACAAATCCCAGTCTCGATCCATGCCAACTCAACAAACACCATCGGAGATACCTGTAGAGCACCTTTATAGTCACCCAGTTACGTTGCGACATTTGATACACACAAGGCACTCCTCCAATATCCATGAGTTGCATGATCTCATGGTCATAGGAACATATACTTGACATGCAGAAAACAGTAGCAATAAACTGACACGATCATATGCTATGTTTGTAGTTTGGGTCTTATCCATCACATCATTCTCCTAATGATGTGATCCCGTTATCAAATGACATCTCATGTCCATGGCTAGGAAACCTTAACCATCCTTTGATCAACGAGCTAGTCCATTAGAGGCATACTAGGGACATGGTTTTGTCTATGTATCCACACATGCATTTAAGTCTCCGATCAATACAATTATAGCATGGATAATAAATGATTATCATGAACAAGGAAATATGATAATAACTAATTTATTATTGCCTCTAGGGCATATTTCCAACAGTAGCAACATATTCGGCTTCAGCGCTAGATTGGGAGACACAATTTTGCTTCTTCGAGGACCAACTTACCAAGGAGCGTCCAACAAATTGACATGCCCCAGAGGTGGACTTTCTTCCCACCTTGTCTCCGGCCCAATCCGCATCCGTGTACCCAATGAGATCAAACATAGAATCCTTGGGGTACCATAGACCCAACTTAGGGGTGTGAACAAGGTATCTAAGAATATGCTTAACCGCCTTATGATGATTTTCCCTAGGGGAAGCTTGAAATCTTGCACAAATGCCTACACTTAAACTGATGTCTGGTCTAGATGCAGAAAGATAAAGCAACGAACCAATCATAGAGTGGTAAAAAGATGGGTCAAACGAGGTACCGTTTATGTCTTCATTAAGAAAAAAATTGGTTGGCATGGGCGTCTTGCATGGGCTCACGTCTGTCATTCCAAACTTTGCAAGAATGTCCTTGAGCTACTTGGTTTGAGATAAGAAAATTCCTTCTTGAAATTGTTGAATTTGAAAACCGAGAAAGAACTTCAAGTCCGCATTAAGTGGCATCTCAAAGGTCTTGGTCATGGATTCCACAAACTTCTTGCATAAATGAATGTTAGGAGAACCAAAAACGATATCATCTACGTAAATTTGGCATAAGATCAAATCACCCTTTTGCCTTTTAGTAAAAAGAGTAGGGTCAATCACCCCTCTCGCAAAACCATCATTGGGTAAAAACTTCTTAAGATGATCATATCAAGCACGAGGTGCTTGTTTGAGGCCATACAGAGCCTTCTGAAGTTTCTACACATAGTGTTTGCGATTGGGGTCAATGAAACCAGGTGGTTGTGATACATAGACCTCTTCTTGTAGAGGACCATTAAGAAATGCACTCTTCACATCCATTTGATGTAAAGTAAAACCATTGAAAGCAGCATAAGCAAGTAAGATGCGAATTGATTCAAGACATGCAATGGGAGCAAAGGTCTCATAAAAGTCCAAACCTTCAACTTCTGAGTACCCTTGTGCCACTAACTTTGCCTTGTTTCTAATGATTATACCATGCCCATCTCGCTTGTTCTTTAAGATCCATTTTGTTACAATAACATCATGTTCCTTAGTTGGCCTTTTAACTAAAGACCATACTTTGTTGCGCTTGAAGATGTTCAACTCTTCTTGCATTGCAACAAGCCAATCATTGTCCGTCAATGTATCTTGTGCCTTGAGTGGTACAACACTAGAGACAAAAGAAAAGTGAGCACAAATTTTTGTTAATTGTTTACGAGTGACTCTACCTTTCGATATGTCGATAATGATTTTTTTAACATCAACATGACCGGACACATGAGGCATGATGGAGGTTATGGTATCACAAGGTTCAATTTTGTTCCCATCATCAACATCTTCAACATGTGGATCTATAATGTGTTATGGAAGATCTTGTTCTTCATGCATCATTTGTTGAGATTCACCATCACCAACAGATTCATCATCATCAACATGTGCATGTTCTTGTTCTTGTAGTGTGGGCTCCTCATGAATGATGGGATCTTGTAGTGATATTGGTGTGGTATTAGGTTGATAATGAGTGGTTTTTGTGACCTCATCTTCACTTTCACAAGGAACATGGTCCATTGGAAGGAGAAGACCTACACCCATGGTCAAGATGTCTTGCGAAGGATCTTCATCACCTACATCACTTAGATCAACTTGCTCCCCATGGGAGCCATTAAATTCATCAAACACCACATCACAATTTTCTACAATGCATCCACTGGATTTGTTGTAGACCCTATAAGCATGGGAGTTTGATCCATAACCAACAAATATTTCTTCGGTTGTTTAAGATTGAAATTTTCCTAATCATTCTATTTTGTTGAGAATGAAGCATTTGCAACCAAATACCCGGAAATACTTGACATTTCACTTGTTTCTGGTTATGAGCTCATATGGGGTCTTCTCCAATATCTTTCGAAGGAAAAGACGATTTGATGCATGGCATGCGGTGTTGACGGCTTCGGCCCAAAAGCTATGAGGTGATTTGCACTCATGCAACATGTACCTTGCCATCTCCACAAGTGTGCGGTTCTTCCTCTCGGCTACCCCATTTTGCTCTAGGGTATATGGTGTGGAGTATTGATGCTCAAATCCTTCATAACTAAGAAACTCTTCCAATGTATAGTTCTTGAACTCGGATCCATTGTCACTTCTTATTACCAAGATTTCTTTGTCAAACTTGCGTTGAGATTGCTTGGCAAAATCGATGAAGGTGATTTTTTTCTCGTCCTTGGACTTGAGAAAGAACACCAATGTGTATCTTGAGTAATCATCAACAATAACAAACCCATACTTCTTCCCACCAAGATTGTCCCATGAAGGAGGCCCAAAGATATCCACATGAAGCAGCTCCAAAGGTCTTGAAGTTGATACTATGTTCTTGGGGGGGTGCTTTGATTGATGTTGCTTCCCTGCTATTCATGCACTAGACACACGATCTTTCTCAAAAGATACATTGGTTAGTCTAAGGATGTGTTCACCCTTTAAGAGATCTTGAAGATTTCTCATGCCGACATGGGCTAGCCAGCGATGCCATAGCCATCCCTTGTCGGCCTTGGCCATGAGGCAAGTTGCATGGAATGTGTTCTCTTTCGAGAAATCAACCATGTAAATGTTGCCATCCAACTCCCCACAAAGGCAACTTCAAGAGTATCTCTCTTAAAGACTTTCACATCCGTTAGTCCAAATAGTGTATCATAACCAACAGAAGCCAATTGACAAACAGAAAGCAAATGATATTTCAGGGATTGGATGTAACACCCCGGACACACCCGCCGGTGGTCGTTACTCCTGGCGGGATCTAGACTAGCCTCACAAATCAATACTAGTCTTTTCTACGCCCTTTATCCTCACTCATGCACACCCGGGACCAACTTCCCGGTCGGTCACCCATCCTAAAACTACTCCAAGCCAAGCACGCTTACCTGGGGGTTCTATTTGAATGGGCTCCCAGAAAAGAAGGAATTCCTTATTGATATGAGTAGTCTATCATCCCTAATAAGCCAGGCTATCACATACACCACCACTCAGAGGAACCGACGTCCTCGTCGGGTCACAAGAACGTTTCCTCTTGGCACAAACGTCTGTGCTTCAAGTCCAATACATGTGTCATTCCGTGTGCCACGACGGGTCACAAACTTCATGAACAACATGACCGCGCACCTGTCGGCAAACATACGTGTAACCGCGAGGGTCGGCTCTGATACCAACTTGTAATGCCCTAGACACATCCGTCGGTGGTCGTTACTCCTAGCGGGATCTAGACTGGCCTCACAGATCAATACTAGTCTTTTCTGCGCACTTTGTCCTTACTCATGCGCACCCGGGACCAACTTCCTGGTCGGTCACCCATCCTAGAACTACTCCAAGCCAAGCATGCTTAACCTGGGGGTTCTATTTGAATGGGCTCCCGGAAAAGAAGGAATTCCTTATTGATATGAGTAGTCTATCATCCCTAATAAGCCAGGCTATCACATTGGACAAGCATGACATTTGTAAGTGACATGTCATTGGTGATAGCCACCTTGCCCAAACCAAGTACCTGTCCTTTAGACCGTCTACCAAAGACAATGCTCATAAATGGTCGATATCTTCCAAGAAGTCCATGATCAATGTGTCATCTCTGGTCATATGATTTGAGCAACCGCTATCAATCACCAATTTGACTCTACCGGAGACAACAACCTACACACAATTCAAGTCTTGGTTAGAGGCACCCATTTTACAATGGGATCTCTCAAGTTAGTAACAAGGGTCTTAGGAACCCAAGTTGCATAAAACCAAAAAGCATTTCCAGGGCCAACAAACTGAGCATAAACATCTCCATCGAAAACCCTTACGAAGCACATATGATGGAGGCATAAATTCTTTTGGCTTGTTGGGATTAGGCTTGCCCCTAGTGGCCTTCCTACTCACAGGCTTGTCAACCTTACCCGTTCCTTTCTCTTTGTGCCCTTCTCGCACAAATGTCTCCTTGAGGGGAGTTGTAGACTTATGTGTCGCTACCTTATTCTTGCTTGTGCTTGGATCAAATCCAAACCCTTCCTTGGCCACTACCTACTTGTGTTGACTCAACACTTCATTGAGGTTATTTTGTCCTTGGGCACATGACATGAGCCCTTTTTCAATTTGAGCCTTTAACACTTGATTCTCCTCAAGTAAGCTAGCTAGGTCACCCCTTGGGTTAGTAGCATAAGCATCAACATTTATAATAGGAGAGGAACACACTTTTTAAAATGTGTTAAGATATGTGAGCTTGAGTTCGTCAAATTTATTAGTAAGGAGATTGAGCTATTATTCCTTTATCTTGAGAGACAAATGTAGAAGCTCACAATCTTTAGTGTGCCTATCAATGTTTGCACCTATTTCTAAGCACAATTCATCATTACATGCTTCCTCATATAGGACTTTCCGCTCAAGGATTTCACATTTTTCCT
Source organism: Hordeum marinum (assembly GCA_022496015.1). NCBI lineage: Eukaryota > Viridiplantae > Streptophyta > Magnoliopsida > Poales > Poaceae > Hordeum > Hordeum marinum. The sequence continues at coordinate 420,897,945 of CM039676.1, forward strand.
TTTCCTCAGTAACAAGGGTTTCGAGTTCCTTGATGGAGATAGTGTTCTTACTCACCATCTCCATAAGCATACGAAACATAATGAGCTTCTTTCCTTTGAGAGAGCACATGACTTTCTCCATTTTAGCAAAAATAGCACCACTTATTTCATATTCATGATCATGATCCTCAGCATCAAGATATTTATCACTAGGTGTGGTAGGAATAAATAGAGGAGGGTTTGGACTTGGAGTTACCTTCACCTTGTCCGGAGAGGCTTGACCCTCATCATCATCTACCATGGCCTTTGCCATGAGACATTTGTGTGCGTTTCCTTCGTAGTCTTTCATATAGTTGTATGTGACAACATCACCAGTCTTGTTTACGAGTCTCATTGTGGTTCGAGTGTCTTGGGCTACACCTGCAACACCTCTAACATCATCGGGGTCGGACTCGTCTTGGGCAACCATAGCCTTCCCATATCTCTTATTGAACTTGGAATTCAATGGGTTGGGCAACTTATTCTTGATAAAGGTCTTCAGAAATCTTGGTTTATCTTCTCTCTTTTCATAGGTGCACTCGTTTGAGAAATGGTTGGTTTCTTCACAATTGTAGCAAGTCCTTACTTTCTTTTTCTGGAATCTTCCTATCCCACACTAAACTTATTCACAAAGAGAGACATGTCTTCATATGAGGGCCCCTCATACAATTCAACTTCATAACCTTCTTCTTCATCATCTTCTTATTCTTCACTCACATCATCATCCTTTACATGCTTGGCCTTCAAGTCTAAGTTTGTCTTGTGTGATGAGGAACCATGCATGGAAAGGTGTCTTGTAGCATTTGCCTTTGATTCTTCAAATAGTTGGAAGGTTGAGATGACATCATCGGGAGACATGTCCTTGAATCCATGTTCTCTTCTTATGTCCCATACCATTTGATGGTGATATGGAGCAAAGGTATTTAGCATTTTGTCCACAAGAAAACGCTTGGTCAAGTTGAATCCATCTTGGCTCTTGTCACAATCATATGATTCAATGTCAGAGGCAAGTGTCATCAATCGCTCATGAAGTTGCTTGGCGTCTTCACCTTTCTCCATGCAAAAATATCGTAATGCCCCTTTTGCAATCTCATATTGTGCAAGATGGACGGAGGAAGTTCCAGTCTTGGTCATCACAAGGCTATCCCATAGTTCTTTTGCATTTTTTAGGTGAATGCAGGGCATTTTCTGCTTCTCAGGCATGCCCTTTCTTATGAGCATGATTGCTGTGTCATTGAGGTGTTTGTCATATTCTTCACCTGGTGTGATATCATTGGGATTCACAGGGTTGTAACCTTTCTCCATGACCTCCAGCATTTCATCGTTGACAAACCTAAGATGGTCCTGCATACCAAACCTCCAAAAAGAAAAATCGGCAATGTTATCAAGTAAAGGAGGGTTTCCCAATGCATTATGCGTAGGTTTCTCAACTCTAGATTTTTCATACAACCATGGTACACATGTGTGGTCACCAGCTTGAGGTTGTTGGCCCAAACTAGGAAGGGATGCATTCGGTTGCTTTATCACACCCCTGGGATTTCCAATGGTGGATTTCTTGCACCTAATGCATCCAACCTCATTTTGACCAAGGCCTCAATAGAAGCATCATGCTCCTACTTTTGCTTGGCGAGGGCCCTTTCAAGATCCTTAGAGGTGAACGATCTGCGCTCATCCGAAGAGGATGTCCCTTTCTCGATAGGGAGTGCAACTAAAGGATTCCCATCCTTATCCATCTCGCTCTAGGGCGATTAAGCCACAAGAGATCACGAGGCTCTGATACCAATTGAAGGGATCGAGATGGACCTAGAGGGGGGTGGTAATAAGTACAATTACAATCCTTTCAATTGTTTACTTAACAATTTTAGGCAATATTGTGGAATAAGTAAGTGAGCCTAACAATTGCTAAGATGAAGGTTGTGCTAAGTGTAATAAAGAAGGCAGCAAGTAATTGGATAGGCAAGCACAAGTAATACAAGTAAGTACTCAAAGACAAGTAACCACAAGTAGGGATTTAGGGTTAGGGATAACCGCAACACCAAGAGACGAGGATGTATGCCGATGTTCACTTCCATGGAGGGAAGCTACATCAGCGTTTAGAGTGGTGGATGTTACCATGAAGGAACACCAACGCCACGAAGGCTCACCCTATTCTCTCCTTGAGACAACACCGCAAAGGCGTTTCTCAACCACTAGTGGTAGACCTTGGGGTGGTCTCCAAACCCTCACAAACTTTCCAGGTGTAATCACAATGGTTGATTCCTCACTGAAGAACTCCTAGCGCCTAGGAGTCTTCAACCTCCAAGAGTAACAAGAATGATGGGGAAAAGCTCAAGACTTTCTAAAATTACAAATTCCTTTGGTCAAGAGAAGGATGAGGAGTGGATCAATCGTTTGATTGGAAAAATTCTCACAAAATACTCTCAAGTGTCTTTGGGATCTTGGAATTTTTTGTATGAGGATGTGAGAGAGAGAACTATGTGTTCTAGGCATTGTTCAAAAAATCTTCCGATTCAGCGATTTATCATCCGATTTATTGCTATTCGTGGGGTGACCGATAAGATTATGCCTTATCTTCACCATTTATCTTTTGGGCTGATTTATCGCTCTGATGAGCGATTTATGAGGAATCTTCCGATAAATTAGACCTATTCCTAGCACTATGTTCGCCAAAAATATGTTTATTTTTGTTTTTTTGGAATTTATTATCCAATATGTACTATTTCGCTATTTTGTTTGTCATTATATACGAGGATTCGGGGGCTAGGAATCAAGGTAACACTTTTGTCCAATATATTTTTGGTGTTAAATATAACATATTTTGATGTTGGGAACCTGGGGTTGGCAAAAAATGGGCGATTAATAGTCGACCGATAAAATCGATTAATCGGCCGATTTCCGATTAATCTCTAATCCCAAGCTGACCGAGACGATAACGATAAGCGATATCCTCAACATTGGTTCTAGGGTTAGCTTAAAGTGAATGGTCAACCCTTTCACGAAGTGGTGAAGGGGTATACACAGTGTCGGTGCAAATATGGCCGTTGGAGTGTAAGTGCCAGTGTACGGCCGGACATCTGGGACAAGGGTCGGCCATCTGACAGCTGTGAAGTGCACACACAATACACTGAGCCAGAGAGAAAGAAGCAGGGGAGCCGGACAACCGGGGAGTGCCCAGACATTCGGCCCATCTAAGAACCCCCGGACATCCGGTCCATTGCCGGACATCCGGCATATTACTCTAATAGAGAGCCGCGGTTCTGTTGTCGCGTGTATCGGTATTCGGGTAGAGGGCTCGGATATCCATGGTCCCGGACATCCGGCAGTGTGCTAGACATCAGGCCCATATCTGGTGAAGTTGATGCATTCTAGATAGAGGGAGGGACAGATATCCGGCGATTGAATGATATCCCAGACATCGGGCACATGGGACGGACATCCGGCTATCACAAGAGAATTATCAGCATTTCATTATCTATATGGTGGGTGCAGTTTTTAGAAGAAGCAAGGAGTTTGGTATGACTTGAGCATGTATTTTACTAACCCAATCGATCCCCTCTTAATAGTGTGGGATCCCTATACTCAAGAACAAAATAAAATGAGATTCGTAAACCTATTTGTTCCATCCTTCTCAACTCAAAACACTTCCATGCATCCATGATCCATGCCTATTGTCATATGCGGACTAATACCTGAGATTTACTAGACAACACCATTAGTCCTCTACATGTATATTGTCATCAACATCAAAATATACTATGAGGGCATGATTGCACTTTCAACCTCCCATGCCTCGCCTTGATCCACCCTCAGCCAGTTATCGCCACACCGGCGATATCCTGGTCGACTGTGACAGCCCAAGTGTTGTCCCTACCTTTTATGGCATGTAACCTATGTGGACCCATGTGTGTTGTGGTGAATGAAATGAGTTTGCTCTTTGCCATGTCTTGTTCATGCATCTTGCATCATGCATATCATCATCATGCCATGCATATTGCTTTGTGATGTGCTACTTGACCTTGTAGTGATGTGAGTGTTCTTGTGGATGTGTGGTTTGAGTGGGCATCATCTCCTTCCCCCTCTCTTATTCTTTTACAAACAAACCAACCTATATATCTTTTATTCCATTGTCAATAATCAACACAATTAACTTGCTGTTATATTTGTTTTAAAATGTTCAGGAATTAGCCAATAATATTTTAAGTCTATGTGTGTTGATCTTTTGATGTTTTGAGCTTTATGATATTGGAGTTTTAATATAACAAGGGGATGTTGTTTAATAAAACCATTTAATTTAATTGCTCTAAAAATCAACTAGCTAATTTTATTAAATAGGTCTTATTTTCCTTGCATACAAAAGTATTTTTGTTTTGCTAAAAATCATTTCTTTATTTCTGTGGTTTTTTTATAAGATAGCTGTTTATTTTAAAAGGAAAACCTCTTTTGTTTCCGGAGAGAGAGAGAGCAGGAGCTGGGCCTTTTCCTCGCACCGACCCAGCTAGCAAAGCCGCAGCCCAGCAGCCCCGCGCCTGACGGAACCTGTTGCCGTCTCCTTCCTCCGTCAGAAAACAGAGAGTGAGCAAGCGCCCGCGCTCACGGACATCGAGGACGCCGTCTGGCCCGCCCTTTAAAAAGGCCTCGGCGTGCGTGCCTCCCTTCTAGGGTTCCTCTTCGCCGCTGCCATCTCCCTTCTCCTCCTCCCTGTTCCTTTCCCTCCTATTCCTTCCTCTGTCAGGTAAGTTTAGAGAGTTTCAGAGAGGTGAGCGGGTTCAGAGAGGAGCTACTGATCTTCTTTGCCATCGCCGTCGCGTTCCCGGTGGCCTCCGCCTCGCCCGGCATGTCGAGGAGGCTGGGGATCGTCCCTGCGTTCCATTCCCATTTCTAGGAGAGGCCGGGCTCCCCCATCCTTGACGACCTCGTCCCCGTCGGAGCTCAGGCAGGGTGCTCTAGCGTCGTTCTTGCGTCTGCTTCGGGCAGGCCAGGTCGCCGCTTCTTCCTCCTCTTCACCGCGATCGGGCTCGTCATCGTCCTTCCCCTGGTGAGCCGTTGTGTCCCGCCCCGTTGCTTGCTCGCCGTCGCCATGCTATTCCGCGCCGCCGTTCCGCTCAAGGCGGCGCCTTGAGGGCGTCGCCACCGCCCTCCTCGTCGCAAGAAGAACAGAGGGATGCACCCTCGTAGGTCAGCATCGCCGGAAGACCGTGGAGTCGCCGGATTTTGGCTGTCGTCGTGTCTCTGTCGCCGGGCGTGCGAGTTTCAGTTTCGTCAGTTTTGTGTGTAGGGTATGTATATGTAGCGAGGCCCCTCCCTTTGGTCGTAGCCGTGTCGATAGCGCAGTGGTAGCCGGTTTGCCGTGAGCTCGGGAGGTTGGGGGTTCGATCCCCAACTTCCCCCCGCTTTTCCTTTTTTTTGGATTGTTGGGATCTCATGTGTGGTATTCGGATCCGGTGTGATACCCGGATCCAGTGTGTTGTGTTGTGTGTATGTGTGATCTCGTGCTGCTACACCCAAGATCTGGTGTGGCTGTGCTGTGGATGTGTGTGTGCTTGTGTGTGTGTGAGTGTGTATGGATCTGGTGTGGTGCCAAATCCATGTGTGTGTGCATGTGTGTGGCTGTGTATGTGTGTGTGTGCTTGAGTTGAGTGTGTATGTGTTGAGTGTGTGTGTGTGTGTGACAAGTGGGCCATGCCCCACTTGTCATACATTATTTATTTTAGTGTGTGTTTTATTGTTTTATTGTTATAATTAGATCATTTCCAATTATAGTAACAATTTCCAATCTGGACATGATCATTTTGCACATGGGTATATTAGGTATGTTTTCACTTATAGGAGTGGATGATGTTTTTGCTATGTAGTTTTTATCATGATGCTCCATGTGAATATATGAGTATGATACATGAATTTGGGGTAGAAAAATCTCAGGAATCCATTGGTGATATTGGTTTGGTCTTCTGAGCAAGTTTGACAAGATGTCATTTTTTTCTCAAAGTGTCATTGTCATTTTTGTGGCATTTAATCCTTGCATGCTATGATGTTAGTGCCAACATGAATATGGTAGTCTTTGATCTGTAGAATGCAATGGTATTTATCTTTGTCATGATAAACTTGCAAATAAGTGGGAACCATGCTCTAAAGTAGACACAAAAATGATGCTATTTTCAACCATGCTAAATATTTGTAAGTCTGAGAATCTGCTGCTATTTTTATGCCATGAAGAGTGGTTACTATCTTGTGATATGTTGTGAATTAGGTCAAGCTCAGTGCTAGTGATTTGAAGTAGATGTTGTCTTCTAGCATCCTGTTAATTTTCATGACATGAGGTGGTCTATATCACCATTAGTTTCTTCTGTCAACTTGCTATCAGATTGACTCAGATTCTAGAAAACTGTTATTTTCACAAAGTCCCAGAATTCCGTTTCATCATGCCAACTTGTGGGCTTCATGCTTATTGATGTGTGCCTCCATTCCAGATTGTGTAGTTGGATAAGTTGATAAACATGTTATGTAGTTTATTTCAATACCTTGTTTGTGGCTAGAGACTTCCTGTTGATCAAGTTGTTGGTTGTGAAAGTTGCTATGTTGCTGTTTTGTGGCACATTGTTTGTTTTAGTGTTTTGTGACTTGTGGGAGCTATACTCCATGAAATTGCTTGATCTTTGGCTCTATTGTGGTTGGTTTTTCATTGCCTAACCAGTGGCTACCTTGGAATGCCAAGGAATATCACAGGGCCTTCTTGTCTTGTGTTTTGCCTTCGTATCTTGCCGTGAGCGTAGCATGAGAACTGTAACTCCGTTTCTTACGTTCTACATATGCATTTGTATTATTTTTGCATGATGCATCCATATTTTCCATGTTCATGAATGTATAAATAACTTAACATTAGGTTCTGTCCAGATTCATTAATAACCAATCCTTTGCATGTGAAACATGACTAGTTAGGATTGCCATGCTAAAACTCTTCACATAAGCATCCATCATTCTTGCTTGTGCATTGAACCATGGTTGTTTGTTTATTCTTGATGTTTATTTTGGGTAGACGCAATCGTTGAACCTGAGTACGAAGATCCAGGCGTGTACAACTACGAGGATCTCGCTACTTGTCCCTTTGAAGAACCAACAGGCAAGATGATCGTACCCAGATCCCGATACTGTTTTTGCTTGCTAGTTGTCTTGCTCTTATCATTACTTTTGCGCTACCTACCACTTGAATGTTAGCCTCCTATTTGCCATGATAGCCTCTAACCCTCCACATCCTAGCAAACCTTTGATTAGCTAAGTTACTGCTGCTCAGCCCCTCTTATAGCGTTCTTAGTTGCACGTGCAAGTTGTATCCATGTGATAACATGAATCTGGCATATCACAATATTATCTGTTATTTAATTTAATGCACATATAAATCTGGTATTGGTGGAAGGCTTGGCCTTTTGCTAGGTGTTTTATTCCGCTGTTACCGCCATAGTTTCTTGTTACCAGTGTTATGTTTTCCGTACTTTGCGCTCCTAACATGCTCGGGGTTGTTATGGGGACCCCCTTGTTTATTTGGTTAAGGTTAAAACTTGTCCGGCAAGACCCAACTTTGGTACTACATTTGCTTAATAACTTAATAAAATTTGCATAGGGCTTTGCAACCCCATGGATAATTAATCAACCCCCGGGCCAGTGCTCCTCATGAGTGTTGGTCCAAACTAGAGCACTGTGCGGGGCCAACCAGGGGCACCTCGGGAGATTTCTATCAGGCCTCCGTACGTGTCGCTTATCCGTCGTGTCCTGAGAACGAGATACACGGCTCTTATCGGGTTCGTCGACACGTCGGGTGGTCTTGCTGGATTTGTTTTACCTTTATCGAGTGTCTTGCATGAGGAGCTCTGACTTTCTTCTGGCTATCTCGAGGTGTTGGAATTCCTTTGGAGTTGCCTAGGATGATCACGAGATCTGTGGTCGAGGCTATTCCTACGGAGTGTGGTTAATTTATGATGGACTAGTTGGAGCACCCCTGCAGGGTTAAATCTTTCGGAAAGCCGTGCCCGCGGTTATGTGGCAACTTGGATATTTGTTTAACACCCGGTTATAGTTAACTTGAAGTAAACTCTAATAAAATACACCAACTGTGTGAGTAACCGCGATCGTCTCTGCTCGTTAACATGAATCGAGAGAGAACACGGTGGGGTTATGATTGACGTAAGTAAGTGTTCAGGATCTCATAGAGGTCATTTCTAGATTCGATCGCTTATCGTAGACCACATATTTACTTTCATGTTTCATATGTTAGCCACCATAAATGCTTAGCGCTGCTGCAAACTAAACACATACCCCATCCCAACCTATAAGCTTGAATAGTCTCGATACCCGGGCACGAGATTGTTGAGTCCTTCGTGGCTCATAGATTACTACAACAATCCAGGTACATGTACAGATGAGGTCATGCCAGATGACATGACATAGCTCCAATGGGAGTATGTTGAGGAACGCAGCAGGATGTACGTGACATATGCAGATGAGTAGAGGACCGTGGTCGTGATCTTCGGGGCTAGCAAGATAGCATCATTGCATCTGCTTTTATCGTTTGTTTTCGTCTGTAGCCGAACCCTGCCTTCAGATTGATGTTTGAACTCTTTGTGTGGAATTGTAATTTAGTATGTGGCGAGTGTAAGCCAACTCATATACTCCTCTCTTCTTAAATGTATGATGTAATGATACTATACTTGCGAATGTCGAGATGCACCTCTATCCCTTGTCGAGGCCCCCCGTGCCTTAATATGGATAGGCGCGCATCTTGGGCGTGACAAGTTGGTATTCATAGCCATACGACCATAGGAGACCTTTTCTTGATTGAACTTGGCTGTGTCGAGTCTAGTAAAACTATTTTGAGTCTAGTTATATCAGAGAGTACAATTTTTTTTACTCCTCTTCTATGCTCTGGTGAGGTATTCGACTTAGGAATTTTGATTCTACTCCTCTTCTCGCTCAAATTTTTTTAGGATCACGCGGGTATTTTGGAGTCTATATGATACCGATGTGAGAGGGTTCTGTCTTGGTGCCTCCTGTCTGACTTGATTTCTTCCGGGGAGTCGAGCTCCAGGGAATGTTGGCACATCATTATCATTCATCTTCCTTCATATCTTAGGACGGAGAGTGTTCGAAATTACTTCAATACTTGTCGTGGTGAGATAAGGTCGGAGTCACCCAGTACTGGGGTACCACCATGGTTTAGTATCATTGTGATTTCAAGGTTTCAAGTTAGATGAATTTGCGAAAGCCTCTGGTTATGTGTTGAAGGATGGATACAGTTGGGATGTAGGTTTGCTAGTTGTGTGAGATATTTCCTCCTTGTATCCCCCACACCGGATTGCATAACCAAAAAGTTTTCGGAAGTTCTTAGGTGGGAACTCTTGTAGTTATGTAGGATCATCTTCTTCAGATGTATGTGGGCATATACATTTGTTCCGAGCAACATTAGCTCAATAATTTTGCGTTATTGCAAGTGGCTTCTAATATCTGATGATGTTGTCACAAACCGAAGAAAGCATTCTTACTAATTTTTCAGTAGGAAGGCTGTGATGTTATTTGTTCAAATTCCTTCAAAGCATTTGATTCAGCTATTGAATTCATCTTATCAATGAGGTGCTGATGATTTTGTCCATCTCCAGGATGGCTCCACCAACTCATGGGAATCCGGGTCATGGTGAGGAGTAGGCTGATGTTCCACCACCCCCGCCACCGCCTCCTCCTCCAGAAGCTTGGCAAGATGTGATGGCCACAACCATTGCAAACACTCAGATGTTGCTCATGCTGTTGCAAGAAAGAGATTAGGTTCAGCAAGGCTTTCAAGGGAATTTTCAGAATCAACCTCAGTTTGCGACGCTCAACCAGTTCCTTGCCAACCAGCCCAAGTCTTTCACCTGTTGTGAGCAGCCTTTTGATGCTGATGATTGGCTCTGTGATATGAGTAAGAATTTTGAGTGCAGCAATGTCAGACCAGAGGACTTTGTCAGATTTGCATCGTTCTAGCTCAAGGGTCGGGCAGCTGATTGGTGGCAGCAGTACAAGGATTCCAGGGGCGATCGTGTTGTTACTTGGGACGATTTTTGTCATGACTTCAGGGCCCATTACATTCCGACAAGCTTTGTCAAGGAGATGCGTGAGAAGTGTCGGCACCTGAAGCAGGGACGCAAGTCTGGCTATCAGTACAACATTGAGTTCCAGAATTTGGCCCGCTATGCTAAGCAAGATGTTCCAGATGACAAGGCTATGATCTATCAGTTCAGAGGTGGGCTCAAGGATGAGCTTCTGCCAGGTCTAGTCCTTCAAGAGCCTCGTGAGTTTGATCAGTTCTACAACATGGCTTTGAAGCTCGAGGCAACTCAGCTCAAGTTGGAGAACTCAAGGAAGCGTTCAAGGGATTCATATTCGTCTTCTTCCAGCTCTCAGATGGTTCCTAAGCGGCAGAAATCTTGGGTGCCAAATCCTCCTTCATTTCGTCCTCCTCAGCAGCAGAAGCAGTTCGGTGGCCGTGGTTCTTCCCATCCACACAACCCAGGATATCAGAAGATACCCCAGGCATCCAAGGCAGCTTTTGTTCCTCCACCAGGCAGCTTTCGTCCGCTATCTGAGGTTACTTGTCACAAGTGTGGTCAGAAGGGTCACTACTCCAACAAGTGCAACCAGCGGCGTCTTTCGCCTCCTCCTTCTGTCAGGCCTCCCGGCAATGCAATGGTGAAGCATATTCCCAAGTCAGCAAGGGTGAACATGGTCAACGCAGCAGAGGCAGAGGATTCTTCTCAAGTGATCATGGGTAATCTCTCAGTTAATTATATTCCTGCAAAAGTCTTGTTTGATTCTGGTGCATCGCATTCATTCATGTCTAAAGCATTCTTCGCCAAGCATGATTTTGATTCTGAATATTTGAGTAAGGCTTTGCGTGTTGTTTCGCCCTGCACTCTCATGAGCGCTAACAAGGTGGTTCTGGATGTTTCTATCAAGATGGGCAATTATTCTTTTCTGGCTTCTCCTATTGTTCTCGGCAACTCTGACATTGATCTCATTTTGGGCATGGACTTCCTGGCTATGAATAAGGCTTATGTTGATTGCCAAGCAAAAGAAGTCAAGTTGACTCATCCTTCAGAAGATGTGATTATTTTTGCGGCTCATGATGACACAATCCGTCTCTTTGCTCTTAATGAGAAGGGTGAAATCTCGGCGATTTCTCAAATTCCGGTGGTTTGTGAGTATGAAGATGTGTTTCTAGAAGAATTGCCAGGAATGCCTTCGCACCGGCCAGTAGAGTTCGTGATTGACCTCGAGCCCAGAACTAAACCGGTTTGCAAGCGCCCTTATAAACTTGGCTTCGCAGAGCTGAAAGAGTTGAAGAAGTAGCTAGATGAACAAGAACGTCTGGGTCTGATCAGACCAAGTTCTTCTCCATGGGGTTGTGGTGTTCTATTTGTTAAGAAGAAGGATGGCACAGACCGGCTTTGTGTCAATTATTGTCCATTGAACAAGAAGACAATCAGAAACAAGTACCCACTTCCCAACATCAATGGGTTGTTTGAACAACTGAAAGGTGCCAAGGTTTTCTCGAAGCTTAATCTTCGCATGAGCTATCATCAGATTCGCATTCAAGAAGAAGACATTCCTAAGACCGCTTTCAGGACGAGTTTTGGCTCTTATGAGTACACCGTCATGTCATTTGGTCTTGCAAATGCTCCTCCAACCTTCTCAAGAATGATGAACTTCATTTTCTCTCCTTTCAAGAATGAGTTCGTCTTGGTCTATTTGGATGATATCCTTGTGTTCTCGGAGATAGAAGAAGAGCATGCAGAGCATCTCCGCCTTGTGCTTGAAAAGTTAAAAGAACATCGATTCTATGCCAAGTTTGCAAGTGTGAGTTTTGGCTCAATGAAGTGGTGTACCTTGGGCATGTGATCTCTGCCGAGGGCATTAAAGTGCACCCTGAGAAAGTTCAGGCAATTTTGAAGTGGGAGCCTCCTCAGAATGTGAAGCAACTTCATAGCTTCCTCGGTCTCGCTAGTTATTGCAGAAGATTCGTGGAGAACTTCTCTCAAATTGCTAAGCCTCTGTCTAATCTCCTCTAGAAGAATGTCAAGTATGTTTGGTCTCGTGAGTGTGATGTGGCGTTCAATACGCTCAAACAGAGACTAACTTCAGCTCCAGTTCTTGTTCCTCCCGAGCAGTCAAAGCCTTTCCAAGTATTATGTGATGCTTCTCTCCAAGGTCTTGGTGGTGTTCTCATGCAAGATAAGAATATTGTTTCTTATACCTCGCGTTAGTTGAAGCCTGCCGAGAAGAACTACCCCACTCATGATCTCGAGTTGGCGGCAGTTGTGCACGCTCTAATGACTTGAGGCATTTGTTGTTGGGTAGACCAGTTGAGGTGTACACCAATCACAAGAGCTTGAAGTACATTTTCACTCAACCCAATATTAATCTTTGGAAGTCTAGTTGGGTGGAAATGCTTGAGGACTTCAATCCAAGCATTGAGTATACTCCTGGGAAAGCAAATGTCATTGCAGACGCGCTCAGTCGTAAGGCGTACTACAATAGTCTCATCTTGAAGCCTCTTCAACCCGAGCTTTGTGAAGCATTCTGCAAGCTAAACCTTCAAATGATTCCGCAAGGATTTCTTGCCAATCTTCAAGTCTCTCTGACTCTGGAAGATCAGGTTCACCAAGCGCAGCTTCTTGATGCTATGGTGAAGAAAGTGAAGAAAGGTGTGGCCAAGGGCATTCCGAAGTATAAGTGCTTTCGAGTTGATGACAAAGATACCTTGTTCTTTGAGGACCATCTGGTGGTTCCAAAAGGTGATCTCGGGAAGGTTATCATGGACGAAGCACACAATTCTCTTCTATCCATTCATGCAGGCAGTTCCAAGATGTATTAGGATCTCAAGCAAACCTTCTGGTGGACTCGCATGAAACGTGAAATTGCTTAGTTTGTGAACGAGTGTGATGTTTGTCGCAGAGTGAAGGCGGAGCATCAACGTCCAGTAGGTCTCCTTCATCCTTTGCCTATCCCAGAGTGGAAATTCGATCATGTGGAGATGAATTTCGTCACTGGGTTTCCCAAGTCCAAGAGAGGCAATGATGCCATCTTTGTGGTTATCGACAAGCTGACCAAAGTTGCTCATTTCCTTCTAGTCAAAGAATCTACCTCGGCAGCTCAGCTTGTAGAGTTGTATATGTCAAGGATAGTTTCTTTGCATGGTATTACTCAGCTCATCTCATTTGACCATGGAAGCCTCTTTACTTCCAAGTTTTGGGAGTCCTTCCAGACTGCTATGGGTACCAAGATCCGTTTCAGCACTGTGTTCCATCCGTAGACAAGTGGTCAAGTTGAGAGAGTCAATCAGATCCTTGAAGATATGCTCAGGGCATGTGTGATTTCGTTCAGCATGAAATGGGAAGAATGCCTTCCATATGCTGAATTCTCATACAACAATAGCTTTCAGGATAGCTCAGGCAAGGCTCCTTTCGAGATTGTCTACGGCAGGAAGTGTCGTACCCCGCTTAACTGGTCTGAAACTAGTGAGCGTCAGATTTTGGGCAATTACATGATCACCGAAGCAGAAGAGATGTGTCGTGTCATTCGTGAGAACCTCAAAGCAGCTCAATCCCAACAGAAGAGTTATTACGATAACAAATATCGGGATGTTTCATTTCAAGTTGATGATCTAGTCTATCTCAGAGTCTCTCCCATGAAGGGCACTCAGCGGTTTGGAATTAAAGGAAAGCTAGCTCCTTGCTTTGTTGGTCCTTTCAAAGTTGTTGGCAAGAGAGGTGAACTTGCATATCAACTAGAGCTTCCTCCAAGCTTCGCAAATGTGCACGATGTCTTCCCTGTATCTCAGCTGTAAGAGCACATTTCTCCATGTGTGGTTTTGGTAATTGATGACACCCCTATGGACTAATGGTTGCCTTGAGTTATATTCAAAGGATTTGTCCATAGGCAGTTCTTGAAGTCCATCTGTTGGGTTTCAAGGAGTTTATATGATGACCAAGGTGGTATTCAAGGTTTATCCAAAGATTGGTCATGTGAGAGTTGAGCTTATTGCAAGCATGTCTTGAAGAAGGAGTTTGTGTGAGCATTCATGATTACCTTCAAGACATCATCTTTATGAAGAAATAAGATAAGATACAAGGTTGATCAAGACTAAGTCAAAGAGTGAATCAAGTGATCAACACACAAAGCGTGCATGATGTACCGAGAGGGATCAAGTGATCCCATGGTATGGTAAGCATTGTCCATTACGCTTTGTGTACTAACTCATGTTCCTTGTGAGAGTTCTTTGTGGCGTTAGGCATATTTCCATGGGATTGCATCAAGAGAAAGATCCCATACAACCCATGGAAGATGACATCAAGTGGTGATCGTTATCAAGGTTGCGGTGTGCAAGTTCAAGTGAAGCATCACGGAGAGATCAGGCTTGAAGCTTGCCGTCCATTGTGATGTCAATGGACTTGTGAAGATGTGCCGAAGAGTATCTCACCCATAGTGGAGTATGGGAGAGCAATCATCTAGTCTTCATCAAGCCAACGCAATCAAGAAAGGTGGTCCATCTTGAGGAAGTCAAGATCGTCATCATCTAGCTCAAGTGGACTATGCGCAAGGCTAAGGTTCGACCTTGATAGGGTTTTCTATTTTTACCTGTCTCATAGTGGTAGTTGGGAGACTGGGTTATAGGGTAGGTAACCATGCTATCAAGGGGGCTCTCAAGTGAGTAGCTTGATCGTATCATTCGTTGAGATCTCAAACCATTGCATTCTTGGCATCATCATCTTTGTTGGTTCTTGGTTGGTTTTTCTCGTTGAGGTTTCTTGAGCTTATGGTCAACTTCATGACAAGCTCAAGTTCATCAAAAACGGAGTCCATATGCATCTTCAATGATGTTTTCAATGTTGCGGTTATTGCCGATTCTTCATTGAAAGAGGTTTCTCATCTCTATCCCTTTGGCATTTTTTATACTGCCTCTTCTTAAGAAAGCCGCAGCCTAGCAGCCCCGTGCCTGACGGAACCTGTCGTTGTCTCCTTCCTCCGTCAAAGAGTAGAGAGAGTGAGCGAGCGCCCTCGCTCACGAACGTCGAGGACGTCGTCTGGCCCTCCCTTTAAAAGGCTTCAGCGTGCGTGCCTCCCTTCTAGGGTTGCTCTTCGCTGCCGCCATCTCCCTTCTCCTCCTCCCTCTTCCTTTCCCCTCCTATTCCTTCCTCTGTCAGGTAAGTCCAGAGAGTTTCAGAGAGGTGAGGGAGTTCGGAGAGGAGCTGCCGATCTTCGTCACCGTCGCCGTCGCGTTCCCGGTGGCCTCCACTGCACCCGACATGTCGAGGAGGCTGGGGATCGTCCCCACGTTCCATTCCCGTCGCTAGGAGGGGCCGGGCTCCCCTATCCTTGACGGCCTTGTCCCCGTCGGAGCTCGGGCAGGGTGCTCTGGCGCCGTTCTTGCGTCTGCTTCGGGCAGGCCAGGTCACCGCTTCTTCCTCCTCTTCGCCGCGATCGGGCTCATCGTCGTCCTTCCCCTGGTGAGCGCTATGTCCCGCCCCGTTGCTTGCTCGTCGTCGCCGTGCTATTCCATCATTGTCGTTCCGCTCAAGGCAACGCCTTGAGGGCATCGCCTCCGCCCTCCTCGTCGCAATACGAACAGAGGGATGCACCCCCGTAGGTTCCTGCTTAGATCCTGGCCGTCAGCATCGCCGGAAGACCATGGAGTCGCCGGATTTTGGCCGTCGTCATGCCTCTGTCACTGGGCGTGCGAGTTTCAGTTTCGTCAGTTTTGTGTGCAGGGTATGTATATGTAGTGAAGCCCCTCCCTTTGGTCGTAGCTGTGTCGGTAGCGCAGTGGTATCCGGTTCGATGTGAGCTCGGGAGGTTGGGGGTTCGATCCCCAGCTTCCCCCCACTTTTCCTTTTTTTGGATTGGTGGGATCTCGTGTGTGGTGTTCGGATCCGGTGTGATGCCCGGATCCAGTGTGCTGTGTTGTGTGTATGTGTGATCCCGTGCGGCTACACCCAAGATCTGGTGTGGCTGTGATGTGGATGTGTGTGTGCTTGTATGTGTGAGTGTGTGTATGGATCTGGTGTGGTGTCAGATCCATGTGTGTGTGCATGTGTGTGGCTGTGTATGTGTGTGTGTTCTTGAGTTGAGTGTGTGTGTGTTGAGTGTGTGTGTGTGTGTGACAAGTGGGTCATGCCCCACTTGTCATACACTATTTATTTTAGTGTGTGTTTTATTGTTTTATTGTTATAATTATATCATTTCCAATTATAGTAACAATTCCAAATCTGGACATGATCATTTTGCACATGGGTATATTAGGTATGTTTTCACTTATAGGAGTGGATGATGTTTTTGCTATGTAGTTTTTATCATGATGCTCCATGTGAATATATGAGTATGATACATGAATTTGGGGTAGAAAAATCTCAGGAATCCATTGGTGATATTGGTTTGTCTTTTAAGCAAGTTTGACAAGATGTCATTTTTTTCTCAAAGTGTCATTTTGTCATTTTTGTGGCATTTAATCCTTGCATGCTATGATGTTGGTGCCAACATGAATATGGTAGTCTTTGATGTGTAGAATGCCATGGTATTTATCTTTGTGATGATAAACTTGCAAATGAGTGGGAACCATGCTCTAAAGTAGACACAAAAATGATGTTGTTTTCAACCATGCTAAATATTTCTAAGTCTGAGAATCTGCTGTTATTTTTATGCCATGAAGAGTGGTTGCTATCTTGTGATATGTTGTGAATTAGCTCAAGCTCAGTGCTAGTGATTTGAAGTAGATGTTGTATTCTAGCATCCTGTTAATTTTCATGCCATGAGATGGTCTCTATCGCCATTAGTTTCTGATGTCAACTTGCTATCAGATTAACTCAGATTCTAGAAAACTGTTATTTTCACAAAGTCCCGGAATTCTGTTTCATCATGCCAACTTGTGGGCTTCATGCTTATTGATGTGTGGCTCCATTCCAGATTGTGTAGTTGGATAAGTTGATAAACATGTTATGTAGTTTCTGTCAATACCTTGTTTGTGGCTAGAGACTTCCTGTAGCTCAAGTTGTTGGCTGTGAAAGTTGCTATGTTACTGTTTT
Organism: Hordeum marinum; assembly: GCA_022496015.1. Taxonomy (NCBI): domain Eukaryota; kingdom Viridiplantae; phylum Streptophyta; class Magnoliopsida; order Poales; family Poaceae; genus Hordeum; species Hordeum marinum. The sequence goes on from CM039676.1 coordinate 420,915,062, forward strand.
ATGGCAGATTGTTTGTTTTAGTGTTTTGTGACTTGTGGGAGCTATACTCCATGGAATTGCTTGATATTTGGATCTATTGTGGTTGGTTTTTCATTGCCTAACCAGTGGATACCTTGGAATACCAAGGAATAGCCCAGGGCCTTCTTGTCTTGTGTTTTGCCTTCGTATCTTGCCGTGAGCGTAGCGTGAGAACCGTAACTCCGTTTCTTACGTTCTACATATGCATTTGTATCGTTTTTGCATGATGCATACATATTTGCCATGTTCATGCATGTCTAAATAACTTAACATAAGGTCATGTCCAGATTCATTAATAACCAATCCTTTGCATGTGAAACATGACTAGTTAGGATTGCCATGCTAAAACTCTTCACATAAGCATGCATTATTCTTGCTTGTGCATTGCACCATGGTTGTTTGTTTATTCTTGTTGTTTCTTTTGGGTAGACGCGAACGTTGAACCTGAGTACGAAGATCTAGGCGGGTACAACTACGAGGATCCCGCTACTTGTCCCTCTGAAGAACCAATAGGCAAGATGATCGTACCCGGATCCCGATACTATTTTCGCTTGCTAGTTGTATCGCTCTTATCATTACTTTTGCGCTACCTACCACTTGAATGTCAGCCTCCTATTTGCCATGATAGCCTCTAACCCTCCACATCCTAGCAAACCTTTGATTGGCTAAGTTACCGCTGCTCAGCCCCTCTTATAGCGTTCTTAGTTGTAGGTGCAGGTTGTATCCATGTGATAACATGAATCTGGCATATCACAATATTATCTATTATTTAATTTAATGCACATATAAATTTGGTATTGGTGGAAGGCTTGGCCTTTTGCTAGGTGTTTTGTTTCGCTGTTAGCGCCATAGTTTCTTGTCACTGGTGTTATGTTTTCCATACTTTACGCTCCTAACATGCTCGGGGTTGTTATGGGGACCCCCTTATTTATTCGGTTAAGGTTAAAACTTGTCCGACAAGACCCAACTTTGTTACTACATTTTCTTAATAACTTAATAAAATTTGCATAGGACTTTGCAACCCCGTGGATAATTAATCAACCCCCGGGCCAGTGCTCCTCATGAGTGTTGGTTCAAACTAGAGCACTGTGCGGGGTCAAGCCGGGGCAACTTGGGAGATTTCTATCAGGCCTCCGTACGCGTCGCTTATCCGTCGTGTCCTAAGAACGAGATACGCGGCTCTTACCGGGTTTGTCGACACGTCGGGTGGTCTTGCTGGATTTGTTTTACCTTTATCGAGTGTCTTGCGTGAGGATCTCTGACTTTCTTCGGGATATCTCGAGGTGTTGGAATTCCTTTGGAGTTGCCTACTATGATCACGAGATCTGTGATCGAGGCTATTCCCGCGAAGTGTGGTTAATTTATGATGTACTAGTTGGAACACCCCTGCAGGGTTAAATCTTTCAGAAAGCCGTGCCCGCGGTTATGTGGCAACTTGGATATTTTTTAACACACGATTATAGTTAACTTGAAGTAAACTCTAATAAAATACACCAACTGTGTGAGTAACCATGATCGTCTCTGCTCGTGAACATGAACCGAGAGAGAACACGGTGGGGTTATGATTGACGTAAGTAAGTGTTCAGGATCTCATAGAGGTCATTTCTAGATTCGATCACTTATCGTACACCACATATTTACTTTCATGTTTCGTATGTTAGTCACCATAAATGCTTAGCGCTGTTGCAAACTAAACACATACCCCATCCCAACCTATAAGCTTGAATAGTCTCGGTACCCGGGCGTAAGATTGCTGAGTCCTTCGTGGCTCACAGATTACTACAACAATCCAGGTACATGTACAGATGAGGTCGTGCCAGATGACATGACGTAGCTCCAGTGGGAGTATGAAGAGGAACGCGACAGGATATACGTGACGTATCCAGATGAGTAGAGGACCGTGGTCGTGATCTTCTGGGCTAGCAAGATAGTATCATTGCATCTGCTTTTATTGTTTGTTTTCGTCCGTAGCCGGACCCTGCCTTCAGACTGATGTTTGAACTCTTTGTGTGGAATTGTAATTTAGTATGTGGCGAGTGTAAGCCAACTCATATGGTCCTCTCTTCTTAAATGTATGATGTAATGATGCTATACTTGCGAACGTCGAGATGCGCCTCTATCCCTTGTCGAGGCCCCCGTGCCTTAATATGGATATGCGCGCATCTTGGGCGTGACATCGACCCTCCAGTCTCTCTCCTCTCTTTTCCTTCCAAACCCGAGTTTGCATGTCTATGCACCACGGCTGGCTCTGGTCGCAGGCGGACCTATATCCCTTGTAGCCTCGTCCGATGGGTACCTCCACCTCGTGTGGCTCACTGTAGTTTATAAAAGGAGCAGGAGATACTTCTGCAATTAGGTCCTATTGCAATTGTAACAAGTCTCTTGTTGCAATGGCGACGGTCACGCGAGTCGAAGATGCCTTTTTTTGCAACAAGGATCCTGTTGCAATGTCGACGTTGACGATCGTGAGTTTGAGATGCTTCTGCAACAAGGACCTTTGTCGCAATGATATATCGCAGAATGGGCAGATCGTACGGCTTGTGACCTGGCCAATATTTTAAAAAGATCAATCGCCCCTGTGTAGCACACCCCCTTTTTACAACCCTATAGGATTTGAAGAGGGAAATGTTTTACGCCGGCTAACCGGCTTAACTTTGAGTCGTCTACCACATGGCCTTGGGGCCCACTTGTGTTGTGCGCTTGCCATATTTTTTCCGCATGTGTCACTGCTTCCATCCTTATCTGTGCATCGTTAACCAGACCACCACGCCCACACCTTCCTCTATTTCCTCGTCTCCTCCAAAAAGCAAGTCACATCCATAGCCACCGCTGCACGCAACTGTCCACCACCATGAGATGCTGCTTTTTAACCGGCTTTTTCATTGTGAATCTGATGTTGCGGGGTGCAGGGCCGCCACCGATAGCTAGACGGAGCGGGGGAGCTTCGAGTGCAAGGCTACAGTATTGCAACCGGTGAGATGCAGGGTGACCAGATGCGCAGCGAGGCTTGGGGTGCTGGAACCGCCTATGTGTGGAGCTGGGACCGGTGTGCCGAGGTGCTGCAACCGACACGCGACCGTGCTGCGACCAGCACATAGAGGTGATGGAACCGACACTTCGTGGTGCTATGACCAACACAGCAGCAACGGCCATTGTCGGCCAAAAAGCTACAACCATTTATGTCAATGGCTGCAACTAGCGGTGACAAATGCTACAACCCCGTCCTCAGAACTATGGTAACGCTCGTACCAACAATGCTAAGACGGCGAGACGAGGTGCTACTACCGGCATGTTTTTTGCTAGAACCGGTGGCCAATCAATAGCTCCAATGATGGCTTGCCGGATGATGTGTGCACGCGCACCACGTGCTGGAACCGACGGGCAATTTTGCTGGAAGCCGCAGGCCATTTTGCTGGGAACAACATGACTTTTTGCTTTGACGGTGGAGCAAAGAGCTACAACCATTGTTCCAGTGAGTTGGAACCGTATGTGGAGGAAGTTGCAACTGGTGTACACGTGAGCTGCAACCCATGGAGCAATGGAGCTAATAGTGCTGCAACCCGAGCGCAAAAAAGCTAGAAACAACAGTCGTTGTTGCTACGATATAGATGGTGGTGGCCCTGCTCCACCATCGTTGGTTTTGTGTTGGGGTGGCGAGGTTCTGAGCAGTGAGGCTGCACCGACGACGGCGAGGCGGCTAGAACGCGAGCACGCCATGTCGGAACCGACGATCGACGATGCGACTGAGTATGGCGAGGTAATGAGCGTCGTCGATGATGACGAGGGCTGTGGATGGCACGGCTAATGCAAACGGCAAGGCGACATATTGTGAATGTGCACGGCGACGTTGGGCGAGGGGTCAACCCTGTGTTCTTTTTCTGATTTGAAGAAGAAGCACGATGGGGAAGAAAGGATGACGCGGAGGGGCAAATTGAACGGTTATGGATGAATAAATTACAGACCGCGGCTATCACCCGCCATTCGAAAAAGGCACAACATTCTCGTTATGTATTTTCTCTTTTCATAATAAAATACTCCAAGGGCCTATATTTGGAGTATGTTGTAAATATCTAGCGAATGAAATACACGCTACTACTCCGTCTAAATATAAGTTTTTTTTAAAGATTTCACTACAAATTACATACGGATGTATATAGATTCCTTTATTTTAGAGTGTAATTTTATTCATCTTGCTCTCCATGTAGTTCATAATGAAATGTTTAAAAAGAACTGAGGGAATAGTTTCTTGTCGCAGTTTAACCTAGCTGCAGTCTATTTATGTTCTTTAAATCACAAAGCAAATCCAACGGCCTATATTTCACCATCTTCTCTCTTTCGTCCCTTTTCTCCACTCCTCTTTCAGCCCCCGTACTGCCCGAAATCCAGCAGCGACCCCCGGCGCATCTCTCACCCCGGGCCGACGCCGACGAATTCCCAAGGAAACCTGAGATGCAGCAGGTAGGAAAGAGGCAAACCCTAGCCCGACCAGATCCACCCATGGTCAGGGGTTGTTTCTGTTCATCGCAAAGAAAGAGAGGGCTGTTTCTGGCGACGCCCCATCTGTTCTTGTGCGCGCTTCCGATCTGATGCGATTCTTGCGGTGTTGGGCGGATTGATCCTGCAGGGCGATGGCACGGAGGCGCAGGTGACGTGGGATGACCAGCAGAATATCAACCGCTTCGGCCGCCTCAACAACCGCCTCCACGAGCTCGCCGACGAGATCAGGCTCGCCCAGGTTTCTTTCCCTTCTTCTGTTTCTCGGATGCCCTTGTTGTTATGAATTGTTTAATTCGCTTCCATTGGGAGGAAAATACGAGATTAGGGCTTTTGCCCTTTGCAAGAGGCGCTAAGGTTCCAGGGCTATGCTATTTGGGGGTTTCAAGGTTCTTGGGGTTATCAGTCAGAGTTAATAATATGATTCCAGGGATTCGGAAATGCATGCTTTGCGGTCTGTTGTTTGTAACCTTGCATCGCTGCATCTGAATTGCTCCTCCTTTATTTGTCTTCCAGGTTATTTCCTTCATTGCAGTGTGGCATCACAATCTGGTTTAGTCATTTGGTGGAAATTTGCTAGGGCCAGATTCATATGTTTTTGTAGATTATCAATTATGCAACTCACGAGTACTAACATTAAAAACCAAGGATAGTGCTGAGTTATTGTTTGCAACGCTTGGGAGATTTTGTGAAGTGTTGACCAAAGAACTAAACCTTTTTGGGAAGCTAGGGTGATTCTGTGTATACTACAAAAGAAGTCCTGCCTACGTCTTCTTATTTTTTACCATTGCCAATTACCTTGAGCTTCATATGTTCGTAATTTTTATAATAAAAAGGATGAAATCCTACTACATCCAAGAAACTGACCATTGTGGATTTGGAGCCTTAATATTTTGTGTCTGTCTCATACACCTGTGATCAGCGGTTGGTTGAACGGAGCCCCAAATCAAGTGTTCGTTTTTTTGGCACGTGGAATTACAGCTGTGAAAGCTTCCCATAGTTTTAACTTTTAAGCAATGATCCAATAGGTCTGTGATCCATCAGAAATTTTATTTCGTGGTTCCTTTTTGGTGTGTGAACTTTCCAACGACATCATTGCCTGACATGTGTTACTATGCTCCTCTATGGTTTTGCTAATGCTCATCCTCTAGATAAATAGGGAAAAGTGTTGGAAAATAGTATTGATCAATTCCTATCTAAACCTTCCTTCAGAGATGCCATGTAAAAAATGACACGAGCGATAGACTTCGAAATGCCACTGGAAAAGCCGTTCTGTTTGTTAGATATCTTGCCATCTAGGCATTTTGCATATCCATTTTATCTGATGGCGTTATGAAATTATTTTTATGCTTGACATTTTTTTTACCTTTATCTCAAATTGAGCTGCAGTCAAGTGTTCTGCATGAGAATGAAAGATTGCCTAATGAGGATATTTACTCACTTGGAAAACTAAAACAATGTGACTGCAAAGGTGATATTTTTGGCTGTGAGTCCGTGACAATGGCAATGTTTGTTTATAGATCTGACATGCCATTGAGACACCCAGTGGCATTTTTCAGAACTTAAAACTTTGGAATGCCTTGTTTCCCTTTTTCTGACCTTCTTCTATCAAATTTGGCTGCCAAATTTTTTATACAGCACAGTGGAGTCATCTATGATAGAACCATATATGCTACAATTGCAACTGAAACCAAAATGTTGCGTACAGCACCATACCCTAAATGCCATTTTCCTTTTCCCTCTATGTACCAGGAAGCGAATGAAAACCTTGAGGATGCCGGGAATGAACTCATCTTGTCTGATGAGGATGTGGTGCGTTTCCAAATTGGGGAAGTGTTTGCCCACATGCCAGTGGATGATGTGGAAACTAGGCTAGAGCAGATGAAAGAGGATGCGGCTAAGAAGCTGGAGAGGCTGGAGGAAGAGAAGGAATCCATCCTTGCCCAGATGGGCGAACTGAAGAAGATCCTCTACGGGAAATTTGGAGAGGCCATCAACCTAGAGGAAGATTGATGTCGAGTACTGGAGCTGTCCTTTGAAGCGTCGAGCCGTATGACGCCTGTTCTTGTTCAGGTGCTTTGTTCTTCTCGTGACATTTTTTCTTGTGGTGCTGGCTGGTGTAAAACGGGAGTTTTAAGTTCTAGAAGATTGTTCCCTGTTATGCATTGGCATGGTTGATGGTTGTACTCTGAATGGGTTGGGGCTGATTGTCCAGCAGAAGCCCCGGGCCGAGGAGTTTACGTGAATGGTCACTTCGGAAACCAATGAGGGGACCTTTACAGGGTTTTAAGCTAGTGAGAATGGTTTGAACCTGCATGATTGTATGAGATGAATTCACTAAGCTTTACATGGAATTTTCTTCAGATTGCTGCAGTGTTAGAATGGTGTCTTGCTTCCTGGCAAACAAGTGACCAGGTTTGTCCTAAGTGAAACTTGATTAAGTTTGACCAACTCTATCTATGGAATAATGTGGTAAGATCTACAAGAAAATACATCTATGGAATAATGTGGTAAGATCTACAAGAAATACACATAGTACAAAAATGTATTTTATAAACAGTCTCATGAAACTAATTTGGTGTTCTAGATGTTAATATACTTTCTATAGATTTGGTCAAATTTAAAAGAAGCTGACTTAGGACAAACCTAGAAATTCAGTTATTTTGGAAAGGAGGGAGTAGATAATAATAACCGATGCAGAGGTGGTGGGATTCCTTGGTGGCGTATGAACAACGGCTGAATGTGGTTTTAAACATTTGCATATTCCTGATAATGTGCATGTCATGCTTCATGTATGGATGCCTAAGTTTAGAAAAACAGAGAAATACCTACTGATGGCTGGCGGTTGTTTTCTTGACAATTTGGAAGTTTAACGGAATAGTGCGTGTTTTGAAACAAGCAAGTGGATGATCCTTGTCTGGTCATTAACATGATAGATCATTGGTTTACATCCTGGTTTATCAGAGAAGGTACAAGGTAGATAAACTGGGATGTTCCGAGGGGATAAAAAATGTTCAAACTAATAGCAAATGAATTACTTTGTCTTTTGTATGGCTTACGCTTTGGGACAAGGCAAATTGCGGCCGACTGATGCTGAAGATGACCCTTCAGGCTATGCTGGAAAGATGCCCTTACCGGCTATTTTGCTTGAAATTGTGTCCTTTTATGTAATATACTCTTTCTGTCCCAAAATAAATGCATCGCCGGAAATCTTAAATAAATCCAGAATAATGCGAGCATCAGAATTTGAATCCCGATGGGTTGGGAATACCACTGTCCCTCTAACCATTCAATCACAGGTTGTGTGGAAAGTCCTTGATTGTTTTTTTTTTTTTGCTGCTCCCAGCAGAGGGGCTCCTTTAGTCTCCATGCTACATTTTTTTTTCTCCATGTACACTGGTTTCATTCATTCAGTTAAATGAAATCAGAGAGGGAGCTCTTCTTTTTCTTGGAAACAAGTCGGATACTATTTGGGCAACTTGAACTTAGACCCAAAAAAACAGAGGAGCTCACAACACCCAAACTGAAGATCATAACAATACCGGAGGTTTGCCAAGAAGAAGAAAAACAAGAACGGAGTGCTGGATACTCTTCTTGGCGAACAGAGGGAACATCACATCATAGGCTTCATTATTGGGCAAAAGAAGGGAATTTTTCTGCACACGACGGTGCATTAACCGGTAGGCATGCCGATCGGACCCGTCGTGCACGCATTATTGCCTTATTATTCAGGTCATGGCAATTGGTAAGCATGCACCGGCAGCACGAACACCCACACACACTAGCTAGTTTCCGGTGCAAGCAAGCAGAGGTCTCGAGCTCCTCAGATGGAGATGCTGTTGGGGATGCCCCTGGCGGTGAGCCCCTCGGCCTGGCCCGTGTGGTCGGAGGTGTTGGGGTAGAGCAGCATGTATGGGAACTTGGCCGGCCCGGTGCGGTTCTTGAGCTGCGGGTCGCCGTTCATGGCCACCACCTGCTTCTCGATGCCCTCCAGCCTGGCCCCGAACCGCTTGAACGCCTCCAGCGCCTTGGCGTCGGACGTCCACGCCGGCGTGTCGTGCTGGCCCAGGTACACCTCGTCGGAGGAGTGCTTGGACAGGATCTCCATGAGCGAGATGCCCACCAGGGCCTGGAACTGGCTGGTGATGGTGCGGATGAAGGCCTTCTCCGGGTCACGCTCCAGCTCCGCGTACTCCTCGCTGCCCGCCACCGGCATCGGCCTCCGGCTCGCCGACGGCTTGTTGGGGTGGTACCCCGAGTAGGGGTACTGCCCGAAGTTGACGGCCGCGTGGAGCGCCGACCCGGTCCAGATGATGGTGGCGCACGACTTGACCAGCTCCGCCACCGTCTGCATCTTGGGCCACCACGCCGCGTCCTTGAGGTCGCCGTGCCCGACCTCCCGCACCTCCTTCCACCACGCCTGCAGCTCCACGTCGCCCTGCAGCACGCCGTCGTTGGGGTAGTAGATGCTCAGGTACTCTGCCACCCACCCCTCGATCGCGCCCCACACCGCCAGCCCGTCCGCCGCGTACGGGTAGTCCTTGATCAGCAGCCGCACCTTGTGCGGGCTCGATGGGTCCTCCACCGCCATGCCCCTACATCATCAATCATCAACATCCATTAATCATTCATTACCACATACGGTCCACGTCATCTGTCATTGTCATTGTCATTGTCATTGATTGATCCATGCAATTAATCAAATTGATTTGTCTGTTTCGTCAAAAAAATGTAATGTTGTACCCACCTCTTGATTAGATCGTCGGGGAGAGCTTGTTCGGTGAAGTTCCAGTGCTTGTAGACCATGGAGGACATGGGCATGGCGTGCTTGCGCGGGAACACGGTCATCTCGATGACGCCGCCGGCGTTGATGAGCAGACCTCGCGCCCGCGCGTTGATGTTCATGGTGTCGCGGTAGTGCGGGTGCAGGAGCTTGTACACCGGGTGGGTGACGCTGAGCTGCCTGTTGGTGGCGATGACGAAGGGCTCCATGACGGCGTGCGTGTTGAGCCAGTGGCTGATGAGCTGGTGCCAGCCGTAGTCGTTCACGGAGGCGTAGGCCTTGGCGAGCTGCCATATCCAGCCCTCAACGCCGGCGTGCTGCGGCGTGTACACAGTGCTCTTGGCGGTGGTCAGGTCGCCCTGGATCAGCGGCGAGCTGAGCTCGATGGCGACCGGCGCCAGCGTGCCGTCCCCTCGCATGAAGAGGACGGTCCTGGTCGCGTACACGAAGCTGCCGTCGAGGTTGTTGATGTCGACCAGGAAGGGCATCAGGTTGTCGTGCTGGTCCACTATGTAGAGCCTGTTGCTGGCGAGCGCCTGCTGCACGGTGAGGCCCTCGAGGTTCTTCCCCACGTGCTCCTCGGTGATGGTGCTGGTGTGGTCGCCGTACTTGCTCGGATCCAGAGTGCTCTTGGGAGGGAACTCCTGCGCGCGGTCAAATGGTACGAGTGGTGAGTAACACATGGATAATCTTCTTTTGCTCAATGGTCGGTAGATGGAGTGGGTCACTCACGGTGAGGCGTTTGATCATCATGGGGTTGACGCCGGCGAGCATCTCCCTGGCGAACTCCTCGTCGGTCATCCATGCTTTCTCGTCCATTTTGATGATTTGTGGCTTGGGGAGCTTGAGGAGGAAGTCGCCGCCCATGGGGATGAGGTCCTTGACGAGCTGGAGCGGGAAGCGCTTGCGCACCTCCTCGAGGGCCGGGATGTTGGGCAGCTTGATGCCGCCCTCGTAGAGCTTGAGGATGTCGGCGAAGGAGTCGAACTCGCCGGGGGAGAGGTCGACGTAGGTGCGGATGGCCGGCACGATGCCGTCCACCAGCGCCTTGAGCGTGTAGCCCAGGAAGTCGGACTGCTTGAGGTGGCCGAAGAGCTCGTCGCGCGGCACGTACACGTTCTGCACCAGCGGCAGCAGCCGGCTCTCGTGGTCGGGCTCTGCGCCAGCCACACATGCGGGTCAGACCAAGTACACATTGACTACGGGGAGATCGGAAGGAAGGGGAATGGAGGAGACACGCACTGCTGTCCGAGGGCTTCCGGCCGGTGCGGCAGCGGCGCGGGTAGGGGAGGTCCTTGGAGCCGCCGAGGACGTCGCGGGTGTCGCCCAGGTCGTTGTACACGTCGTAGCGGTAGACGCGGTCGTGGTCCTGGTAGGGCCCCTGCTGGTCGTCGCCCCTCAGGTTCCGGAGCTCGTCGTCGCGGTACGGCTTGAGCGCCGCCGGCATCTGGTGCGGCAGGTACGTCTGCAGCACGTATGTTCCGACGGACCGGACCAGTCAGACAACGAGCAAGGAAAATCTATGGTACTACCATGGAGCGCTACTCATAAAATTAAAACACTCACGTCGTTGGCGAAGAAGACTCGGTTGTAGCGGTACTTGGCCTGCGGGTAGACCCACGAGTTGGCGACGAAGACGATGTCGCCGCGGCCGGGCACGTTGTCGAGGGTGATGGTCTTGAGGAAGAACTCGGAGGCGTGGTTGTTCTTGACGATGATGGCGCCCGGCACCCCGAGCTTGTCCACCGACCAGTCGAAGGTGACGGCGAACTTGTTCTCGCCCGTGGTGATGAACGGCAGGTTCGTCGGCAGCAGCCACTGCTCCAGGTTCGCCTCCGCGCCCACCTTCCCGCGGCCCCCGTTGTCTGTTAATGAGTTAATTAGTACGTAAATCCGTGCGTCATGTGTCACGTTAGTTACGACATTAGTTTCTTTTTGCCCGTCCCTGTCTCTCAACCATGCATCCATGGTACGTGCATTAGTTCTTTGTTTACTTGTTTTCGGCCGTGAGGGTGTGGATCTGCTTCCGTTTTCCATTGTACACTAGTACGGATTACATACAAATGGGAGTGGTGAGTGCTTAGTGCTTACTGTGGTCGACGATGGTGGAGCTGATGAGCTGACAGGTGACGCCGCGGCCGAGGAGCTCGGTGACGCCGTCCATGACGGTGGCGCCGAAGTCGTTGAAGTCGAGCGCGTTCTTGCGCATGAGGACGACGGAGCCCTTGAGGTGGGCGCCCCGGAGGCCGCCCGTCAGGTCGCTCACGATGCCGCCGACGCCAAACATCTTGGCTCGATCTAAGGGGACTGTGGGCACGCTTGCTTAGGTTTCCAGCTCGCTGTGGTGCTGGTGTGTGTGTGTGTGAGAGCTCGGAGAGCAACTGAGGGGCCATTTATAGATGCGCGAGTCGAGAGGGAGGGTGTGTGTGAGCGAGCGCTGGGCACTCTGGTAGTCTGGTGTGGACGTTGGATTCTGGCCGAGGCCTACGGTGGCCGATCCATTTGATTATTCAGGGAGGATCAAGATAAGCCGCGTGCATCGGGATGGCGTTTTTCTTTTCAGCAAGCCGCATCGTGGTGGCGTGGGCTGATTAGTACGGCATCGAGACAAATGCATCAATTGTGTGCAGGCTACAGATGATTGTGACGGGCAGGCAGGCAGGTGGGAGTATTATTTTTCGCGACGTAAATCACATCCGTTTTACTCTATGTACTGTGCACTGATAACCTTGGATAATAATACTGTAGCAGCGACTTTTCAAGCGAAGATGCTAGTGGATGACGAGCTCCATGAAGCCTTTTATTTTTAACATTTTGACAACCGCATTCTGAAGTTTCATAAAAATATTTAAAAATTCAAACGATTTCATATGGATGTATATTACACGTGCGTAAAATTTAAAGACGATATACATTACGGTGAGAGTTACACAAAAAAGAGAAAATGATGATTATGAAATGAGCTTTGAAATGGTCACAACTCACAGTACAACGGTACGGGAACGGGTTTCACTAGCGCTGCGCAACGCGCGCGCACCCGTCGCTTTCGTGGCCGGCGGGGCGTCGTGCATGTTGCATGTGAACAGCAAGCCCTCGGCCTCCGTCCCTTGGCGCGGGGCGTGGCTCCTGCCCGCGGATCATGCGGACCGATCACTGGTGCCACCTACCGCGACGGGCGACGCGGGGCTCGTGCTCCACGCGCGCGCCGCGTCCGAATATTTTATTTTATAAAGGCGCCTGGTACGTGCTGCCAAAGTGGGCACATCATGCACACAAGCGCATGCGGGAGCACGAGTTTTTATCTTATCGTTTTACGATCACCGATCACCGTTCGACGCGGAAGCGTCAGCTCAAAACTTGTACGTAGGCTCGACCTGAGCCTAGGTTCAACCTGGCCACGGGCAGCCTGGCCCGGTCGGTCCGGACCAAAATAGTCCAACCCGGCTCGGTCTGATCTTGTCCTCGGCCGGGGTGGGATCTAAATTTTGAGTTCAGTGGTCGGGCCGGGCCGGGCTTGAGCCTATGAAAATCCGAGTTTATGCCTACATCAAGTCGGGTCGGGCTTTTTTCGGACTTGGGTCCAAAAATTAGGCCCGACGATCGGGTCGGTTCGAAATTGGGCCTAGATTTTCAATGTCGGGCTTTTTTAGGCCTAGCCCGGCCTGAGATTTGACCAGGTATAGCCTAGGTTAGATCAACTCTATCCGATCCTTAAAAATAAATAGAGAACTCAAACCCTCGCAAATCGTATAATGCCATGTTGTCATGCATCGATTTGTACGCCGGTTCAAACATGTTTTTCTAGCGAACTGGAGATAAACTAGGGTGCTTTGCGAGTGTTTGAACCGTTGTCACATCCATTCCTGCCTAATCCGACTCACCAAGAACACCATCTCTGCCCGCGCGCGTCCCTTTTTGAAAAGTTCAACACCGCTCCAGAACACCAGGGGCGCGTTCATGCCGGCCCAAAACGATGCGACCTATCATTGCGTTCAGACATTGAAACGGGGCGTCGGCCAAGAGCGTCGCCCTCGTCGCTTCCCAGCGCATGCAGCTACATCGTGTTCAAACGACAACCCCTTCGTTTGTCTACCTACATTAAACATGTGTGGGGTTGCTAAGGAACAGTGAGCCGACGCCACCCGTTCGCCTGTCCACCGCCCATCATTAATCATATCGCCAGTCCTGCCATCCACCCGCTATATAAAGCACATGCCAGACCATAGCCGCCTCCTCTCGACACCACGTCCGTCATGGTCTTCTCGAGTGTCGGTGTACTAAAGAATGGGTCCTTTAGTACCCAGACTTGCGCACAAACGACAATAGTTCCTCGCCCGACAAGCCTCGTCGGAGAGATATTACACTGAAGACAACGACAAGAGAAGACCAAGCCATCGATGACCCAGCAGACTCCATGCCCGACAGGATCCCACTACCAAACCACCGCTCCACCTCATCGGGCTGATTGCCGCCCATCAATGAGGTGCTGAGCGGGCATGTACTTAGGTAGGACCTGTCGGGGCACGTGGCAGCTTTAGGAAATTACATCAACTTTAATGACACTCGTCCTAATGGCGTGGCGGGAGAATAAGAGGTGGCTGGGCGAACAACACAAAAGGAGAGGTCATCCTTGTCAGGGAGCGACCCCGAGCAACACCTCACGATGCATTTAATGCGCCTGTCCTAATCCGCCAGGGTTAGGTATTTACCACTGTAGCTATGTTGTAGTTTGACCACTGTAGCCACTATTACCTCGACATCTTCTTGTGTAATTACCATTTTAACCATTGTGGTAACCCCTTTGCCTATAAAGCTATAAAATGAGATCCATGGCTACCTTTACAAGGGTCGAAACCATGCCCATTCTATGTGTCTAGTTGCACTCTCGAGCACCTTGACGAGTTGTCGTGCTCCTTGTAACTTGGGCAAATCCACACACAATCCACCAAAACACAGGACGTAGGGTATTACACCTCGCGGTGCCCAAACCTGTATAAAGCCTCGATGTGCTTTGGTTGGTGCTGCTCTTTGCGTGCATAGATCCCCACAGTCAAACTACAAAGGGTCCTTGCCGGTCCCATAAATTGTTGTACCTCCACATCTTTGACACGCCAGGTAGGGGGATTGCGTGCATGAAACTCCACCAGCTTTTGCGCGTCTTTCGCATCATCTTCATCGACGCCCATGGCGCCTAGAACACCAAGGGTATATCGGCTCCTGTCCCGTCCATGTCCAACGTCCCCATGCGGACAGCCACGACGGACGAAGTCGGAGGTGAGCATCGCTCCCAACGCATCGGTGAGCCAAGCCACAACACCAACACCGTCGGAGCACCAACAGCCATGACCATGTTTCTGTGACCTCCAAGGATACCCCCGCGAAGTCTAACGACGACGCGGCGGTGGCAAGGTGCACCCCACGCCCATCTTAGGACGACCATGGCCGACGTCCATGAGATAGCCACGACCATACTTGGCCAAACGGGCGGCATGGCCCGGCATAGGGCACGACCCGAGCTAAATGGGCATGGCACAACACGGCCTGCCGAGGCATGTTTAGAAATCGGGCCGTGTCGTGTCGGCCCTTGTGCTGCGCCTCTAGGCCCAAGGACGACCTGTTTACTAAAGGGGCCGACACGTTGGGTCGTTTAGCACGCTGGGCTTGACATTTTTGGTCCGATGGGCTTATTTTTAGGCCTATTGGGCCGTATTTAAGATATATATATATATATTAAAAAATAGAAAAATACATAAAACAAATAAATGGGCCGTGTCGTGCCGGCCCGCGTGCCGAGCCTCTAGGCCTAGGCACGACCCAAGGCGGGCTGCGGGCCTGGCACTGCCCGATTAGCTCATGTCGGGGCGGGCCCGTAGCGTGCCGGGCATGCGGGCTTCTGGGCCAACCCGATTAGCACGACCCGTTTGGCTAGCTATAGCCATGACCCCGGGCGGCGCGCTGACATGAATCCCGTGTGCCATTCTAAGGGCGCACACGGCCAAGAGCATCGCCAATCCTGCGGTGAGAACAACCATCGTACGCGGGAGTAGGATGGTGCTCCTTCGGGCTATGCCAGATTGCCAGAAGTAAGAGCGCCACCCATGCTTCCGGACGTGCCATGCCGAAGACCACGACGGAGGCCCTAGCGCAAGCACAACTATTGCTGGACTTCCCTCGAGCACGAGAGAAGATGGAGGATTTGAGAGCTACAATTCAGAGCCTTCGTCAGCTTCGCCAACCGCGAGAAGGCCGGGCCATCGCAAGCGCATCCTACTATGCCAACGAGGCCTGCTAGGGAATGCAGCGTTGGCGGGGCGCCTATGGTGCAGTAAACGAAAAGTCCATGGCATCATCGGTCCCGCGACGGCAACAAGACTAACGCCAAGTTCTTCGGGACCGACTGGGAGACGGCACCCGCACCACCATAGAGCAGCGTCGAGAGGCACGCCGTCTATCCGATGACCGTGCCAGGCCAGAAGCAGACGAGCCAATGCCAGGGCTCATGGTTGCGATGGAGGCAGATAGCTTTAGTTCCCGGGCTCATGGCTACGGAAGAGGCAGGGCTTCATTTTCGGGTCTCATGCCCGGCCAAAGACGGGGAACGGGCGCCGGCGGTCACTTTATTCTACGTTTAGAGTCTGGTCTAGTTGAAATATGTCTAAATGTAATGAATTTGCTCCAGTTTAAATGAAAATCAACCGGTTTTATGTAAAAATCACAAATATGAATGAATATTGTCCGTTTCATTCAAATATGCATCAAATTTGTCCATTTCTTAAAATTCTTCCGAAATGTAACCAGGCATATGCGCATAGTATTGGATGGCCGACTCCCGCATACGTGTCCACGGACTGCCCCCTCCTCCCCGTCTATGGATATATGGGGGGGGGGGAAATTTGAGGGTTAGTGCTGGAGATGTCCTTAGTGGAGTATTTTTACTCAATCATTTCTTGGGTAGACCTAGTCGATCTCTTATATTTAATGGAGTAAATCCGGTCTCCTATATTTAATGGAGTAAACCGATCTCCTATATTTATTGGAGTAAACCTTACAATTAGCTTATGCATTTTGTCGAACCGTAGCTATGCACCTCCGTGGCGAGCGACGACAATGGTGACCACGCCGTCGCCATGGCGAGCGAGCACTGCGCCATTGCGCAACGGAGAGACGGTGAGTTTCTCCCGTCTAGTGCACCAGACCCACGGCGTCGCCTTCGAGGCCGAGGACGCGCTCAATGACTTCCTCCACTGGTCCGGCCTCCGTCGTCCATGCCGCAGCAGCGCGACTCTCGCGCTCCCCGGATGGCACCGGAGCTTGCGTCGCCGATGACCTTGCTGCGCGGGTCTGCAAGTATGTTAGGGCCACGGGCGTACCGCGCAGCTTACCACATCAAGCACGCGCCATTCCCACCTGGGTCGCTCCCTCCGCCACCACCCTCGTTGCCTGGTACACATGTGCCACCCTGATGTCCCCATCGGAGTTGAAGATGCCGTCGCCGAGCAGATTCATGGCAAGGTCACCGGCGAGGTCACTCGTGAGGTCCAAGGTCGCTGCCGTCGACAAGAGAGCTTCACGTGATTCGTCGGCCGACCACAAGAAGGCCTTTGCGCGAAGAAACTTTAACTCCGCCGCCTATACGATGAGTAATTACGAGTCCAACAGGCAAAGGAGTATTTTTTTTTAACTCCACTAACATATTTAGGAGACCGAGTAGGTGTCTGTTACTGGAGTAAAACCGAAATTTTACTCATCTATGTATTTTCAAGTGATCGGCTAGAGTTGCTCTCAGATGGTTAGGTTCTTTGTGATGGAATCAATTCAAGAGTCAAAGTTTTACACTGGGCACTTATGATCGTATTTTTTGATTTATTTCAGTCTGTTGATGTGCATTTAATGAAAAAAGACTTCATAAAATTAAATATATATGTGTTTGATAAAAAAACTCATGCGTACGTGGCAGTCCGATCGCCCGTAGAAGGGGACCCTTGGGAGCACGTATATTAATCAGCAATCAGTGCACGACAACCAACCGCGCGGATCCCCCGTACAAGTCTTGAAGATGGCATCTCGCAGAGTATACGTAGATGCGATCATTTTGCTCACTGCTAGGAGTATTCTACTATATGCCTCCGCCTTGGGATCAAACATGCCATGTCCCCCACACGCATCATATCTTGCTACCACACAATTTAATTCGTGGCATGCGGTGTCAGGCGATGCCACCTACCGTGCAAGTATAGCAGTACTGCTGCTACTATTCTGCACCCCTACTTCACCGCATTCGTGGACGAGGGATCGGCTCCATTTGGGTTGACGTCGAGTGGTTAGTATGGTAGCTGTTGATGTTCACACTTTTACTACTCATTTTCTTTTTGACGGGTTACACTTTACTACTCATTGATAGGGCCGTCCATGGTCCCATGCAGCAGACTATGCGTTCCGTCCGCGGGGGCACGTGTAGTCGTGTTGCATGTGCACGCTGCTGTATCGATGAAGTACCGCGTGTCCACCGACAAGCTACGGTGCATTCGTCCGCACATGCTCAGTCAGGCCTCTAGTTTAGGGAGCTAGGAACATCTTTAACGCGCGAACGATCCAAACGTGTTTTTATCATCCGTCTTGGATGCCTTTTGAAGGATTTTTTTTTCCGAGAGGGAAGCCGATTTAACGGAAAGTCTGTTTCTGCTCCTGAACTCAAATGCATCTGTTTGAAAAGAAAATTCATAAAACAATTTAAACAAATTAAAAAATATGATTTTTTTTAAAAACATTGACAAAAATTTTAGGTGCCTGCAAAATTTCATCATAAAAACACATTTGTGGAAGTCGCAGCAAAAAAATAAGTTTTTTTGCTGCGACTTTCACAAATATGTTTTCATGATGAAATTTTGCAGGCACCTAGGACCACTAGAAGAGTGTCTAGAGAGGGGGGGGGGAATAGACTACTAGCAAAAATTTAAAAACTAACATTTCTCAAGTTAATTGTTTGGCAGATTTTAACAGTTTTAGCAAAGCTAGCAAATCTAACAGCTCTACACATACATGTCAATAAATATGGCAGCGAAAAGTAAAGACATTGCATATGAAGTAAAGTGTTGAGATAGATAGATCAAACGCAGTTGGAAACGCATGGATTTTTCCCGTGGTTCCGATAGGTGGCGCTATCGTACATCCACGTTTATGGAGTCTTCAACCCACAGAGGGTAACGATCGCGAGAGTCCACGGAGGGCTCCACCAAAAGGGTCCACGAAGTAGCAACATTGACTATTCCATAACGGCTTCCGTCCACGAAGGACTAGCCTCACTATGGGTAGATCTTCACGAAGTAGGCGATCTCCTTGCCCTTACAAACTTCTTGGTTCATTCCACAACACGAAGTAGGAGGGTCTCAAGTGACACCTAACCAATCTAGGAGGCACCATCCTCCAAAAGGTAATAGGCTCGGTAATGACGACGAACTCCTTGCTCTTATGCTTCAAGATGATAGACTCCTCAGCACCCAATCGCTCTCTCATAGATTTGGCATGGTGAAAAAGATGGGATTGGTGGGAAGCTACTTGGGGAGGCTAAAGATCAAGATTCATATGATTGGAGTGGAAGATCTTGACCTCAACACAAGGGTAGGTGGTTCTCTCTCAGAAAATCTGATAGGATAGGTATTGAATAGTTCTGAGTGCTTCTCTTTCGAGTAGGTGGTGGTGAATGGGTATATATAGACATCCCAAAATTCCAACCGTTACACACAAAATGACCAACTCGGTGACACCGATGTGTTAATCTCGGTGGTACCGAAGTGACCAAAAGGTGGCAACTTTTGAATCTCGGTGAGACCGATATAGGAAACTCGATTGCACCGATAAGGTGACCAACGGTCAGATTTCCAATCTCAGTGACGCCGATCCAACATTCTCGATGGGACCGAAAATGTGAATTTGCGTAACAGAAAGTTGGCAACCTAAACTCGGTGGCACCGGTATGGAATCGGTTGCACTGAAGTGGCTAGGGTTTGGCTGAGTCTGTCTAGGTTCTGGAATCGGTGGCACCGGTATGGGAAAGTTGGTTGCACCGATTGAGTGTTAGGTGTAGAACATACTTTGGTGGGAGAGTTTGTGGATGTTTTTGGCGACTATCACTTGTGCACGTTTGAGCATATTGTTCACCAACAAAACCTTACACCCTTTTAATAGTATTGGCTTTTCTATGGACTCAAAGTGATTTCTCACAAATATAAAATGTAGAGTCCTTTTGCTTGAAGCTTGACCAACCTATTTCCTTGCATCTTGGGGTATGTCTATAATCTCCTTTTGCCAATCCTATCATTGAACATTTCCTGAAATATACTTGGTGGAAACATTAGTTTAATGACTTATATGTTGTTATTAATTACCAAAACCACCAAGGGAGCAAATGTGCTTTCAATCTCCCCTTTTTTGGTAATTGATAGCAACATATAGATCAAAGCTTCGACATATGATAAAATCAATGAATATAATCGTCGCTTTGAGAGGTATGTGATAAGCAAGAGCTCCCCCTAAATTTGTGCATTATTTTGAATTTGCGTTTGAACGCAAATACACAATCGATTAGGTATATGGGGCACTTATTCCATGTCACATACAACTTGGTGGTGTGCGAGAATAATTAGAATGAATAACAACGCACAACACAATCAAGCAAAGGTGAATTAGCATCTTATAAGCATTAAGATGATAGGAAATAGTAGCATCACCCATAACAACGTATGATCACACATAAATACAAAAGTATCTCACGTCAAACCAAAAGAACCAAATGATTTGAAAAGCAACAAACACCAAAACACTCTCTCGCTCGAAGCCTATAGATCTATATACACTTCTCCCCCTTTGGCAACAAGTTACCAAAAAGTTCAAAGGTATACATCTAATCGTTCTTGAGCTGATCTCCTCCGGTTGTTGATGAAGGAGTCGAGATAACAGCGTCGGCGAAGATCTCAGCAGATGTCGTGGATGGAGTTGGAGTGGCAGCTGGAGGAACTAGAGCAGGTGGAGTAGGAGCTATGCTGATAGTAGCAAGAGCCGATGAAGAGATCCTCAAGTCTGGTGCAGGCACTGCGGCTGATCTATTCTGAGTGATGAACTGAGTGCCCGGCCTTAGAGGTGATTCATCCTCCTCCTCATCATCATCGTCTGAAGAAGTGGTGTGAGGAAGTGGCACCGAGTCAACTTCCTTCTGGAGCTCTGTGACTGTCTTAGTCAGCCTGTTCACCTTATCACTAAGGGTCTTGATCCTGGTTTCAAAGATCCTAACAAGATTGTTCTGGTTGTCTAAAATCCCCTTAATGTCCTTCTGCATGCCCTGAACTGATGATATCAACAGATCCATTTGCTCATTCCTGGATTGAGGGGCTTGAGCACTAGTGGCTCTAACTGCCTCTGCTTCTGCTTGAGCTGCAGCTGAAGTGGGATGATTAGCATCCATTACCACAATATTGTCCTCAAGATCTGGCTGTAGGGGTAAATATGGATGATCTAGAGCAAATATGTGCTTCTCCAATTTTAAATTGATAAGCATCTGGATATAGGGTGCATAACAGCAAGAGCGTTTCTGGTCAGCAGCAACCCTCTTGATTGTCTCAACAATCAAATCCATGACTCTGATCCTGGTGTGTCTGTCAAGGTGGATCAACATATTGATTGAGTGGCCTCGGATTATCTTGTCATCTCCTGACTTGGGCATCAAAGTATGCCTCAAATGGTGTTCATCGTGACGAGGCCAGCCTAAAAAAAGTAGATAGATCCTAGCCCGTGAGAGTTCACATTGGCAGCAGGGATCACCTTGTACATATTAGCCATAGCATTGTGGCTAGCCTTGGATTCTGAGTATACATCCAAGTCACCATCCTGTGCTTCAGGAACTCCTAAGATAGCAGCCCATTCTTCAATAGTTGATTCATACCTTGCACCCTTCAGTCATCCATTTCTACTATCTCCATACAAATGTGCAGTGGAGTAGAATTGCATGATCATCTCATCATTCCAAGCTATGAATTCTTTGCCAACAAATTCATCCAATCCTATGCAATGGAAATTGTCTTGGATACTTGGAAAGTAGTACTCATTCTCCTTGATGAATTTCCAATCAACATACCGCATATCACTCACAGTTGGACTCTTGTCAAAGAGCACAGTCTCATAGAAATCCTGTTGCTCCTTGGTATAAAATATGTAGTCCACAACTGTCTTCTTCCTCTGGGCATATGGATCTATTGCTCTCCAAGCTTTCAATCCAGAATCCTTCCTCTTCTTCATATCCTTAGCTAGTGGGTAGCTGGCGTTGTGTACTGGAAGATGTGGTCTGAGCTTCATCAAAGTTGTCAAGTCATCATCCTCTTCAGCTCTGGAAGCAGTCCCTTTGTTCTTCTCAGAAGCTGGAATCTGCATGGATGTCCACTTAGGCTTCTCAGCAGTAGCCTTCTTGGATGTGCCAGTCTTTGGCATAGCATCAGCCATGAGCTTCTTTGACTGGGAGGAGCCTTTGTAGCTGGCTCATCCTCTTCTTCCTCAGCAGCATCAGCAGCTTCTTCAGGATCCTCATACATGGAGGTAGGCATGCCAGTCACATGAATAATCCTCTTCCTGGACTTTTTCTTCCCTGCCTTCTTACGCATAGCTTTCTTGGGGGCATCAACTGAAATAGTTGATCTGGCAGTCTCATAAGCTTTGAATGTTGAAGCAGGAGCATAGATCTTGCTGACAACCCTCCTGAAGGAAGTGGCTTCAGTAGCAGACTTCTTAGCAGCTTTCTCTTGCTCCTTAGCAAGAATCTCCTCAGGGATAAAGTCTGAATCCTCTTCATATGTGTTCAGCTTCTTTCTGGTCCTAGTGGCAGCTTTGGGCAACCCATGGGAGCTGGGGGTGCCTGGATCTGAGAAAGAACTGGGCTCTGGGCTTGTGCCTGAACTCATGTCTGCACTTTCCTCTGACATGTTCTAACTGTCCTCTGCATCTGACATGCTGACCCTGTGAATGGAATATAGATGAGCAGAAGTAGATGAGTCATCACAAAATTATCAGCTGGTTTTTGTTATTTTGAACAAAGGATTTTCAAGGTTTTGCATTCTGTCAGAAACAAATCGGTAAGACTGAAGCAAAAGTTTTGGTGACACCGAGACTGACTGTCCCTTTTAACAGAAACTTGGCACCCTTTTCGGTGAGACCGAAAAGGAGTGGTTTCACTGAGACAGTTCTCAGCACACAGAAACGAAAATCGGTGGTACCAATTTTCTTGATTCGGTTCTACCGAGTTGCGTCGGGCGGAAGGCAAAACCCTAGAAATCAATGTTTCGCTAGCCTGTGGGGATTTCTTGTGGATAGGAATAAGTGCAATGAGTGGCTTATAGAGAAAATCAAGTCCAATGTGCAAGAATCAGAAGGGAGGGCACAAGGGAGGTCGAATCCGTACCCTAAGTTGGTGTGGATCCGCTACGGCGGCGACGATGGAGCGGATTTCGTCGACAGCAGCGATTCCCAGCGGCGGAGGAGCGCAGGAAGACAAGGGCGACGACCAGGGGTCTCGAGGCGACAGCTTAGGGTTTTGTGGCGTGACGTTTGAAGATAGAAATTCAAAGCGTCGGGGTCCACAACATATATACCCTCCATTGTCGGTGATACCGATTTTATGTTTTTGGTGTCACCGAGTTCCACAACTGGCAACTGACAGGGAAACTCGGTGTAACCGAGAATATGAAATCGGTAGTACCGAGATTGAAAACCAGATCAACCCTAGGCATTCAGTAAGACTGAGATGCACTTGGGAGGTTTTAATGGTCAATTCTTGTCGATACGGAACTCCGAGTGCTCCACACACAAAGGGATCGAAAAGCACCTGTTCAATTTTTATGATGCAGCATGAATGAAATATGAGGTGAGAAAGCATAGATAGCTAAAGAGTGGTCCTAGGCATTCTTGTTCATCCAATTGGCAAGAGAGAAAATCAATAACCAAATAGCAACAATTGAATGTCCTCGAATGAGAAAATAAATGCAGTCCAACATGCTCACACAATAAGATGTCAAAAGAAATCATGACGAACATGCACAAACACACTATCATCTAACAAGAACTTGGGCGATGACGAAGTCATCTATATATGAGTATTTGACTTAGGAGCCAAGTAATATTACTTGATCATATGTCATACTCATCGTTTAAGCACAAGTGGGGTTACCACTTCTACATAAAGCATTTAATGTTGTCACAAACTAAGAGATGCTTTGACTCAAGTCTTAGAGTAAAGCTCCCCCTTAATGTGACATCCCCCTATAAGAGGGATAAACTAACCTTGGGTTTTGTTTATGAAGACTTCATGTTGGTAAGATAGTTGTGGATGCTCAGTGTTGATGAAGATCACCAAGAGTTGGGAGCATCCTTGTTGTTTCCTTACTCCTCTCACCTACATGGGTTAATCCCAACATACAAAAGACAAATACAAGGATATCTATGGACATGGAGTGCAAAGCATATGTTATGATGTCCATTGATTAGTTGATTACCTTGTCCCTTGCTTACCTTTGAAGGAATGTGTGACTCCTTGAACTATTGCATTGAGTTGATGTTGAGTGCAAAAAGTCCTTGACAATAATGAATGTGAGTGAATTTCATTGGTGGAGTCACCCCTCAAGAACTTACTAGTTCTTCTTCTTGAGGACCCACATCAAGTTGATGGGGATCCTTGATGTTGAAGTAGCCTTTGTAGTAGTTGAGCTTGAAGTAGCTTTGGGAACCCACTCCACCAAAGCTAAGGATTCATCTTCATATGGGTCAATGTCCTCTTGAAGCTTGTTCTTGCCCTTGAGCTTGTGGTCTTGTGGTGGAAGGTCATCTTGAGTGTTTGTCCCCTTGGGAAGAGTATTTTCATACTTCTCCTTTTGAGGAACAAACTTGGGCTTGGGATATTGACCTTCTTCCCACTCAACTCCATTAGCGTTGAAGTAGCCAACACCATAATTCTTCCGGTATCCTCCGTGCTTGCGTACAATTTCCTCAAATTGCTTACATCCGGCAAGACTCTTGTAGATACCTTTTTCTATAATTCCTTTCAATAAAGCATTTTCTTGCTCAAGTGTAACTTGGCTAAGAGAATCATCATTAGTGGAATCAATAGAACTACTAGAAGCAACATCATTGGATTTAGCATTTTTATTGTTGCTACTAGATGAAGAACCTTTCTTGCCTTTGTTACTAGATTGCTTAGTTTTAACTTGAGGCATGAAAGTAGACAAGAGTAGTCGTTTGGCTAGATAAGATGAAGTTTTCTTTCGGAGATGGTCATTGATAGCTTTGAGAAACTCATGCTCTTGCTCCAAGTTGAGCTTCTCGAAGCTTAGCTTCTCATGAGTTCTCACAAGCTCTCTATGATCTTCGAGAGTAGATTCATGAGCTAACTTAAGAGTGTTTAGTTCTTTAGTTAGTTATTTTATTTTCATCTTATCATCACCAAATGACTTATCTTGACTAGCATGAGAATTATCAAGTTCATTTTGATCAACATCACCAGTTTTATCACAAAGCAAGTTATCATCACAAAGCAAATCATCTTCACAAAGCAAATCATCTTTATCACTATCAAAATCAAGATACTCGGGGTGTGATACCTTGGGGCCTTTAGTCATGAAGCAACTTCCACTCCCTTCGTTTGATGAATCAAATAGATCGTAGGAGTTGGTAGTCACTAGAGCAATTCCGGCAACACCATCATCTTGACTATAGTCGGAGTCAGAGTGATAGCTTCTCTCAGAGGTGTTGTCGGAGTCGGGGCCGGAAACCCATTCACCAACATGAGTTTGATGTTTTCTTCTTGTGTAGCTCTGGGTGTACTTGACTTGCTATGAAATGCTTAATCTTCTAAAGGTTGGCTTTGGCATAAAAGATTAGGACATGTTGGCATGCATAATTTAGACATACTTTCGGTCCTACAAGATGATGAATACTCAAAATAGCTACGACTTCCACATTTCTCTTTTTTCATATTTTTTTGATTTGTTTTGAATTTTTTTATGAATTTTCTTCTCAGACAGGTGCATTTGAGCTCGGGCTCAAAATAGCCGCGTCCGGGTTTAACCCTAAATTCAGCACACTCAAATAGAAATCTTGCTGGAGCAAAAGCAAGAAGGATGACACTAGCGGGGAGGTGCAAATGATTCCTTGATTGATGGTTCTTGGCTTTTGAGTTGAAGTTGTGGTCTTGGCCATGTGTGTGGTTTTCGTCGAGTTGCCGCGAGTTCATTGATTTTCTTTTGCGTACAAAGACCCGCATGTTGCGGTATGGAGTAGTAGTATGTTGGATGCTTCGGGCTTCATGGTTTGGGAGAAGTTTACATGTGAATGGGGCCGTGCTTTTCAGCATGGTTGTGATGGTTTTCGTTCATTTTTTTTCAAGAAAAGAGTGAATATATTAGCTAGCAATAAAGGTATAATCAGAATTCATGACATCCGCGACTTCTCGGGAAAAATGGCGGCGCCATACTGCAGTTTTGACTTGCTCTCTACCTAGCTTCGCTAAGCCGTGACTCATAGAGTTGGCCTCACGACTAATCTTTACAATTGACAAATCTCTTTCCTTAAGAGGCTCACTAATAGCTTGGATACGTGAAAAATACCGAGACGTGTTCGGCGTAGAGGCATTCGCCAAGGCAATGGCTTCAGTACAGTCCGTCTCCAGGATGAACAAAAGTGGCGACCAATGTAGACTGAGGGATAGACCTTCTTCCATCACTGCTAGCTCGACACCCATCGCATCGACGCAACCAAAGAGGTGCCTGAATGCAACAAAGATGGACGATCTCAAGTGAACAACTCTTTTCTTTTTAATTAATAAATGAGACAAAACTTTTGCCTTCCGTTTAATAAAAAATCTTTAGTCTCTTATTTTTCATTTTTTTCTCCATATTCGTACTTAATATGTTGTTTTCTAATAAAATCACAGCAGGAGAATTTTCTACCGTTTTGGATAAAAAAACAAAACTCACTTTATTAATATATATATAAATTGAAAGGGAAATTTCAAAAGAAAATACATTAACACGTGGCCATCCGCTCATCTAACACCTGGGTGCCAACTGAGCACCGCGTTCGTAGATTATTCACATGCTGGATACCTGGGTGTCCTGGATGCGCACAACCCAACATTTCCACATGCTGGCGCAGCGACCGTTCTCCACATATCTAATCAGATGGAGATACTGTTGGGGATGCCCCTGGCCGTGAGCCCCTCTGCCTTGCCCGTGTGGTCGGAGGTGTTGGGGTAGAGCAGCATGTATGGAAATTGGACCGGCCCATTGCGGTTCTTGAGCTGGGGGTTCCCGTTCAAGGCTACCACCTCGCTCTCGATGCCCTCCAGCCTCGAACTGAACCGCTTGAACGCCTCCAGCGCCTTGGCATCCGACGTCCACTCCGGCGTGTCACGCTGCCCGAGGTAAATCTCGTCGGAGGAGTGCTTGGATAGGATCTCCAGCAGAGAAATGCCAATGATGGCCTGCAGCTGGTTGGTGATGGTGCGGATGAACACTTTTTCCGGATCGCGGGCCAGCAAGGCGTACTCCTCGGTGCCCGGCTCCGGCATCGGACGACGGCTCGCTGATGGCTTGTTGGGGTGGTAACCTGCGTACGGGTACTGCCCGAAGTTGACGGCGGCGTGCAGCGCCGACCCGGTCCAGATGATGGTGGTGCAGACCTTGACCAGCTCCGCCACCATCTTCATCTTGGGCCACCATGCCGCGTCCTTGAGGTCGCCGTGGCCGACCTCGCGAACCTCCTTCCACCAGGCCTGCAGCTCCACGTCGCCCTGGAGCACGCTGTCGCTGGTGTAGTAGATGGCCACATACTGTGTAACCCACTCCTCGATCGCGGACCAGATAGCCAGCCCGTCCACCGCGTAAGGGTAGTCCTCAAGCAGCAGCCGCACCTTGTGCGGGCTAGATGGGTCGCGCACCGCCATGCCCCTGCATTTCATGATTAATAACATGTCACGAACTGACAAACGGTTCTTCACATGCGTAATTAACCTGCTCTATAGAAGAAATAGAACACCTACTTACCTCTTGATTAGATCATCGGGGAGGGCCTGTTCGTTAAGGTTCCAGTCCTTGTAGGTGACGGAGGACATCTCCATGGCGTACTTGCGCTGGAAGACGGTCAGCTCGATGATCCCGCCGGCGCTGACGAGCAGCTCACGCGCCCGCGAGTTGATGTTCATCGTGTCACGGTAGTGCGGGTGCAGCAGCTTGTGCACCGGGTGCGTCACGCTCAGCTGCCGGTTCGTGGCGATGATGAAAGGCTCCATCACGGCGTGCGTGTTGAGCCAGTGGCTGACCAGCTGGTGATAGCCGTAGTCGTTGACGCAGACGTACGCCTTGGCGAGCTGCCATATCCAGGCCTCGACGCCGGTGGACGCCGGAGTGTAGACGGTGCTCTTTGCGGTGGTGAGGCCACCCTGAAGCAGAGGTGTGCTCAGCTCAATGGCGACCGGCGCCAGCGTGCCGTCACCTTGTAGGAAGAGCAGAGTCCTCGTGGCGTAGAGGAAAGTGTCGTCGAGGTTGTTGAGCCTGACGAGGTATGGCATCATGTGGTCGTGGTGGTCGAGGATGTAGAGCCTGTTGTTGGCGACTGCCTGCTGCGCAGTGAGGCCCTCGAGGCTCTTCCCGATCTGCGCCTCAGTGATGGTGCTGGTGTGGTCGCCGTACTGGCTGGGATCAAGAGTGCTCTTGGGAGGGAACTCCTGCAATGGATTAATATTACCGTTAGTTAGTCCATGATTAATAGCACTAAGAGCAACTCAAATGGAAGACTCATTTTGTCCGTTTGAATCATTCGGACAGAAAAAGATGATCCAACAGGACGATCCAAATAGACAAGGCGTTCGCCCGGCCCGGACCCAAACCGAGCCCAAATTTGAGCCACGGATGGGTCCGCGCGGACAAAAGCGGACGCTCTCATCGCTCGCTAGTGTCCTCGCGTGTCCGGCCTGGTCCCACGCATCAGCGACCCGCACTAGCGATTCAGCCTCCGACCGGAGCACAGCGCCATCGCCCGCTCGTCCCCAGCTCCCGCGCCGCCGCCCACTCGTCCCCAGCTCCCGCGCCGCCGCCCACTCGTCCCCAGCTCCCGCGCCGCCGCACCAATCCCGTCCGCCGTTGGCCGGATCCGGCGCCGGCCGGCTAGATCCATCCCGTCCCGCGCGGATCCGCCACGCCTCACCGGTCTTCGCGCCTCTGCCGACCTCGTCGTCCCCAGCATCCTCTCGCCACGCCGCCGCCATGGACGCCTCCAGGGCATTGAGCAGGAGCTCGCCTACCGCCACGCTCGGACACGTGCACCGGCGAGGCCACCGGCGCTGGCCGCCGTCTCCCGCCTCATCGACGGCGTCCTCCCGCATTGCCTGCGGCCACAGCAGCAGCAGTTCGTTGGCCGGGCGCGGCGAGTTCGGGGAGGGAGCGGGGCGGCAAGCTCTTGGGGAGGGAGCGGGAGTGCGACTGGGAGGAGCAGTCCTCGCCATAGCTCTCGCCCCGCAGCGCCTTCGTCGAGGACTCCTCCGCTCCTTGCGTGTCCGCTTTTTTGTCTTGCGTTGGGTTCATCCACCGGCAGCCCATGTCCGCCTCATGCCCGATAGGCGGACGGACGAACCAAACGAACAAAATGCAAACAAAATTCGTGTCCGTTTAGATCACTGTGTTGGAGTTGCTTTAATAATTTGGCCGATGGATATATGAATTGTTTGGCTCTCACCGTGACACGCGTGATCATCATCGGGTTGACACCGGCGAGAATCTCCCTTGCGAACTCCGCATCGGTCATCCATGCTTTCTCGTCCTCTGCACATGCGTAAATAATCGAAATTATATATTTTTTCTCACGTTTGATGAATACTAATACTATATTTGTAGGTTAAAAAAATCACAACCGAGGAAAATATAAGTAAACATTATATACGCGGATTAAGAAGAAAGAGGGAGTACGTTTGATGACTTGTGGCTTGGGGGGCTTGAGGAGGAAGTCGCCGCCCATGGGGATGAGGTCCTTGACGAGCTGGAGCGGGAAGCGCTTGCGCATCTCCTGGAGAGCCGGGATGTCGGGCAGCTTGATGCCACCCTCGTAGAGCTTGAGGATGTCGGCGAAGGAGTCGAACTCTGTAGGGGAGAGGTCCACGTACGTGCGGATGGCCGGTATGATCCCGTCCACCAGCGCCTTGAGCGAGTATCCGAGGAAGTCCGACTGCTTGAGATGCCCGAACAGCTCGTCCCGCGGCACGTAGATGCTCTGCACCAGCGGCAGAAGCCGGCTCTCGCGGTCGGGGTCTGCATGCGCGCGCAAGGATTTCGACTTGTAAGTCCCAAGTAAAGTGCTAGTAATAATTGAGAAAAGGATAGAGAAATGAACGCACTGGTTTGTGAGAGCTTGCGGCCGGTGCGGCAGCGGCGAGGGTAGGGGAACTCCTTGGAGCCGCCGAGGATCTGGCGTGAGTCACCGAGGTCGTGGTAGACGTCGTAGCGGTAGACGCGGTCGTGCGCCTCGTAGGGCCCCTGCTGGTCGTCCCCCCTCAGGTTCCGGAGCTCGTCGTCGCGGTAGGGCTTCAGTGCCGCCGGCATCTTGCTGGGCAGGTACGTCTGCGCAAGCACGCACGCACGTGTATACATAGTTAAATAAGTGGACAAGCAAAAACGTTGCATCCATTGATGGCGATTAAAGAACTAGCTAGCTCACATCGTTGGCGAAGAAGACGCGGTTGTAACGGTACTTGGACTGTGGGTACACCCATGAGTTGGCGACGAAGACGACCTTGCCGTGTCCGGGGACGTTGTCGAGAGTGATGGTCTTGAGGAAGAATTCCGAGGCATGGTTGTTCTTGACGATGATGGCGCCCGGCACGCCCAGCTTGTCGACCGCCCAGTCGAAGGTGACGCCGAACTTGTTCTCTCCCACCGAGATGAACGGCAGGCTCGTGATCCACTGCTCCAGGCCCGCCTCCGCGCCCACCTTGCCGCGGTTCCCGTTGTCTAGCCACGTAATCAAACAAGCTAGTCAGGCACAGCTGCATTGCAATGGAAGAAAGGTACTAGTAGTAAAGATGAATGGGAGTGCTCGATGGTGCTCACTGGAGTCGACAATGGTGGAGCTGATGAGCTGGCAGGTGACGCCGCGGCCGAGGAACTCGGTGACGCTGTCCATGACGGTGGCGCCCAAGTCGTTGAAGTCGAGCGCATTCTTGCGCGTCAGCACCACCGACCCCTTGAGTCGGGTCTTGCTCCCGCCCCCGGTCAGGCCGCCGATGAGGTCGAGACCGCCGCCGAACATCTTGACGTATGCTTCTAACAAGATGGAAAAAACAGCACGTAGTAATGGTGTGTAGTGGTAGTGTGGCTTGCTGTGGATGGTGTGAGAGTTCTCGACGAGCAACCGGGCTATTTATAGGTGGATCAGGGGGAGGGTGTGAGCTTAGCGGTTGCTTACGGCGTATAGTTGCGTTGGGTGGATACCTATAAAATCGATTTGATTATTAGGGGATCTGGATAAGATCTTACTCGTACACACTGTAGTAACCATGTCAATGCATGGTTTGGGTTTGATTTGTGGTACTCGATACGGCCAGCAGCAGTAACCGTGTCAATAGTTTATTTCGCCGGAGTGCGTGATGGTTTATTTAGTTGGGGTTCTGTTCATAATGGAAATCTGTCAAAGGTTTATTTCGAAACTTTATTTTTACCTTGCTTTATAAAAACAACCAACCAGTCTAACAATAAATAGCATTACACCGATGTCAAAGGTTTATTTCAATGCGTGTATGATGGATTTAGCAGGTTTAATGTATGCGTGATGGATTTAGCTCAATGTGCGAGGACAGCGTGCACCCATGCAAAGTGTTCTATGAATTGTGCGAAACAAATGTCCTTTCAGGGATTAAAGTTTAGGGCATCTCCTAGCTAAGCAAAAGTTTAAGCCTCAAAGCATTTAATCTTTTAGGATATAACTTTTTTCCAGGGACTAAGGTCACCTCAAACCATCTCCATCCGTCCAGACCGCATGATCCATATCGAACGTGTTTTGTCATCCAACATGATCTTGTATCCATCCGCTGGCCGGTCTCTCTTTTCTCATAAATAGGAAGAAAATCAGGGAGAGGCTTTGCGGGCATCCGGACCGTTGAAACGCACACGTCTGACAACCCTGGCCCATCCAAATACCCACCTGCCTAAAAAAAACTCCCGCAGGAAGCGGTTGCTGCACAATCAATGTGGTCAGCGCCACTGAAGAGCGGACTTGATGGGCTGACATTGATGCCGATCAGAATGACGCGACATGGTGAATGGTTGATGCTGCTTTAGTGCAGACGCGGCCACCAAGAAACCTACTACGTTTGTTGTGCAACATTGAAGTCGACTTTCAGTCACTTCGCGTGGCCATCGGGCCCACTTAAGCAGGCCTCTGGCGTCGTCTACACCACACTGCAATCCTCTCTTCTTCCACCGTCCCCACCACTCCCAATCTCTTTGATCCTCTCTGTCTCACCGGTAGCGACAACTCCGTATCCTTTGCATACCAAAGTCTTAGTTCTCCGTGCCAGTAGGCGGCAATGCCGGCTTCAAATCTCCATCTGAATCGTGGCGTCGCCACCCTCACTCTACGGGTCCATCAGGCTCCACTGCCGCCGCCTCCTCCGACGAGAAGAATATCGTGTTCTCCTCCAACGACGAAGAGGACCAGACATAGTCCTATCATTTTGTCTACTCACGAAGGCGGTGACGACGGACGAAGAGTTCCAACGATAAATGGACCTAATGATTAAGTAGTCCCAGCGCTACCGTAGTTCGGCAATGCCGTCGCCACCAACGACCATCATGAAGGAGGAGCACCCCTCCCCACCATACAATTATGTCAAGCAGGAGACGACGACGCCTCCTCACCACGTCAAGCAAGAGTAGACTATGCCTCTCCGCCATGTTAAGGCACAACGACGGCGGCTCCTCGTCATCGCAGACCATCATGTCGACCGACTAGAAGGCAAGGCAAGCGGCATGCCACTCTGCGTTCGATGCGACATTGGCCTGGTCCTTACCGTCCCTAACCTGGCGGTGGCCTGGGCCCTCGACTGCTCCGTCGCCACTGTGGAAACGTCCGCAAGGTTCCATCACCGCCTAGCTGGTGAGCTTGCCATGATCAGCGATAAATGGTCATTTAGCGACACCTCCGCAATGTCGGCATGACAAGCTCGCCATAGTTGGGGTTAGCATTAGCCACGAAACCCCTTTGCATGGTGCAGGAGGAAGCGGAGTGGCTCCTTGACGAGCGCAAGCTGACGGTCGGGTAGGACTGCTGCGGCCCCAAGTCCTTCCACCGCTGGAAGGACTACTCCAACGACCAAGATGAGTCAGACATCGACGGCAACATGTCAGTGCAAGGTGGTCACACGTGCGAGGTCACCGTCCCCTACAAGTTAGCCTCCTAGCTTTTTTCATTTTTTAGGTAAACAGAGGGAAAAACCTCTATTTTATGTAAATTACGTCCAAAATGTGTGTGGGCATGGTTATATGGAGTGTACCATGGTTATATGGAGTGTACGTGGACAAATGTTGTGTGTAATTTGGAGGTTAGCGTTGCCGAAGCCGTAAGCTTAGAGCATCTACAACTAGGTGCTCCAAACCCGTCTCAAATGTTTGGGCCGGTCATTAACCGGCCACAAAAAAGTGAGCAGACATGCTTCTCAAACGGAGCTCAAACGTCCGGGCTGACCGGCACACATCATATCCAGCCCAAATCAAGGGTGGATTTGGGGACGTTTGGGCATCTCCGCCACGTCGAATTGATGATGGGTCCCACGTGAAGTTGCCCGAAACCCGATTGTCTAACATATGTATCCTCCGGTGGGGGCTTGAAAGTCGCGCTGCGCCGCTCCGACTCGCCGTCCGAGGCCAAATCCGTCTATTCAAGGCGGTCGGCGCCCCCAACTCTCATCACATCCACGTCCTCCCTTTCCCCACCGGCAGCCCGAGCCCAACCACCACCTTTTTCCCACTCCGTCGTGTGTCCCACGCTGTCCGGCTTCACCATTGCTCGACAGGAGAAGACGTCCTACAATATGGCCATGCCGGAGTGCCGCTTCCAGATCGAGGTGCAGATCCGAGCAAGGCCCGCCGCTCGCATTGCAGTCGGCCCGCCTATGGAATCGCCAGAGTCTAAGGAGCACCCGGAGAAGGAGGTGGAGCCGGACGAGGAGGAGAAGCATCCTGTTCCAATTGAGGAGGAGGAGCCGGAGGAGGAGGAGCTGGCTCCGGCTCCGGGTTACAACATGGAGGAGGCGGAAGCTGGAGAAGCGCCTGGAGCCAGAGTTGCGGCTGTCTCCCATGTACCCCGAGCCGGGCCCGAAGATAGTCGACATCTCCTACGAGGAGTAGGGAAGTTTTTTCTTGCACAGTACAATCGAAATCGCTCACATACACGAGCATACACTCATCCCGATGAACGCACGCACGCAAACCCTACCTCTATGAGCACCCCCAAGAGACTGAGCCAACACATATCTTGAGATTGATGAAGTCACCACAGTTGCCTTCGTACTCGACGAAAACGTCTCCTCCCACTTAACCCACTTCATCGGAAGACCTGAAATAAATCCAAAAAAATGCGAGCATCAATGTCATGTCTAGGACATGAACTCTGGTGGGCAGAAGACATCACTGTCTTCTTAACCATCCAACCCCAGGTTGGTTCGTAGGACTAGAATAGTTTAGGTTACATGATCTACATAGTACATCGATTTCGTCGTTTATATACTAGTTTGTCATATGAGGTATCCGAATACAGGGTAATATTTAAGATATGACTGGACAATGTCCATAAAAATGTTCACGGACGTGGCCGACGCGTCTGCACGCGTTGCGGCTGCAGATGCTTTCAGAGCATATGCTAGAGATGTTCTTAGCCTTGGCTACTGCATGCCGTTGAACTTTGGGGCTAGTAGGCACTATTTGATAGTACTGCAAATCGGCAAATCGATTATATTATCAGGGGATCAAGATAAGATCTTAGTTATATACAGCATAGTAGCTGCATCGGGATAGCGTGGGCCGATCAGTTAAAATTAGAGCGTGGATCACGCCAGCCCTTATCTCAATCGTGGGAGAGATGTGCATTTTGTTATTTGAAACATGGCATCAAACGGGGGTTCCTGGTATGTGCGCCCCACGCGCCCTCACCAACCCAGGCCGCATACACGTGGAATGGCCTCCGCGTTGACGAGCTTCGAAATGTAGCCCGTGAAATTAAAGTTCGAGTTCAAGCTTCGAGCAGGTATACGTATCAAATCGAAATGGCAGGCGCACGCACGTGCGCGAACGCAGTACGCGCGCACCATCTCTATGCGCGCGACATGGGACCAGCAGCGGCATGGACGAGGAGCCCCCACGAGATTCGCGCGCCCGGCGCGCGCTCATGATCACCACCGACGCTCAGCACGCCGCGGCGACGACGGCCAGCGGAAACAGTAAGCTAGCGTAGATCCTAGCCGGTCTGCAGTGCACTTCCTCCCGCGAACCGTATGACGCGCGCCGTCGTGATCCACGCTCTTCTCATCAACTTCAGCAAGACTCCGGGCCGGTTCAAGTAATCCATCAACACGTACGGTGAGCTGAACACGCACATGCATGTACCGATGTACTACGTGGCATGGATCAGAAGTTGAGAACGACTATAGCATGCACGTGAAAGGCACTGCCATGATCGGTTCGTCCATCGACCACGAGCCACTTCATCATGCGCATGGCGTGGGTCCACACCGACGGCACCCACGTACGGTGATTGTGAAGGTGTGAACCCCCTCACGCAGACGACACCGTGGGTAAACCGATCAGGCAAACGTGAACCACGCCGCGCCGAGCTACACCGCCTCCTGCACCGAGCTACGTTTTTTTTTTCTTTTAAATTTTCACCGGGGCAGGAGGGAAAAAACCCCTCCTCAACCACTTGAATATATTACGTAAAGAAAGGTGAAGAAAAGTTCCCCTTTCTGAGTGACAGATCCAGTCAGAGAGCCGGCTGTCATGTAGGTCTAAGTGTTAGGATTTAATTAATTCTATTAATTCCTACTTTTCCTAACTGAGACAGTTGTCTCGTGTCTCTTCGAATGCATCCCTTCGGGGGCTATATATATGTGTGTAATCTCATCATCAATGAAAACAATGATTCACTTTTACATCTTCACATTTTGTCTCTCGTTTTCTATTCGAAACACGTTATCCGCACGCTCTAGCCGAGAGCAGAAGACCATTAGGCCATCTCGACAGTTACGGATGTGGTTCTCGTCGCCGATGATCACAAGCAAGCGATGCAAAGGAAATCTATGCGGAAACGGAACCGGAACATATTCTCCAGGAAGGAAGCAACCTATACAGAGAAGAATGGTCGTTCCATTGAGCGCTCGTGGGGGATATCTTTCGGCGACGCGACGATGGAGCCCAGGAGTCGATGCTCGACCGCGGCGTCCTCCAACGCATGGTTTGGCCCCACCTTC
Organism: Hordeum marinum; assembly: GCA_022496015.1. Classification (NCBI taxonomy): domain Eukaryota; kingdom Viridiplantae; phylum Streptophyta; class Magnoliopsida; order Poales; family Poaceae; genus Hordeum; species Hordeum marinum. The sequence goes on from CM039676.1 coordinate 420,950,893, forward strand.
TCCTTCCCCTTCTCCCAGACGCAGACAATAGTGGCCACATAAGTGGCCCTCTCTAGCACGGCCGACTGTGGCGCATCAGCGACCCAGGCCCGGCATGGCAAGCGCCTCCCGACTGGAGTCTCGGCGCCGATGGCGGGGCACATCGAGTATCGACCTCTCGGCGCGCGGACTACGTCGCCCTCCCATCATGGCTCGTGATGGAGCCCACAATGGTTCCTCGACAGCGGCGCACCCGCATCTTCTACGTCCCAGCGACGAAGAAGGCTGTCGATGGAGGTGAGGCAGTGCCCGACGCGGCTCCCTACATCCGACGTGGAGTGCCTGCGACCACGGTCCTACCCGTGGCAGAGACGGCGTGGGCTCTCCCTTCGGCTGACTGGGTGCAGCCCGCCCCGACGGTCAGCCAGGCCCGAGCCCGGCATGAGGCGTCCTACCGCGTGGTTTCCTGTGACACAGAAGTCTACGGAATCAGTGGAGGTGACGCTAACGCAGAAAGGCCTGCGACGCAGAACGTGAATGGCGTATTCAGGCGGCCCGCGGTGCAGCGATGCCCGGCGCAGCCAGCCCCTCTTGGGCGGCAGCCCAGCGGAGGCAGCCCCAATGGCACATGACGGGAGCACACCATGGCGACCATGTGGCGTCGTTCTTACATTACGAGTGGCTGTTATGGGAGAAATCCCCATCAAGAACCAAGACAGTTTTCCAGAGTGTCTCATACATGACAAACTTGGCATGCTCGCCTTGGTCATCGAGACATTGGGTTGAAACCAAAACTATCAACAATTCCAATAGGTTATGATTAGTATAAGGCTAAATTCTAACAATATTTGGATTTTGTGTGCACTACATGTGACATAGGGAAGCTCATTTTAAGGCTCGCGCACCTTAAAGTCTACGCTGAATCACTCAAACTCCTTGAATGCATCAAGCTGAGGTAAGTGGCTCTTCCCATCCGTTGACTAGACTATTCAGGTGTTCCATGGTTTTAAAAGACACATCTATACAATGGTCTCAAGTGTGGTTTATCCACATGAAACCATTGGCTCATTATCCTGACATCGATTTCAAGCAAATCGAATGGATAACATTGCAGAATTCTTCTTGAGTGCCTTCTATATTGGTCCTTGGGTTAGCAATTTGTCCTACTGTCTAGACTCAAAATGGTTTGGTAGAATCCTTTATCCAAAGAGTTAATATCATTGCATTATTTTTACTTTGTAATTGCAACTTACCAAATTTACGTTGGAGTTATGCAGTTTTACACGCTCATGACCAAACTGCATAATATTATTCCCCTCTATCTTTGATACGTGGAAATCTACCAAGTTTTTCCCATCTGCGCTAATTCGGTTGCATACCGATATCACCACGTGTCATACATCATTGACCCCTCAACATATAGTTGGGATCTATGTGAGGAATAACTGTATTTTCGTCAATACCTCAAGCCCCTCTCGCATGGGAGAGTTATTCAAGGCAAGTATGCTGATTCAATGAGAAAGATTTCCAGGCATTAAGGGGAGAATTCAAGTACCATGAAGAATGCCAAGAAATTAGTGGAATGTTCAACACATTTCTGCCTCAAATCCACGTAATCAAAGATCTGAACCATGCGTTCAAAAAATTTGCAAACATTGCAAATAACCTGCCAGATTCATTTACTGACTATAAAAGTGTCACACAATCCTAGAATCCTGCAATAGTACGCCTGAAAGAGTGGAGGTACCAACAAAATCCACTCCACCCCCCGTTCAAAGCAACAGGGGGAGATGTATGGCAGAAGTACATCAGGATTCAGCTTCTCGCAAGCAAGGATATCAAGGCATGTGAATCAGTAAATGCAATTCAACTTCATGTTGACAGACACCTAATGGGTAGTATACACCCAGCGAATGGGAAACCTCCACCAACCCAGGTCATGGTGCACATAACGACCGGGACATCAGAATACCCGACTCAGCCGCATTAGGAAATCGCGAGTAGTCACTGTTGGAAATATGCCCTAGAGACAATAATAAATTAGTTATTATCATATTTCCTTGTTCTGATAATCGTTTATTATCCATGCTATAATTGTATTGATTGGAGACTTAAATGCATGTGTGGATACATAGACAAAACCATGTCCCTAGTATGCCTCTAATAGACTAGCTCGTTGATCAAAGGATGGTTAAGGTTTCCTAGCCATGGACATAAGATGTCATTTGATAACGGGATCACATCATTGGGAGAATGATGTGATGGACAAGACCCAAATTACAAACGTACCATATGATCGTGTTAGTTTATTGCTGCTGTTTTCCGCATGTCAAGTATATGTTCCTATGACCATGCGATCATGCAACTCACTGACACCGGAGGGATGCTTTGTGTGTATCAAACGTCGCAACGTAACTGGGTGACTATAAAGGTGCACTACAGGTATCTCCGAAGGTGTCTATTGAGTTGGCATGGATCAAGACTGGGATTTGTTACTCCGTGTGACGGAGAGGTATCTCAGGGCCCACTCGGTAATGCAACATCACAACAAGCCTTGCAAGCAATGTGACTAATATGTTAGCCACGTGATCTTGCATTACGGAACGAGTAAAGAGACTTGCCGGTAACGAGGTTGAACTAGGTATGGAGATACCGACGATCGAATCTCGGGCAAGTAACATACCGAAGAACAAAGGGAACGTTATACGGGATTGACTGAATCCTTGACATAGAGATTCGACCGATGAAGATCTTCGTAGAATATGTAGGAACCAATGTGGACGTCCAGGTCCCGCCATTGGTTATTGGCCGTAGAGGTGTCTCGGTCATGTCTACATAGTTCTCAAACCCGCAGGGTCTGCACACTTAAGGTTCGATGACGTTTCGGTAGTGTAGAGTTATGTATGATGGTGACTGAAGGTTGTTCGGAGTCCCGGAATGAGATCCCGGACATCACGAGGAGCTCCGGAATGGTCCATAGGTAAAGATTCATATATAGGAAGTCCCAGTTTGGTCGCCGGAAAAGTTTCGGCCTCATCGGTAGTATACCGGGAGTGCCGGTAGTGTACCGGGAGGCCTCCGGGAGAGGTATTTCGACCCTAGAGGGTCCATGGGCTGTGGGAGAATAATAACCAGCCCTTAGTGGGATGGTGGAACAGCCACAAAGGCCCATGGCGGCAGGAGGGAAAAATACCAAAAGGAAAAAGGTGAAAAAAGGCAAAAAGGGGCTATATAAGGAAGGAGTCCTAATCCTACTTGGAGTAGAAGGAGGAGGACTCCTCCCTCCTAGCCAGCTGAACCAGCTAGCCTTGGAGGCCAAGGCTGCCTCTCCTCCTTCTCTCCTCCTATATATACTAGAGGGTTTCAAGGGTTTTGCACAAGTTCTTTCTTCCACGTGCAACCCTAACCTCCAATGCATAGTTTCTCCTCTAGATCAGTTTTCTGCGGTGCTTAGGCGAAGCCCTGCAGGAATACATCCACCACCATCACCGGAGCGCCGTCACGCTGTCGGTGAAACTCTTCCTCCTCTTCGCCTCCTCTTGCTGGATCAAGACGGTGGAGATCGTCATCAAGCTGCACGTGTGCTGAACGCGGAGGTGCCAGCTGTTCGGTACTAGATCGAAAGGATCGTGATCAAGGCCACGGGACGTTCGTGATCGGATCGCGGGACGGATCGTGACGAGATCGTGGGACGGTCCGTGATTAGATCGCGGGACGCTCGGCGATTTGGATCGCAAAGAAGTACGACTACACCAACCACGTTTCTTAACGCTTCCCGCTTAGCGATCTACAAGGGTACGTAGATCCACTCTCCCTCTCGTAGATGCTCATCACCATGGATAGGTTTGCGTGCGCGTAGGAAATTTTTTGTTTCCCATGTGACGTTCCCCAACAGTCACCATGGATAACAACATTCACATCCAAAGACCATGGCCATGGCAAAGTGTGAACAACACTCGGACTGAACTCAAACAAAGGGTATAATCTAGGTAGAAATAATCTTGCTCAATAATGGGAAGGTATTCATAAGCAATACCTACACCAGTTTAAAACCGAACTCAAACAAAGGGTATAATCTAGGTAGAAATAATCTTGCTCAATAATGGGAAGGTATTCATAAGCAATACCTATACCAGTTTTCTTCTGGAAACAGAATTGAGAACAACAAGGTGGTGAAACATAGAGAAAGTATTGTAGCACAAGGGTTCACGTAGATACCCAACTATTCGCCGGAGGTGAAATCTCTTTCCGATAACTTATATCATTGGCAGCATAAAATCATCTATCTCTGCTGTTGATGGATATAGTGATCACATATCCATGTGGATCACTAGATTAAGACACATATGATTGATTCCCGATGGAATCTCACTTCTGAATCGAAATGCAAAATGCAACATACATTGTGTAAAATTGGTAAGTCACCATAAGACTTACTGTTGTTGGTACATATGGTACAACCAACGTAGTGAGATCCTTATACACAAGGATTACTCCTACAATGATGATTATCCATGTTGGTGTGTCTGCAATGATGACACATGTAATCATCCAAATGACGGACTTTAAAATGAAGGATTTTGGTAAACCAAAATACCGCTCGTTACTAAAAATTGAGCACCTTCATTCATGCATTATGGTATACTATGTTGTCTATATCTATAATATATTGGATAAATTCATTGTGGACAAATCTTATCCATCCATAAATCTCATCGTAGTTCATTCTCTAGACGTAGAGAAAGATCTATTTAGACCAAAAGATGATGGAAATGAGATATTGGGACTGAACGTTCCGTAATGGCATTGGATCCACCAAACACGATTGGTTGGTACTCAAGAATATCTTTCGATATCTCCAAGGCAGCAAATATCTTGTCCTGGTTTTTCAGTTTCACAGAAATATGAACACCGATATCATTGGATACATCGATCAGATACCCATTATGTCAGATCGTAGACAAGCTTAGTATTCCTACTAGGTGTGGTAGCCCTCTCATGAAGGGTCTTCGAAACAGACATCATGGCTACATTCACCAATCATTATCTCAACGATGATGTCTCTTGTGTTGCCCGGATGCAAACAGGTTACGTAATAAGCAATACCGCTATATTGCATATCTTGCAAGTTAAATCATGTGATTGATTTATTCATGAAGTCTCTACCAACTTTTACATTCCAAAAATATGTTCATGGAATTGATATGTGATGGCTTCGAAATTTACAAGAATCAAGGGGAGTATCTTCCTAAATTGTTTCATGTTCAATGCATCATATTATACTCTTTTTCCCTTCATGAGTTTACTTTACACGTTCTCATAAAGGTTTTTAATAAGGTAATATCAACATGAGATCATATGTCATATTTTCTGTTTTCCCCACCGTTTTTTTAAGAAAGTATATATGACATATTTATTGTCCTCTAAACTCTATGCGTTTTCTCATATTGAGTTAAAAGAGACAATAACCATTATATGTTGCATCATTATCTCCTTATTTTTTCCACCGGATTTGAAGGAGTTTTAGCAACATATCAGACAACTATCTCCTTATATTTTCCCCACAGGATTTTTGGAGGAGCTTTTCAAGATGATGATACTTACACTAACAAGCATGGATTAGCTAGGAAGGAGTGTTAGGATTTAATTAATCCTATTAATCCCTACTTTTCCTAACCGAGGCAGTTGCCTCGTATCCCTTCGGACGCATCCCTTCGAAGGCTATATATATATGTATATATATGTATGTATATATATATGTATATATATATAATCCCATCATCAATGAAAACAACGATTCACTTTTACATCTCCACGTTTTGTCTCTCGTTCTCTACTCGAAACAATAAGCACCCCGAGCCAGACGTCAACATGGGTGCCATCAGTCTTCATCCTGGTTCGCCAAAGCACTACGTCGTCTCGGCAGGCTTTGAGTGTGGCTGATAGGGACGGCGAGCCGTCCCAGAACACCATGGCGTTTCGCCATTTCTAGAGCCTCCATCAATAGAGGAGGACGAAGGCGTAGGGAGAAGCGACGCCGACCGCGACAGAGAAGTCCAAGAGATGAAGGGTCCTGATCGAGGCGTCCCCCCGACGACAATCCAAGACACCTCCAAAACTGCACCGCGAACGAGCAGCCAAAAATAAAATGGTCAGCAGTCTCCAGACTTTCCACACAACAGGGGCACCCGGCCTCCTCCGCAGTGAGGATGGTCTTGTGGAACAACACGTCCCGCGTATGGATGCGCAACATGGTGAGCAGCCATCCGAAGAACTTGACATGCAAGGGGGCCCGGTTCGTCCACAAGAAGGTGGGCGCCTCCGCCTCCACAACGCCGAAACGCTGCAGGCCGTACGCCGCACCGGTGGAGAACCGCCCATGGGTCTCGCACACAGAGTGGCAAGCCGGGAGTCCGAGGACTCGCTCCCGGGGCACCCCTCCATGAGCAGCTGGACAACGGCACACTCCCGGACAGCCAGCGGAGTGAGCATGGGCACGAGCAGGGCACGCACCCCACGTCGACGGGCCTCCCACACCATAACCTCCGGGCAGGTCGCATGCGAGAATAAGGCGGGGAAAAACACCCGGAGAGCCTCGCAGGGAAGCCACTCGTCGTGCCAGAACGAGATCCGCTTCCCGTCTCCCACCAACACGTGGGAGAGCGAACGGCAGACGGGCAACAGCCACGTTGGAGCACGCCAGTAATCCGCCTAAGCACCGAGCTACGTCAACTCCACAACGAATATAATTGACCATCATCCACCTGTACGACCACATCACGCAAAGAAAAACATGTTAGGGCATCTACAACGAAGACCCCTAAAATGGACATTTTATTTGTATGTAGATGTGTTTGCGGCCAGTGACAGGGGAGCCCATCATCCAACCAGCCGCATACATTCAAATTGAATTTAAGTAAATCAGACGAATTTCATACAAACATGACATAATTTACTTAAATATTCAAATGTAATTTTACATAAAACAGAAAATATTTCATCTGTTCAACTAAAACTACAAAAATACTAACTAACTTGTAGCGGACGACGACCTTGTACGGGTGGTTGGTCTGGCCAGCGACACCGTAGCCGCTGAATGTGTCATCGTCAGAGTCGTCGGAGTGATTCTTCCAGCGATCAAGGGTGGGGGGAGCCCTACTCGTCCCCACATGGCGCTCGCGGGGAATCCGCTCCGCTTCCTTCCACGCAGTGCAAATGGCCATCGCGACTGGCACCAACCCTTGCAAGGAGCCTTGCCCTAGGCCCTATCGACGGTTGTCTCGCTGAGAGACCACTCCTCTTCGATCATGACGAGCTCTCCATCGAGGCGGCAACATTGTCGTGATATGGGCACGACCTCAAACGTACCGCTAATTTGGCCCGATCTTTACGATGCAATAATCTCCAATATCCACCGATACAAATACTCCCAATTATGCTAGAAATACGCATAACCTGAAGTTGGGATAACATCATAACGACGACTAACGGACAATCCTTCGACATACCAGGAACCTTCCGCTGAAGTAGAAGTAACCAATGCGCAACCAGTCCAGAACGACGAACCTCGAGCCAAGTGTAACTTTCACGCAAAATATTCACACAAAATAAATACCACAAACATCCAAAGTGGACCGCTTAAGGCTGATCATAATGAGAAATAACTTATACTAGTATCATGCATAATGGGAAGTTACTATCTTTATAATGCAGACTAGCATAATAGTAGTGTCATAGATGATTTCATTTATTAGTTTGCAGACTCATTTTTTCTTGAGAAGCGTCATGTTACAGTAACATATTATGTTATTTTAAACATTTTTTTATCATTAACTAGATTAGGCGCAGTGGTAAAGCTGCTGCCTTGTGACCATGAGGTCACGGGTTCAAGTCCTGGAAACAGCCTCTTACAGAAATGTAGGGAAAGGCTGCGTACTATAGACCCAAAGTGGTCGGATCCTTCCCCGGACCCTGCGCAAGCAGGAGCTACATGCACCGGGCTGCCCTAACTAGATTACACATGCATACGTAAATTTGTCCTTAAATGCGTTATATTACTAGCTAATTTACTCCTCCTATGACCAGCATAATAGTCGATACACGACATTGTCTAACTCAGAAAAATAACCTCACTTTTATATGGACCATAACTAGATATTAATATTTATATCCTTACATGGCTTGCTCACGCACGTGCTTAGAAAAAACGACAACCGACTTGAATTTAAAAGGCAACAAGAAACAATCAAAGAATTGCTGAAATAATCTGGACTCTTATGACGTTGGTTCTCCATTGGTGCCCCCCATCCAATTGCCTTCGAGCACAACAATTTTCACGGTTGAAGTTCCATGTATCCTGACTTGCCTTTTTATCTCCTTCCATGAGGGACGCGTTTGCTCCCGATTCCAATAAAAATAATGGGAAAACTGCTCACCATATTTCTCTTTTCTTTCCAAACTGAATACTGCATGTGTCCCTGGCTGATTAGATCTAGTTCTTCTGATGCTTTTATTTTCCTCGGATCAGCGGCCCACACATTTTGCATGCATCTGCATGCATGCATGTAACGGTGGCCAACACCTTGACCTCCTCATCATCTTCACTCAACTAAAAATAATTAGGTTGAGAAATAATTTTAACATTTAATCATTTGACACATGAGATTATTTCAGGAGCAACATCATTGCTAGTTCTGGGTGCATCATGCCGCGTGGCCATCTTCGCGGTGGTCAGCAAGCAGTCATGGGCCGAAGGCTCCGCAAGGTCGGGGGTCAGCGCGAACCCCGCCCGAGCGGCACACCGCAGTGTGACGCCTCCCTGCTCGGCCGACAAGGCATTCAACAAAGACAAGGAGTCGTCCTTATCGTGGCACCGAGGTAGTGGAGGAGGCGCCCAAGCGCCTTTACGATCGTCCAACAACATCTCCTTCACAGCTTCGGCTCGTTAGTTGCGGCGAGTGTGTGACGCCGACTCCACCTTCACGTGGCTCCCGACTTAGACACCCGGTTGCGCGGGGACACCGACTTCGCCTTCACACGTCAGAGAGGCAGCGAGGGTGGCTCCCACTTCAGTGGTAGTGCGGTGGCTACATGGGCTCCTCCGTCACGCGGGCTGGCGGCGGAGAGGTTGGTAGCGGATCACGACCCCGGAGTGACCGCTCCGTCTTGAACTCAGTCTGACACATGAATTCATCGTCCATGACCGCGGCCTCCGCATACAAGCATGGTTGCTATGGCGATTGCTCCTCCTCGTCACCAGAGGAGATGACGATCTCCTCCTTTGGAAGGATCACGCGTCCAAGGAGGTTGAAGGCCCAAGAGAGTGACAACGGCGGCGCCAAGATTTGGGTCCCAAAGATCTGAAGCCGTGGTCGCCTGTCCGCACAAAGAACCATGATTTTTTCATGGTGTGGACACAGTGGTTTCGCCGGTGCTACTTCCGTAGGAGTTTTTGGATTTCCGCGAAGAGGAAGGGTGATGTAGCATAGCATTTGAAAGTATTTTTCTGAGTTTAGATCCAAGGTTTAATTGAACCTGTAGGAGTCCCGAAGCTAACAAGATAAGCAACACCTACACACAAACAAAGTAAATGCTTGCACCTGATACGTCTTCAACGTATCTATAGTTTTTTTCCATGCTATTATATTATCATTCTAGGATACTTTTTAAGCATTTACTTACTGATTTATATTAGTTCTGAGCACTAAACAATTAACCCAGTGCCCAGTCCAGTTGTTGTTTTCTGCTTGTTTTTGGCCTTTCACGAATAATGTACCGAACGAAATCCAAATAGCCCAAAACTTTTTGATGTTTTTTCTGAAAAAAAATAAGAGATGAAAGCTTTGGACAGAGACCGAAGGCCACACAGGGTGGCGCCAAGCCAACAGGGCGTGCCCAGGGGAGGTGGTCGCGCCCTGATGGCTTGGGGCCACCTCCGACAGCCTATGGCCCTCATCTCTGACCTATAAATTCTCTAATATCCTAAAAACTCTAGAGAGCCTCCCAAAACACTTTTTCTACAGCTGCAATTCTCTGTTCCACTGTGTGCCCATCTGAAGCATTGTTCGGATGCTCTGTCGGAGGGAGGATCGATCATGGAGGGCCTCTACATCAACCTTGCTTCTCCCATGGTGATGTGTGAGTAGGTCACTACAGACCTACCGGTCCGTAGTTAGTACCTAGATCTCTCTCTCTCTCTCTGTTCTTCATGCAAAGATCCCGTAATTCTCACGGTGATCTATCTCATGTAATCATCTTTGCGGTGTGTTTCTTGGGATCCGATGAATTATGGGTTTATGTTCAGATTATTCATGAAAATATAGTAAATCCTTGCTGGTTATTTATATGCATAATTGTTATAGCTTCGTAATACTCCCCGATCTATCATTTTTTGGCCAACTAGATTGATTTGTCTTCAGTGGGATTGATGCGTTGTAGTGGGTTTAATCTTGCGGTGCTCAATCCTAGTGACAGAAAGGGACAGGGCACATATTGTACTGCTAACATTAAGGGTAAACCGATGGGATTCATTCATATTAATTGAATTTATTTTGTCTACATCATGTCATCCTCCTCCAAGCAATATTCTATTTTTGCTTAATACTCTAGATGCATCCTGGATAGCGGTCGATGGGTGGTGTAATAGTAGTAGATGCAGGAAGGAGTCGATCTGCTTGCTTGTGGATGTGATGCCAATATACATGATCATTACCGTGAATAAATATTACATAACTATGCGCTTTTATATCAATTTCCCAACAATAAATTGTCAACCCACCATATACCTTCTTTGAGAGAGAACCTGTAGCGAACACTATGTCCCCCGGGTCTCTTCACAAATATTATTACATCCCAAAATATTGCTGCCATTATTTACTTTTTTATTTGCAATTTATATTTATCAATTTGTCTATCTATCACTACTTATCGCTTGCAAGTAACGAGTTCAAGGGGATTGACAACCCTATAGCCCGCGTTGGGTGCAAGTGTGTGTTGTTTTGTGTGTAGGCGCTAAAGATGGGGATTTACGTGGTTCTTCTATTGGTTCTACAACCTTGGTTCTCACTAAGGGAAATAATTATCTCTACTGTGCCTCGATACGTCTCCAACGTATCTATAATTTTTGATGATGGCATGCTATTATATTATCTGTTTTGGATGTTTTATAAGCATTACTATGCTATTTTATATTATTTTTGGGACTAACCTATTAATCTAGAGCCTAGTGCTAATTTCTGTTTTTTCCTTGTTTTCGAGTTTTGCAGATATGGAATATTAAACGGAGTCCAAACGGAATAAAACCTTCGGAAGGAATTTTTTTGGAAGGGAACAAATCAACCAGGCTTGGAGTGCACAGCAGGAAACTTGCCAGGGAGTCACAAGCCTGTTGGGCGTGGGCCCCCTAGTCGCGCGTAGCAGGCTTGCCGTCTCCCGGCAGGTCTCTTAACCCTAATATTTGGCCTATAAATTCCCAAATATCCCCCAACATCAGAATGAGCCACGCAAATACTTTTCCGCCACCGGAAGCCTCCGTTCCCGAGAGATCCAATCTTGGAGCCTTTTCCGGTAATCTGTCGGAGAGGGTTTTGATCCCGGAGTGCATCTATATCAACTCCATTGCCCCTCCGATAATGCGTGAGTAGTCCACCTCATACCTAAGGGTCCATAGCTATTAGCTATATGGCTTCTTCTCTCTCTTTGATCTTCAATACCATGTTCTTCATGATCTTCATGGGGATCTATCTGACGTAATCCTCTTTTGTGGTGTGTTTGTCAAGATCCGATGAATTGTGAGTTTATGTTTAGATTATCCACGAATCTTATTAGAATCTCCTCTAAATTCTTATATGCATGATTTCATATCCTTGTAAGTTTCTTTGAGTTATTGGTTTGGTTTGGCCAACTAGATTGGTAATTCTTGCAATGGGAGAAGTACTTGGTTTTGGGTTCAATCTTGCGGTGTCCTCACCCAGTGACATAGTAGGGGTAGCGAGGCACATATTGTATTGTTGCCATCAAGGGTAACGAGATGGGGGTTTAATCATATTGCTTGAGTTTATCCCTCCACATCATGTCATCTTTCTTAATGTGTTACTATGTTCTTCATGAACTTAATACTCTAGATGCAGGCAGGAGTCAGCCGATGTGCGAAGTAATAGTAGTAGATGCAGAATTGTTTCGGTCTACTTGATATGGACGTGATGCCTATATGCATGATCATTTCCTTAGAAAACTACATGATTATTCGCTTTTCTAATTGCTTGATAGTAATTTGTTTACCCCACCATGATATTTTCCTTTGAGAGAGAAGCCTCTAGTGAAACCTATGGCCCTCGGGTCTACTTTCCATAATATACTTTTAGATCTATAAACCAAAAATACCACAAATACTTTGCTGCAATTTATTTACCTTTTACTTTCCGTTCTCGTTTACATCTATCTCTATCGGATCTAATCCTAGCAAATAATCGTGAAGGGATTGACAACCCCTTTATAGCATTGGGTGCAAGAGTTTGATTGTTTGTGTAGGTGCATCCATTGGTGACTTGCTTGTTCCTCCTACTGGATTGATACCTTGGTTATCAACAACTGAGGGAAATACTTATGTACTTCGCTGCATCACCCTTTCCTCTTCAAGGCAAAACCAACGCAAGCTCCATAGGTAGCAAGAAGGATTTTGGCACCGTTTTCGGGGAGGATACATATCAAGCCTACCAAGTACCCATCACAAACACATCTCTTGCATTTACATTATTTGCCATTTTCCTCTCGTTTTGCTCCCCCCACTTCTAAAACAATTTTCAGAAAATACCAAAAAGATTTGCCTTTTTTGTTCGCCCTTCTTTCGTTTGCCTTCTTTTCGTGCCAGATCTTCTTCTTGTTGCTATGTCTAGCGTTACTATGTCCCCTTTGTCACCAGATTTTGAAGTTCTCTACTTCAAACAAAAACAAGGGGACATTTTGGAAGATGCCTGGTATAGGCTAATGGAATTTTATCGTATTTCCAATCTAAAAGGAGATGCAACAGTGTTGCTTAGATTTTTTACATTGGATTAGCTTTGCATCACAGAGAGCTTCTAGATTTCGCCTCAAAAGGAAATTTTGTTGAGCTAGATGCGAATGCTGCTTATGAAGTTTTGGAAGGGATTTTTGGGGTTCCTCAACCAAAAAAAGGGGTTTTCTTACTCACAAGAGGGTGTTCAAGTTCTCGACAAATTAGGTGACTTACATAAGCACTTGGTCGAGTTACAACAATATTATGAACCCCTTAAGCATATCAATGGGAACCTCAATCGCTTGAATACTTTTCTTACCCTTTGCAATAAGCGTTTGGACATTTTGGATATTAAGATGGATCCTTCCTCCACAAATGTGGGAAAAAGTAAAGAACCCCCTACACTCGAGAAGATCCCCACAAAAGTTGCCAATACCAAAGATGACAATACCTAGATCTTTTGCGTTTTGCCTAGCTAGGGGCGTTAAACAATAGCGCTTGTTGGGAGGCAACCCGATTTTATTTTTGTGTTCTATTTTTGCTTCTGTTTTTGATGGTTTACCATATTATTACTTCTATAGTAATTGTGTTTTGGTGATTTAATTAGGGTTTGAGCCAAGTAAAACCTTTGGGGTGATCTATGGTAGTTGTTGATTTGATCTTGCTGAAAAATAAAAACTTTTGCGCTCAGTCCAGGAATTTTAGAAATTTTTCAGAGCGTCGAATGAGTCTGAAATTTTTACACAAGATTTATATATACATTTCCCAGGTTTTCCTAATTTATTAGAAGTTTTTGAGTTAGAAGTATACAAAGTTTTCAGATTGCTACAGACTGTTCTGTTTTTCACAGATTCTGTTTTCTTTGAGTTGTTTGCCAATTTTGATGAATCATTGGGTTGTATCATGTGGTATGAACCATGGAGAAGTTAGAATACAGTAGGTATAACACCAACATAAATAAATAATGAGTTCACAACAGTACCTAAAGTGGTGATTTATTTTCTTATACTAACGGATCTCACGAGTTTTCTGTTAAGTTTTGTGTTGTGAAGTTTTCAAGTTTGGGTAAAGATTTGATGGACTATGGAATAAGGAGTGGCAAGGACCTAAGCTTGGGGATACCCAAGGCACCCCAAGTCATATTCAAGGATGCCAAAGAGCCTAAGCTTGGGGATGGCCCGGAAGGCATCCCCTCCTTCGCCTTCAATCCATCGGTAAATTTACTTGAGGCTATATTTTTATTCACCACATGATATGTGTTTTGCTTGGAGCGTCTTGTATTATATGAGTCTTTGCATTTTAGTTTTCCACAATCATCCTTGATGCACACATTGTTTGAGAAGGACACGCTGAATCATGAATTTGTTAGAATGCTCTATGTGCTTCACTTATATTTTTTAGAGCATGGTGGTGTTTGTGTTTTATAGAAATACTTGAACTCTCGTACCTCACTTTATTATTTTGAGAGTCTCTAAACAGCATGGTAATTGGTCCAGGTTACGAATTTAGTCCTAATATGATAGGCATCCAAGAGGGATATAATAAAAACTTCCATATTAAGTGCACTGAGTATTTATGAGAAGTTTGATTCCTTGCATAAAGTTTTGAGATATAAAGATGGTAATGTTAAGAGTCATGTTAGGAAGTAATTGTGACTTGGTAAAAATACTTGTGTAAAGGTTTGTGATTCCCGTAGCATGCACGTATGGTGAACCGTTATGTAAGGAAGTCGGAGCATGACTTGTTTATAGATTGTCGACCTTTGTGTGAGGGCCGGGAGCACGCGATGGTTAACTCCTACCAACCTCTCCCCTTGGAGCATGCGTTTACTACTTTGCTTCAATGACTAATAGACTTTTGAAATAAGTATGTGCGTTCTTTATGACTAATGTTGAGTCCAGGGATTATACGCACTCTCACCCTTCCACCTTTGCTAGCCTCTCTAATACCGCGCAACTTTCGCCGGTACAACAAACACCTTCCTCAAAACAGCCACCATATACCTTCCTCAAAACAACCACCATATATCTTTCCTTAAAATAGACACCATACCTACCTATTATGGCATTTTCATAGCCATTCCGAGATATATTGCCATGCAACTTCCACCGTTTCCTTTTATGACTTGCACCATCACTTTCATATTGTATATAGAGTCATATTTTGTCATAGGTATCGATTTGTAATTTTCTTTTGTGTTGTAAGTAAATAAAAGTGTGGTGATTATCATTATTAGAGCATGTCCCATGTGAGGAAAGGATGATGGAAGCTATGATTCCCTCACAAGTGGGGATGAAATTCTGGACTTTATGAAAAAAATAAAAGAGGCCAGTGAAGCCCAAATAAAAAAAAGGTATAATAAAAGAGGCCTTAGATGCCCACCAATAAAAAATTAGAGAAAAGAGAGACGAGACATTGCTACTACCTCTTTCCACACTTGTGCTTCAAAGTAGCACCATGATCTAAATGGTAGAGAGTCTCCTATTTTGTCACTTCCATATAACTAGTGGAATTTTTCTTCATGATGCACGTCCACTTAGTTCCTTTTTGAGATTTCATACACTTATAGCTATAGTGCATCCGTTGCATGGCAATCCCTACTCACTCACATTGATATCTATTAATGGGCATCTCCATAGCCCGTTGATACGCCTAGTTGATGTGAGACTATCTTCTCCCTTTCCTTGACAACCTCCACCATATTCTATTCCACCTATAGTGGTATATCCATGGCTCACGCTCGTGTATTGCGTGAGAGTTGAAAAAGTTTGAGAAAATAAAGGTGTGAAAACAATTGCTTGACTTTTCATCGGGGTTGTGCCTGATATAAATACTTTGTGTGGGGAAGATGGAGCAGAGCCAGACCATATGATATTGTAGGGATAACTTTATTTTGCCATTATATTTTGAAGGGATACAATTGCTTTACTAGTATGCTTGAAACTTTATTGTCTTTATATCAATATTAAGCTTTTGTTTTGGGTCTTACAGATATGAATATTCATGCCACAATAAAGAATATTACATGGATAAATATTTTAGGTAGCACTCCACATCAAAAATCCTTTTTTAATCATTTACCTACTCGAGGACGAGCAAGAATTAAGCTTGGGGATGCTGATACGATGGATGCAAAAATTATAGATATGACGGAGACGTATCAGCATCCCCAAGCTTAATTCCTGCTCGTCCTTGAGTAGGTAAATGATAAAAAATATAATTTTTGATGTGCAATGCTACCTAGCATAATCTTGTTCATATAATATAATCATGGAATGAATATTATGACATGAGTGATTCAAAGCAATAGTATATCATTTGACATTAAGACAATAATACTTCAAGCATACTAATAAAGCAATCATGTCTTCTCAAAATATCATGGCTAAAACAAAGTTATCCCTACAAAATCATATAGTCTGGCTATGCTCCATCTCCCCCCACAAAGTATTTATATAATGCACAACCCCGATGACAAGTCAGGAAATTGTTTCACACCTTTTATGTTCTCAAACCTTTTCAACTCTCACGCAAGACATGAGCATGAGCCATGGATATAACACTATAGGTGGAATAGAATATGGTGGAGGTTATGAGGAAAAGGAGAAGATATTCTCACATCAACTAGGCATATCAACAGGCTATGGAGATGCCCATTAATATATATCAATGTGAGTGAGTAGGGATTGCCATGCAATGGATGCACTAGAGCTATAAGTGTATGAAAGCTCAAAAAGAAACTAAGTGGGTGTGCATCCAACTCGCTTTCTCATGAAGACCTAGGGCAATTTTGAGGAAGCCCATCATTGGAATATACAAGCCAAGTTATATAATGAAAAATTCCCACTAGTATATGAAAGTGACAAAATAGGAGACTCTCTATCATGAAGATCATGGTGCTACTTTGAAGCACATGTGTGGAAAAAGGATAGTAGCATTGTCCCTTCTCTCTTTTTTCTCTCTCTTATATATATATGGTGGACATCTTTGGCCTCTTTTTTTATCTGGGCTTCATTGGCCTCTTTTATTATTTTTAAAGTCTGGAGTCTCATCCCAACTTGTGAGGGAATCATATCTTCCATCATCCTTTCCTCACATGGGGCAATGCTCTAATAATGGTGATCATCACACTTTTATTTACTTACAACTCAAGAATTACAACTCGATACTTAGAAGAAATTATGACTCTATATGAATGCCTCCGGCGGTGTACCGGGATGTGCAACGATCTAGCATAGCAAATGATATCAAAAAAATGGACAAGCCATGAAAACATCATGCTAGCTATCTTACGATCATGCAAAGCAATATAAAAATGATGGTGCGTGTCCTAATAAACGGAACGGTGGAAGTTGCATGGCAATATATCTAGGAATGGCTATGGAAATGGCATGATAGGTAGGTATGGTGGCTGTTTTGAGGAAGGGTACCTGATGGCTTTAATGCACCGGTGAAAGTTGCGCGGTACTATAGAGAGCAAAGGTGGAAGGGTGAGAGTGCGTAAAATCCATGGACTCACACTACTCATAAAGAATTCACATACTTATTGAAAAAGTCTATTAGTTATCGAAGCAAAATATTAGACGCATGCTCCTAGGGGACATGTTGGTAGGAGTTAACTATCGCGCGCTCCCGACCCTCACATAAGGATGACAATCAATAAACAAATCATGCTCCGACTTCGTTACATAACGGTTCACCGTACATGCATGCTACAGGAATCACAAACCTTTAACACAAATATTTCTACCAATCCACAATTACTCACTAGCTGACTCTAATATCACCATCTTTATATCACAAAACTATTGCAAGGAATCAAACATATCATATTCAGTGATCTACAAGTTTTATGTAGGATTTTATGACTAACCATGTGAATGACCAACTCCTATTAACTCTCAATATAAGTGAAGCATGAGAGTTTAATTATTTCTACAAAAGATATGCCCACACTCTAACAAATATAAGTGAAGCAAAAGAGCATTTTACAAATGGCAGTTTTCTATGTGTAGAGAAACAGGCAATCCAAACTTCAAATGATATAAGTGAAGCACATGAAGCATTCTATAAAGCCATACTCAAAAGATATAGGCGAGGTACAAAGAGCCTTCTATAAATCAACAAGGACTTTCTCATACCATCATGGTGAATTATTAAAATAAAAATAAAAAGTACACGACGCTCCAAAATTTACGCATATCATGTGACGAATAAAAATATAGCTCCAAGTAAAATTACCGAAGGTTGTTAGAAGAAAGAGGGGATGCCTTCCGGGGCATCCCCAAGCTTAGTTGCTTGAGATTCCTTGAATATTAACTTGGGTTGCCTCGGGAATCCCCAAGCTTAGTCTCTTTCCACTCCTTTTCCTTCATCCATCGTGATCTCACCCAAAACTTGAAAACTTCAATCACACAAAACTTAACAAAACCCTCGTGAGATACGTTAGTATAATAAAACAAATCACCACTTTAAGTACTGTTGCCAACCAATTCATATTTTATTTTTTCATCGTAGATACTATAGTATAACTTTTTCATGGCTTATACCACTGATACAATCGATAGTTTCATCAAAACAAGCAAAGCAATGCATCAAAAACAAAATCTTTGAAAAACAGGACAATCTGTACTAATCTGGACATTCACCATACTTCAGTAACTCGAAAAATTCTGACAAATTAGGAAAAAAATAAAAGGATTGCATATAAGTCCTGTGTAGAAATTGCAGAAACTTTTGACATTCCAGTAAAAAATGTAAATTCACGCACTACAACCAAAGTTTCTGTTTTTTGCACTTCGCACACCAAGCAAGCAATCTAATCATCCTAAAGGCAAATCTTGGCACATTATTTTTATAATACAATGGATTTTTACAAGGGGATAATTATTTTTGTTGAAAAGTTTCTGTAATCAAGATGCACAAAGTTTCCATGGGCATGAACAAAGTTCAAGGCTAGCCCCCACTTCAACATTGCTCATGTTTCTCACTTTCACTTTTCTTTTTGAAAAAGTTTTAAGTTCCCCACTTTATTTTTTTGTTTTTAAACTATATAAAAGCACACAACAGAATAAAATGACTCTGTAAAACTTCTGGGTTGTCTCCCTGGCAGCGCTTTGTTTAAAGCCATTAAGCTAGGCATAAAGTGCTCAAGTAATGGATCCATCCGGATCCCAAGGTATATCAAAGCCAATTTTAATTAACAATGATTTGTAATTCAGTAGTGAGCACAAAGTAACATATATCATGCAAAAACAAAGTCTAACTCTCTTCCTATGCATCGACATGTCATAAAAGAACAATTCATGCACACAAAGTAAATGCCAATGCATAACATACGTAGTTTCTTGCAATTTAATTGTATCGAAAACATAGAGAGGTGGAGATGTAGTTCCTCTCTCATAATAATTGCTAGTAGGATCAGCAAGCACATGCATATTATATTCATTAAAATCATCATGTGCAATATGAAAACACAACCCATCAATATAACCCGTACTAAGTGAAAACTTCTCCGATATAGTGTAGTTTGGAGAATTCAAAAAGATAATAGGACTATCATGTGTGGGTGCAGTAGCAACAATTTCATGTTTAACTTAAGGAACTATAGCAAGTTCATCTCCATAAGCATCATTCATATTGGCATCATGGCCACAAGCATAACAAGCATCGGATTCATCAAAAAGGGATATTTGAAATGAATCCAAGGGATCATAGCAATCAACATAGCATTCATCCTTCGGTAAGCACGAAGGCAAATTAAACAATGTATGAGTTGAAGAGTTACTCTCATTAGAAGGTGCACCCGGGTAGCTAATCCACTCTTTCTCCTTTTGTTCTTCCTTCTCCTCATCATCTTTTTCATCCAATGAGCTCACAGTGTCATCAATTTCTTCTTCCATAGATACCTACAAAATACTAACTCTTCTTGGATAGCGGAGACTTTCTCAATAAAATTGATCAATATGGGCATTATATTCATAATTGGCATAACAATAACAAAGCATAGCCAAATTTTGGGATCGGTAAACAACATCATCATAATCTTCATACTTTTCAAACAAAGCTTAAATTTCATAAGCATCCTTAAAAGCAACAAACTCTTCTATTTGTTCCACATCATAGTAATCATATATACCATTATAAAAATAAGCCAAGGTTTCATTATCATTAAATTTACATGAAAAGGGAAGGTGTTTAGCCTTCATCCTAGAGCAACAAGTAATATCATATTTCAAGCATAGATTCCAACCATATCATTTCAACATATGAATTTGATCCCATAACAGTTTCCCTTTATGAGGCAAGTGATAATCCCTAAAGTATTCACATTGATCCAACGTGTATCCCATTATATAATTGAATGGGGTTTTCTCAGGATTATTAAAGTAGTGTATAATATCTTTCACATAACGAGCATTGAGGGTTTTAGGAGGTTCCCGATCTCCATGAGTAGCAAGTACACCTATTTTTTTGGGTATTTCATGTTCCATATCCATAACTAAAGATAGAGAACAACTTAGAACGGAAAATAAAATCTACTTAGTGATAAAGCAAACACGCACACACGAGAATATTCACCCCACGCTATTGCTCCCCCGCCATGTCGCTAGAAAAAGGTCTTGATAGCCCACAAGTATAGGGGATCAGTTGTAGCCTTTCTCGATAAGTAAGAGTGTCGAACCCAATGAGGAGGTAAAGGTAGAACAAATATTCCCTCAAGTTCTATCAACCACCAATACAACTGTATGCACGCTTAACATTTGCTTTACCTAGAACAAGTATGAAACTAGAAGTACTTTGAAGGTGTGATAGGATAGGTTTGCAAGATAATAAGGAGCACATAGATAAAAACTAGGGGCTTCTTAGATAAAAACAATTAAGTTAGTTTAAAGAGTGTGGAAAAGTGGTGGTAGGAGTTGCGGAATTGACCCTAGGCAATCGATAACTAGACTGGTAATCATTATTGCAATTTTATATGAGGGAGAGGCATAAGCTAACATACTTTCTCGACTTGGATCATATGCACTTATGATTGGAACTCTAGCAAGCATCCGCAACTACTAAAGATCATTAAGGTAAAAGCCAACCATAGCATTATAAGGTATCAAGTCCTCTTTATTCCCATATGCAACAACCACCCACTCGGGTTTATGCTTTTGTCACTCACGCAACCCACCATAGGCAAATCATGAACACATTGCTACACCCTACAGTGAGGATCCCTCACGCTTGCGCGACACGGAGAGAACCATAGTACATCACCAATAATAAAACATGCAACTCAAACCAATCATGATCATCAATCAACCCATAGGACAACAAAAATCTACTTAGACATCATAGGATGGAAACACATCATTGGATAACAATATGAAGCATAAATCACCAGGTTCAAGTAGAGGGTACAATGGGTTGCGGGAGAGTGGACCACTGTAGGTAGATGGGGGAAGGTGATGGAGGTGTTGGTGAAGATGACATAGTTGTCGGAGTAGATCGCTATCACGATGATGGCCCCGTCGGTGTTCCGGTGCCATCGGGAGAGAGGGGGAGAGAGCCCCCTCCTTATTATTCTTCCTTGACCACCCCTAGATGGGAGGAGAGTTTCCCCTCTGGTCCTTGGCCTCCATGGCGGTGGAGGGGCGGGAGCCCCTCCGAGATTAGATCTCTCTCTCTCTCTGTTTCCTTCTGTTTCTGTGCTCCCAGATTCTAGCCTTTCATCGTTTCTTAAATATCCGGAGATCCGTAACTACAATCGGGCTGAAATTTGGAGGGGATTTTTATTATAAAAATATTTTCCTCGAGGCAAAAGGAGAGATCCAACCACCCTACGGGGTGACCACATGGACCCAGGGTGCGGCCAGGGGGGTAAGCCGTGCCCCTGGCTTGTGGTCACCTCAGGCATCGTCTCACGTTGATTCTTTTTCCCAAAAATCAAATATATTCCGAAAAAATCTCTATAAGTTTTTATCGCGTTTGAACTTTGTTTGGTATGGATATTCTGCAAAACAAAAAAACATGCAACAAACAAGAACTGACACTGGGCACCGGATCAATATGTTAGTCCCAAAAATAGTATAAAAAGTTGCCAAAAGTATATGAAAGTTGTAGAATACTAGCATGAAACAATAAAAAATTATAGGTACGACAGAGATGTATTATGAACTCACATCACTTGACATCTACATGTCTGTTGAGTTGTTGACCCAATTAGTTGGACTATTAGAATTGCTCTTCTCCTTAGGAATTTGAATGCAAATCCCTTCTAGGCATTACCGCATAGGCTGATATATATGACAAGCATTCTATTTGGAGATATCAAAGTATAGATTGAAGATCAAGGTCACTTGCTATTGGAAGGACCAAGTGTGCCATTTGTATGCATCTCTATTAGATTATTTCGTTTGTCATGTAAGAGCTACTATTAGACAGATAAAACCTGAATGGGTACCTGTATTTTTCAATTTATTGTAGCATTTTTTTGTTTCTGACATGAAAAAAATTGCACCTCAGAATTAATTTGATGGCTTCTGTCATTTTGCCGGCTTATGTAAAAACCACTTATTTCCATTCCTCTATACATGCATTTGCATCTCTATTTTTCCCGGTGCTTCTTCACAATATAATTGAAGATGTATTTTTCTTGATTGGAAATATTATACCTCAAATTCAATTCATTTGTGGATACAATGACAACTTTGTGCCCTCAAGTGATTATGTCAGCTATACATTTTATGAGGTTTAGGAATTAGGATGGTGAGAACAACATGTCAACATGAAGACATGAACCAATGAGCTTAACATTTATCTTTAGTCTCAAGACATGAACCGACAAACACAAGCATCGCTCGATAGTTGCACAAGACACATTGGGAATTTAAATAGTTTTTTTGTAACCCTGTCTAATACCTAGCTTATTAGGTAAGCGCAATAGTTAGTTACAACTTTGGACAATATATGTGCACTCTGACTCATGCAAGCAATGCTATTTGGTTGGCTGTCCCATAGCTGCCAAGTGAGGCCATGGAAGTTTCCAAAACAAAACTGAAAATCATGATTTTTTTTTGTAAAAGAACAATTACAAAATGCAACAATTTGCCATTGAATTAGTAATAGAGCTTCTCTTAAAGTGCGTGTTTACAACATGCTGCCCACTAATTTTGGGATTGTTACGTTGGACATTTTCCTTGGATTATCTTTTGTTAGGATCACATTGTTAGAACATACTATCATGGAAGGTTGATAATATGTATTGTTTGGGAGTGATGGTACACTTTGAGGCAGTTTAGTACCATGCTTCACTATAGAATGTCTACTAGATTTCTCTAAACCACTATAAGATCATAACCATGATTGATGTTAATTTTGTCTATCATTGATCTACGGACGAATTTCCTACCATGCTTTAATCGCCTACTAGGTGATCGTTTAGCCAATTCCTTGTGAATATTATTTGCAACTGGGAACTTTAGGTCCTAGAGGAACAATCAATTATAGGCCGAATGATGCAAGGTAGCTGTCATTGCTGCGAGCGATGTTGCGGGGTGGCTGGCGTCAGCTATGGTTGTGCTGTGGAATGGGGCGCTACAAGTGGTGATAGTGAGTCGGTGTCTGCTGGGGAGTGGTGCAACAAGCGGTGTTGAGTGGGTACCGGAGCCAGGGTCGTTGGGCAATTACAATGGTACACATGTCCCGATGTATAGTTCGAGAGGGGGCAGATCACAGACTGCGATCGCCCAGCCGACTGCTTGCGTCACACTATTCGGATAAGGGGCATGTTTATTCATGAATAATTTACTTATTTATGACTCGGGAATAAATAATTCTATCCACTTTGCATTAAAATATTTATGTTTCATAGTATAACATGCTTTTAATCGAGACGTGTGTTCCACGTGCAAGCTTACTAGTAATAATAGGATACCTACTGATCTTGACAACACCATTAAATAATTTATTAGTTCTCAAAATATTTTCAACACTATGGTAGAAGAAAAGTTGCATAAAATTGACGATATGGCTAGAAACGTGGATATGATTGCTCATGATGTGGAAACTCTTAAAAGTAAAACTTTGCCATCGAAGCATGATATTAATCAGTCTATTTAATCCATCCAAATATATATTAATGAAATTAAGGAGAGGACCATTAGGTTGAGAGCTAAGCGAGAATTCGTAGAAAAGGCTCTTCCACCCGCTTTTTACCGTAATCATGATGAAGATCTTAAAATGATTGGAACTTCTCCCATTGAATCTTTCTTTACTAATCTGAAAATATATGATAAAGGGGGCGGAGATGAGTCAACTTTAAGTAGAAAGGGTCCCATTTGTTCGAGGGTGATAATTTTAATGATAAAAACGAAAAAGTGGGTTTGGAGAGGTCAAAACTTTAACTAGTGATGTAGCCACTATCTTGGATCTCAAGGAATTTAATTATACTAATTGATCTTCACTAGAATGCATTTCCCTGCTGCAATCCATTATTAGCTCACCCAAGGCTTACGAACAAAATAAGGCTTTTACTAAACATATCGTAGAAGCTATGCTAAAGGCAATTGAGGAAAAACTTGAGTTAGAAGTTTCTATTCCTATAAAGTTGCATGATGAGTGGGAACCTTCTATTAAACTGAAAATTAAGGAATATGAGTGCAATGCTTTGTGTGATGTTGGTGCTAGCGTGTCTACTATACCGAAATCCTCACCGAGATAGATGAATGTTCCCTTAACTTGCACCTATAAATTCCTTTATTAAGAAAGCATCGAGTATAATAAATTATGTGCTCATTCTGGATAATAGAAATTATGTGCCCATGGATTTCATTGTGCTTGATATTGAATGCAATCCGACTTGTCCAATAATACTTGGTAGGCCTTTACTACGAACTATAGGTGCTATTAGTGATATGAAGGAGGGAAACATAAGATTCCAATTCCCACTAACAAAGGGATGGAATACTTACCTAGAAAGATAATTAAACCACCTTATCAATCTATCATGAGGGACACCTATGGATTGAGTGTCAAAGTTGACAACACTTGATGCTATGCATTATGCCCAGCTAGGGGCATAAAACGATAGCGCTTGTTGGGAGGCAACCCAATAGTTATCTTTAAATTTTTGCTTTTAATTTCCGTCTTGGTGTGATAACATGGTTATTTCTACTGTAATTATTGTTTTTATGTTTAAATTAGTGTGTGTGTGGCAAGTAAATTCATTCAGATGACTTGTATGATAAATATAATTGATACGGTGCAAAAATCAGAAACTTTTACGTCGAGTGCAGAATTCTCTGATTTTACCAGGATGTATTTTTGATTGGAATTTTTTACAAAGTATTTTTCTAAAAATTCCACAAGTTTTCCTAAATGTACATAATTGTTGGAGTTATATAAGTATGGTATTTGCGCAGATAATTACAGACTCATCTGTTTTAGACAGATTCTATTTTTGCATGCATAGTTGCTTGTTTTGATGATGCTATGGATTGTATGAGGGATTATAAGCCATGGAGAAGTTAGAATACAATATATTATGAAATAATAAAATATTAATCAATTTATAACAGTACCTAAAGTTTTTGATTTACCTATCATAATAACGGAGCTCATGATTTTTTTGTTAAGTTTTGTGTGCTGAAGTTTTCAAGTTTTGGGTGCTATCATGATGGATGAAGGAATAAGGAGTGTCAAGAGCCTAAGATTGGGGATGCCCAAGGCACCCCAAGGTAATATTCAAGGACGACTCAAACTTCTAAGCTTAGGGATGCCCCGGAAGGCATCCCCTATTTCGTCTCAATCCATCGGTATGTCACTTGGAGCTATATTTGTATTCATCACATGATATGAGTTTTTATTTGAGCTTGTTTGATATAATATCTTTTTTTAGTTCATTGTTCGCTGGACACACCCACTTGAGACAGACACAAGATCACCATAATTTGTGACAATAATCTTTGTGCTTCACTTATATCTTTTGAGCTTAGCTGTTGCTCTAGTACTTCACTTATATATTTTAGAGCACTGTGGCATATGTATTTTATAGAAATAATTGCACTCTCGTTCTTCACTTATTTGTTTGAGAGTTAATAAACAGTGACAGTAATTTTCATGGCTTATAAGACTAGTCCAAAAATAATAGGTATCCAATGAGTGCATAATAAAAACCACATGTAGCACATAAAAGAGAAATTATGGGTTAATGAATTGATGTGGTAATATGAAAGGACATCAGTGCATGATAATTGGTTAGTAATAGTATCATGAATTAGAGGGTTTTTAACTTGTTGTTCATCTAAATATTTTTTATAGCATGATGATGATGTGTGTTCATACTTATTCCTGGTTTAAATCCTAATATTGTATAAGTCAGAAGCGCGTGATGGTTAACTCCTCCCAACCTCCTCCCTAGGGGCATGCGAGTAGTGCTTTGCTTCGAGAGAGCTAATAAAATCTTGTAATAAGTATGTGAGTTCTTTATGACTAATGTGAATCCATGGATGTACGCATCCTCACCACTGTCGGGGAATGTTGCATGGGAAACAAAAATTTTCTTACGCACACGCAAGATCTATCCATGGTGATGAGCATCTATGAGAGGGGGAGTGGATCTACATATCCTTGTAGATTGCTAAGCGGGAAGCGTTAAGAAACGCGGTTGGTGTAGTTGAATGTCTTCGCGATCCAATTCGCCGAGCGTCCCACGATCTCATCACGATCTGTCTCGCGATCCAATCACGATCCGTCCCGCGATATCATCACGATTCATCCCGCGATCCAATCATGAATCGTCTCACAATCTTGATCACGATCCTTCCGATCTAGCGTCGAATGGACGACACCTTCGCGTTCAGCACACGTACAGCTCGATGACGATCTTCGCCTTCTTGATCCAGCAAGAGGGAGTGGAGAGGTAGATGAGTTCTCCAGCAGCGTGACGGTGCTGTGGCGATGGTGGTGGAGTAATATCAGCAGGGCTTCGCCTAAGCACAGCTGAAACCGATCTAGAGGAGAAACTATGGACTAGATGGTAGGGTTGCACGTGGCTGAAAATCTGTGTCTCAAAACCCTAAAACCTCTAGTATATATAGGAGGAGAGGAGGAGGAGGCTTGGTGCAAGGTCCAACCCCTCTTTGGTTTGGCCGAAGTGGAGAGGAGGAGTCCTCCTCCTCCACTCCTAGTAGGATTAGGACTCCTTCCTTATTTCCACCTTTTTGTCTTTTTTCCACCTTTTCCACTATCGAATTTCTTCCCAGCCGCATGGGCCTTGTGTAGGACTTTGGCCAGTCCACTAAGGGCTTGTATTTATCCTCCCACAGCACATGTAGCCTATTGGGTCGAAATACACCTCCCGATGGTCCCCCGGTACCCTCCCGACACTCCCGGTACACTACCGATGAGCCCGGAACTTTTCGCGGAACCAAAACAGGACTTCCTATATATAAATCGTTACATCCGGACCATTCCGGAGCTCCTCGTGACATCCAGGATCTCATTTGGGGCTCCGAACAACCTTTGGTTACCACCATGCATAACTCTATACTACCGAAACGTCACCAAACCTTAAGTGTGCAGACCCTGCGGGTTCGAGAACTATGTAGACATGACCGAGACACCTCTATAGTCAATATACAATAACGGGACATGGATGCCCATATCGGTTCCTACATATTCTACGAAGATCTTTATCGGTCGAACCTCTCTGTCTAGGATTCAGTTAATCCCGTATGATGTTCCCTTTGTTCTTCGGTATGTTACTTGCCCGAGATTCGATCGTCGGTATCTCCATAACTAGTTCAACCTCGTTACTGACAAGTCTCTTTACTTGTTCCGTAATACAAGATCCCATGGCTAACACTTAGTCACATTGCTTGCAAGGCTTGTTGTGATGGTGTATTACCGAGTGGGCCCTGAGATACCTCTCCGTCACACGGAGTAACAAATCCCAGTCTTGATCCATGCCAACCCAACAGACACCCTCGGAGATACCTGTAGAGCACCTTAATAGTCACCTAGTTACGTTGCGATGTTTGATACACAAAAGGTACTCCTATGGTGTCAGTGAGTTGCATGATCTCATGGTCATAGGAACATATACTTGACATGCAGAAAACAGTAGCAATAAACTGACACGATCATATGCTACGTTTGTAGTTTGGGTGTTGTCCATCACATCATTCTCCTAATGATGTGATCCCGTTACCAAATGACATCTCATGTCCATGACTAGGAAACCATAGCCATCTTTGATCAAAGAGCTAGTCTATTCGAGGGATACTAGGGACATGGTGTTGTCTATGTATCCACACATGTATTTGAGTTTCCGATCAACACAATTATAGCATGGATAATAAACGATTATCATGAACAAGGAAATATGATAATAACCAATTTATTATTGCCTCTAGGGCATATTTCCAATAATCTCCTACTTGCACTAGAGACAATAATCTAGTTCACATCACCATGTGATTCGCATTGTTATGAATCTAACACCCAATGTGTTCTGTGGCTCGATCATGCTTTGCATGTGAGAGATGTCTTATAGTCAACGGGTCTGCGACATTCAGATCCGTGTGTACTTTGCAAATCTCTATGTCAAACTGTAAACACCGCTACCACACTCCACTTGGAGCTATTCCAAATGGCTGCTCTACTATACGTATCCGGATTGCTACTAAGAGTCATCCGGATTGGTGTCAAAGCTTGCATCGACGTAACTCTTATGATGAACTCTTTCTCACCTCCATAACCGAGAAACATTTCCTTAGTCTTTTAGTTACTAAGGATAATCCTGACCATTGTCCAGTGATCCACTCCTGGATCACTTTTGTACCCCTTGACAGACTCATGGCAAGGCACACACAGGTGCGGTACATAGCATAGCATACTATACAGAGCCTATGTCTAAAGCATAGGGGACGACCTTCGTCCTTTCTCTTTATTCTGCCGTGGTCGAACTTTGAGTCTTACTCAAATTCACACCTTACAAATCAGGCAAGAACTCTTTCTCCTACTGATCCATTTTGAACTCTTTCAAAATCTTGTCAAGGTATGTACTCATTGAAAGTCTCATCAAGCATCTTGATCCATCTCTATAGATCTTGATGCTCAACAATTAGGTAGCTTTATCCAGGTCTTCCTTTGAAAAACTCTTTTCAGACAACCCTTTATGCTTTCCAGAAATTCTACATCATTTCCAATCAAAAATATGTCAACCACAAATGCTTATTAGAAACTCTATAGTGCTCCCACTCACTTTATTGTAAATACAAGTTTGTCATAAACTTTGTATAGACTCAAAAACTTTGATCACCTCATCAAAACGTATATTCCAACTCCGAGATGCTTGCTCCAGCCCACAGAAGGATTGCTGGAGCTCGCACACCTTTTAGCATCCTTAGGACTGACAAAACCTTCTGGTTGTATCACATACAACCTTTCCTCAAGTAAACCATTAAGGAAACGTTGTTTTGACATCCATCTGCCAGATTTCATAATTGAAAAATGCAGCAACTGCTAACATAATTCCAACAGACTTTAGCATCGCTATGAGTGAGAAAGTCTCATCGCAGTCAACTCCTTGAACTTGTCGGAAACTTCTTTGCGACAAGTCGAGCTTTATAAATGGTGACATTTACCATCAGCGTCTGTATTCATCTTAAAGGTCCATTTGTACTCGACGACCTGCCATCCAACGAGCAAGTCTACCAAAGTCTATACTTGGTTTTCATACATGGATGTTTTCTCAGATTTCATGGCCTCTAACCATTTGTCGGAATCCGGGCCCATCATCGCTTCTCCATAGCTCGTAGGTTCATCGTTTTCCAACAACATGACCTCCAAGACAGGGTTGTCGTACCACCCAGGATCAGTACGCGTCCTTGTCGACCTACGAGGTTCGGTAGTAACTTGATCCGAAGCTTCATGATCATCATCATTTACTTCCTCTTCAACTGACATAGGTTCCACAGAAACATCTTTCTGCACTGCGCTACTCTCTGGTTGAAACAAAGGTTCAACAACCTCATCAAGTTCTATCTTCTTCCCACTCAATTCTTTCAAGAGAAATTTTTTCTCAAGAAGGGACCCAGTTTTAGCAACAAACACTTTGTACTCGGATCTGAGATAGAAGGTATACCCAACTGTTCTTAGGGTATTCTATGAACATGCATTTGTCCGCTTTGGGTTCGAGCTCATTAGGTGAAAACCTTTTTCACATAAGCATCACAGCCCCAAACATTAAGAAATGACACCTTAGGTTTCTATCAAACCATAATTCACACGGTGTCATCTCAACAGATTTAGATGGTGCCCTTTTTAAAGTGAATGTAGTTGTCTCTAATGCATAACCCCAAAACGATAGTGGCAAAAGAATAAGAGACATCATAGTTTGCACCATATCCTGTAGAGCACGACTACGACGTTCGGACACACCATCACACTATGGTGTTCCAGGTGGCATGAGTTGTGAAACATCTTCCACATTGTCTAAAGTTGTATGCCAAACTCGTAACTCAGATATTCACCTCCACGATCATATCGCAGTCATTTTTATCTTCTTATCACGATGACCTTAAACTTCACTCTGAATTTGCTTGAACTTTTGAAACGATTTAGGCTTGTGTTTCATTAAGTAAATATACACTATATCTACTCAAATCATAAGTGAAGGTAAGAAAATAATGATATCCACCGCATGCTACAAGACTCATTGGATTGAATACATCAACATGTATCATTTCCAATAAATCATTTGCCCGCTCCATCAAACCGGAAAACGGGGTCCTTGGTCATCTTGCCCAAGAGGCATGGTTCGCATGTCTCAACCGATTCGAAATGGAATGAGTCCAAAGATCCATCAGCATGGAGTTTCTTCATGTGTTTTATACTAATATGACATTTAGCGGCAGTGCCACAAGTATGTGGTACTATCATTATTAACTTTGTATCTTTTGGCATCAATGTTATGAACATGTGTATTTCTACGATCAAGATTCAACAAACCATTCTCACTGGGTGCATGACCTTTGAAGTATCATTCATGTAAACAAAATAACCATTATTCTCTAACTTAAATGAATAACCGTGTTGCAATTAAGATGATCCAACCATGTTCATGCTTAATGCAAACACCAAATAACATTTATTTAGGTTTGTCACTAATCCTGAAGGTAGAGAGAGCGTGCGATGTTGATCACATCAACCTTGGAAACATTTCCAACACACATTGTCACCTCACACTTAGATAGTCTCCGTTTATTCCGTAGCTTTTATTTCGAGCTACTACATTTAGCAACCTAACCGGTATCCTATACCCATGTGCTACTAGGAGTACTAGCAAGGTACACATCAATAACACGTATATCAAAATACACTTCTGTCGACGTTGCCAGCCTTCTTATCTACCAAGTATCTAGGGTTGTTCCGCTTCAACGAGCACTCTCCTCATAATAGAAGCACTTAGTCTCGGGTTTGGGTTCAACTTTGGGTTGCTTCACTGGAGCATCAACTGACTTGCCATCCATGAAGTTTCCCTCCTTGCCCTTGCCCTTCTCGAAACTAGTGGTTTTACTAACCATCAACACTTGATGCTCCTTCTTGATTTCTACCTTCGCGGCGTCAAATATCGCGAACAACTCAGGGGTCATTATTTCCATCCCTGGCATTTTATAGGTCATCACGAAGCTCTAGTGGCTTAGTGGCAGTGACTTGGAAAACTATATCAATCACTTTCTTATCTGGAAGATCAACTCCCACTCGATTCAAGCGATTGTAGCACCCAAACAATCTGAGCACATGCTCAACGATTGAGCTATTCTCCTTCATCTTGCAGGCAAAGAATGTTGTTAGAGATCTTATATCTCACAATATGGGCACGAGCCTGAGATCCCAATTTCAGCTATTATAACATCTCATATGTTCCATGACATTCAAAACATTTTTGGAGCCTCAATTCTAAGCCGTAAAGCATGACACACTAAACTATCAACTAGTCATCGAAACGTGCCTGTCAGATGTTCACAACATCTGCAGACGACGCTAGAGGGGGTGGCGCACCAAGCGGTGCATTAAGGACATAAGCCTTCCGTGCAGCAATGAGGACAATCCTCAGATCACGGACTTAGTCCGCAATATTGCTACCATCATATTTCAACTCTATATGTCTAGGAACATATAACAATACAAGGGAGCTACATCGTGAGCTAGTAATCTACAACATAATTTGCAAAGACACGAGTGACTGTGTTCATGAAGATGAGTTCAATTAATCATATTACTTAAGAACTTCCACTCAAATTGACATCCCTCTGGTCATTCGAGTGATACATTTTCCAAATTCACCAACTCAAGTCCGATCATCTTGTGAGTTGAGGTGGTTTCAATGGTGAACATCATCATGTTGATCATATCTACTATATGGCACATGTTCGACCTTTCGATCTCTTGTGTTCTGAGGCCATGTCTGTACATGCTAGGCTCGTCAAGTTTAACCCGAGTTTTCTGCATGCGCAACACTGGCTTGCACCCGTTGTATGTGAACGTAGAGTCTATCACACCCGATCATCACGTGGTGTCTCGACACGACGAACTTTCGCAACGGTGCACACTCAGGGAGAACACAATTCATCTTAAAATTTAAGTGAGGGATCACCTTATAATGCTACCGTTCTCCTAAGAAAAACAAGGTGCATAAAAGGATTAACATCACATGCAAATCATAAGTGACATGATATGTCCATGAACTTGTGCTTTTGATCTCCATCTTTAAAGCACCGGCATGATATCCATCATAACCGGCATGACACCATGATCTCCATCAATGTGTCGTCATCGGGGTTGTTGCACCCACCATGCTTCTTCTGCTATTGCTACTGTTTACTGATAAATTAAAGCATTACATAACGCTTAATGATGGACACGCAGGTCATACAATAATTAAAGAGAACCCTATGGCTCATGCCGGTTGCCGTACTCATCGACATGCAAGTCGTGATATTCTATACAACACATGATCATCTCATATGTCACATATATCTCATCATGTAATTGGCCATATCACATCACAACATACCCTGCAAAAACAAGTTAGACGTCCTCTAATTGTTGTTGCATGTTTTACGTGGCTGCTACGAGTATCTAGCAAGAACAATTCTCACCTATGCATAAACCACAACGGTGATACATAAGTTGCATTTCAACCTTCTCAAGGACCGCATTAGTCGAATCCGATCCAACTAAAGTAGGAGAAATAGACACCGCCAGCCATCTTTGTGCAACGAAGTTATACGTCAGTCGATAGAACCGGTCTCTCGTAAGCGTACGAGTTAGGTTGGTCCGGGACGCTTCATCCTACAATACCACTGAACCAAAACATGACCAAGGGAGGACGCAATCTAAGCATAAACGCCGACAAACTCTTTGTGTTCTTCTCGAGATCTCATCTACACATAGACCTAGCTCATGATGCCACTGTCGGGGAACGTTGCATGGGAAACAAAAAATTTCTTATGCACACGCAAGATCTATCCATGGTGATGAGCATCTACGAGAGGGAGAGTGGATCTACATACCCTTGTAGATCGCTAAGTGGGAAGCGTTAAGAAACGCGGTTGGTGTAGTCGAATGTCTTCGCGATCCAAATCGCCGAGCGTCTCACGATCTCATCACGATCCGTCTCGCGATCCAATCATGATTTGTCCCACAATCTCATCACGATTCGTCCCGCGATCCAATCACAAATCGTCTCGCGATCTTGATCACGATCCTTCCGATCTAGCGCAGAACGGACGGCACCTCCGCGTTCATCACACGTATAGCTCGATGATGATCTCCGCCTTCTTGATCCAGAAGAGGGAGCGGAGAGGTAGACAAGTTCTCCGGCAACATGATGGTGCTACGGCGATGGTGGTGGAGTAATCTTAGCAGGGCTTCGCCTAAGCACAGCTGAAACCGATCTAGAGGAGAAACTATGGATTAGAGGGTAGGGTTGCACATGGCTGAAAATCTGTGTCTCAAAACCCTAAAACCTCTAGTATAGATAGGAGGAGAGGAGGAGGAGGCTTGGCGATAGGGCCAGCCCCTCTTTGGTTCGGCCGAAGTGGAGAGGAGGAGTCCTCCTCCTCCACTCCTAGTAGGATTAGGACTCCTTCCTTATTTCCACCTTTTTGCCTTTTTTCCACCTTTTCCACTTTGGAATTTCTTCCCAGCCGCATGGGCCTTGTGTAGGACTTTGGCCAGCCCACTAAGGGCTGCTATTTATCCTCCCACAGCCCATGTAGCCTCTTGGGTCGAAATACACCTCCCGATGGTCCCCGGTACCCTCCCGGCACTCCCGGTACACTACCGATGAGCCCGGAACTTTTCCGGTGACCAAAACATGACTTCCTATATATCAATATTTACCTCCGGACCATTCCGGAGCTCCTTGTGACATCCGGGATCTCATCCAGGACTCCGAACATCCTTCGGTTACCACCATGCGTAAGTCTATACTATGGAAATGTCACCAAACCTTAAGTGTGCAGACCCCGCGGGTTCGAGAACTATGTAGACATGACCGAGACACCTCTATGGTCAATAACCAATAGCGGGACCTGGATGCCCATATTGGTTCCTATATATTCTACGAAGATCTTTATCGGTCAAACCTCTGTGTCAAGGATTCAGTTAATCCCGTATGATGTTCCCTTTGTTCTTCGGTATGTTACTTGCCCGAGATTCGATCGTCGGTATCTCCATACCTAGTTCAACCTCGTTACCGGAAAGTCTCTTTACTTGTTCCATAATACAAGATCCCATGACTAACACCTAGTCACATTGCTTGCAACGCTTGTTGTGATGTTGTATTACCGAGTGGGCCCTGGGATACCTCTCCGTCACACGGAGTAACAAATCCCAATCTTGATCCATGCCAACCCAACAGACACCCTCGGAGATACCTGTAGAGCACCTTTATAGTCACCCAGTTATGTTGCAACTTTTGATACACACAAGGTACTCCTCCAGTGTCAGTGAGTTGCATGATCTCATGGTCATAGGAACATATACTTGACATGCAGAAAACAATAGCAATAAACTGACACGATCATATGCTATGTTTGTAGTTTGGGTCTTGTCCATCACATCATTCTCCTAATGATGTGATCCTGTTACCAAATGACATCTCATGTCCATGAATAGGAAACCATATCCATCTTTGATCAACGAGCTAGTCTATTAGAGGCATACTAGGCACATGGTGTTGTCTATGTATCCACACATGAATCTTAGTTTCCGATCAACACAATTACAGCATGGATAATAAACGATTATCATGAACAAGGAAATATGATAATAACCAATTTATTATTTCCTCTAGGGCATATTTCCAACAACCACCTCATATTTTCTAGCCTCTTCGGTACCGTGCATTGCCCATTCTCACCTCGAGGATCAGTGCTACTTTCGTCGGTGCATCCAAACCCCGTGACATGATACACTCTGTTGCACATAAGCCTTATTATATCTTCCTCAAAAAAGCAACCATACCTACCTATTATGGCATTTCCATAGCCTGTCCAAGATATATTGCCACGCAACTTCCACCGGTACATCATATGACTAGTACTTTCATTGTCATATTGCTTTGCATGATCATATAGGCTGACATAGTATTTGTGGCAAGGCCACCATTCATCATTTTTTATACATGTTACACTTGATCATTGGACATCCTGGTACACTACTAGAGGCATTAATATAGATTCATTCTATAGTTTTCATGTTGAGTTGTAAGTAAATAAAATCGTGATGATCATCATTATTAGGGCACTATCTCAACGAGGAAAGGATGATAGAGAAAATGATTCCCCCACAAGTCGGGATGAGACTCCGGACGAAAATAATAGAAAGAAAGAAAGAAAAGGAAATAAAAAAGAAAAAGAAAAAAGAAAAAGAAAAAATAATTAAATGAAGGAAAAGAGAGAAGGGATAGTGCTACTACCTCCTTTTTCCACACTTGTGCCTCAAAGTGGCACCATGTTCTTCATATAGAGAGTCCCTTGTTTTATCTCTTTCATATGCTAGTGGTAATTTTTCATTATAGAACTTGGCTTGTATATTTTGATGACGGGCTTCCTCAAATGCGAGAGGTCTCCATGAGAAAGTTAGTTGGATGCACACCCATTTAGCTTCATTTGATCTTGGATACACTTATAGCTCTAGTGTATCCGTTGCAAGGCAATCCCTACTCCTCGCAATTATATCTATTGATTGGCATCAGCATAGCTCGTTGATACGCCTAATTGATGCGAGACTATCTTCTCCACTTTTACCCCTTTGAAACCTACCACCATATTCTATTCCACCTTTATGCTATATCCATGGTTCACACTCATATATTGATACAAAGCTGAAGTGAGTTAAGAAGTACGATCCAATTGCCTGAATTGACACCATGATGCTTGGCATTTGTGTTTATGTGGTGAAGACGGAGCCATGATATTCTTATATGATAAAATGAATAGGGGGTGAACATTCTTTAAGGACCGTATATTTTGAAACTGGATGATTATGTTCCTTATGTTTATAAGTATTACTATATTGATGTTTGTTAATTAATCGTTTCTCAATGATCATACCTTCAATAGATTACATTTAGGGTAGCATGTCACATCATTTTTTTTGTTTTTATCATTTATGTACTCGAGGACGAGCAGGAATTAAGCTTGGGGATGCTTTATACGTCTCCAATGTATCTATAATTTTTTATTGTTCCATGCTATAATATTATCATTCTAGGATGCTTTTGGGTCATTATTTACCAATTCATATTATTTTTGAGCACTAACCAATTAACCCAGTGCCCAGCGCCACTTGATATTTTCTGCGTGTTTTTGAGTTTTCAGGTTTATAGTACCAAACAAAGTCCAATTGCCCTGATTTTTTATAATTTTTTATGGATCAAAAGAAGACCTGGAAGCTTTGGGAGGAGACCGTAGACCACACGCGAGAGAGAGCACACAATAGAGCACGCCAAGGGGGGTGGTCGCGCCCTGTTGTGTGTTGCCTCCCACGGGTGGCCCCTGATGACCCTCAATTATAGGGGATCTATTGTAGTCCTTTCGGTAAGTAAAGGTGTCGAAACCCAACGAGGAGCAGAAGGAAATGACAAGCGGTTTTCAGTAAGGTATTCTCTGCAAGCACTGAAATTATCGGTAACAGATAGTTTTGTGATAAGATAATTTGTAACGAGTAACAAGTAACAATTGTAGAAAAGGTGCAGAAAGGTAGTCCAATCCTTTTTGTAGAAAAGGACAGGCCTGAAAAAACTCTTATATAAAGTGAAGCGC
This sequence comes from Hordeum marinum, assembly GCA_022496015.1. Classification (NCBI taxonomy): domain Eukaryota; kingdom Viridiplantae; phylum Streptophyta; class Magnoliopsida; order Poales; family Poaceae; genus Hordeum; species Hordeum marinum. The sequence continues at coordinate 420,988,195 of CM039676.1, forward strand.
TCCCGAGGACACATGGGAATTTCTGTCAAGCTAGTTTTCATCATGCTCATTTGATCCGCGTTCCTTAATTTGATAATTTGATATGTGGGTGGACCAGTTCTTGGATGTTGCCCTTACTTAGACAAACCTCCCACTTATGAATAACCTCTCTCGCAAGAATCCGCAACTACGAAAGAAGACATAAGATAAATTTAACCATAGCATGAAACATATGGATCCAAATCAGCCACTTACGAAGCAATGCATAAACTAGGGTTTAAGCTTCTGTCACTCTAGCAACCCATCATCTACTTATTACTTCCCAATGCCTCCCCTAGGTCCAAATAATGGTGAAATGTTATGTAGTTGACGTTCACATAACACCACTAGAGGAGAGACAACATACACCTCATCAAAATATCGAACGAATACCAAATTCACATGAGTACTTATAACAAGACTTATCCCATGCCCTCTGGAACAAACGCAACTACTCACAAAGCATATTCATGTTCATAATCAGAGGAGTATTAATTATCATAAAGGATCTGAACATATGATCTTCCACCAAGTAAACCAACTAGCATCAACTACAAGGAGTAATCAACACTACTAGCAATCCACAGGTACCAATCTGAGGTTTGAGACAAAGATCGGATACAAGAGATGAACTAGGGTTTGGAGAGGAGATGGTGATGGTGAAGATGTTGATGGAGATTGACCCCCTCTCGATGATAGGATCGTTGGTGATGATGATGGCTTTGATTTCTCCCTCCGAGAGGAAAGTTTCCCCGGCAGAACAGCTCCGCCGGAGCATTAGATTGGTTTTGCCCAAGTTCCGCCTCGAGACGGTGACGCTTCGTCCTGAAAGCTCTCTTGTGATTTTTTCTAGGTTAAAACCCTTCATATAGCAGAAGATGGGCACCGGAGACCTGCCAAGGGCCCACAAGCCACCTAGGTGTGGCTAGGGGGGTAGGTCGCGCCTAGCAGGCTTGTGACCTCCTGGTGGGCCCCCTCTGGTATTTATTTCGCACAATATTTTTTATATATTCCAAAATAATTCTCCATAACTTTTCAGGACTTTGGGAGTTGTGCAGAATAGGTCTCTCAAATTTGCTCCTTTTCCAGTCCAGAATTCCAGCCGCCGGCATTCTCCCTCTTCATGTAAACCTTGTAAAATAGGAGAGAAAAGGCATGAGTATTGTACCATAACGTGTAATAACATCCCATAATGCATTAAATATCAATATAAAAGCAAGATGCAAATTGTACGTATCAACTCCCCCTTGCTTAGACCCCGCTTGTCCTCAAGCGAAAGCCGAGATCGATAAATATGCCCACAAGTTTAGAGATAGAGGTGTCGATAAAATGAAATACGGGCATGAGGTCATCATGATCATATTGATAACAACAATACTTAATGATATATAATTCCTTATACTAGATTAACAATTCATTCACATGATAAAGTATGAACCAAGAACTTTATTGATAACCAACAAACTATGCTCTCAGTCATAGAAGCATTTTGCAATTTATCATAACATCGGAAAGAGTCAATATAAGAGCTTGTAAAGCAAATCCACATACTCAATCATCTTTTAGTCTTTCATAATTGCTAACACTCACGTGGTACTCATGATGTCGAAGTTTCAATTAAACAAAGAGAAAGATATGGGCTTATATTTTTGCCTCCCAACTATTCACCTCAAGGGTGATGTCAACAATAATAACTCATGATCACCCACATCCGAGTGGATATATGTGTTTATATCATTCCCCAACACATAATGCTTGCCAAGCTAAAACGCCAAAATATAGGAAGTGGTGAAGGTCACCATGACTCATACATAGAGGTAAGTACTCAAGAAGTAAAAGTAACAGATAGGCCCTTCACAGAGGGAAGCAGAGGTTGTCATGTGCTTTTTATTTTTGGATGTGCGAACCCTTAACGCAAAGGAATGCCGTGTTGTATTGCCCTTTGTGATAGCAACCTTTATTATGCAGTCCGTCACTTTTATTTATTTACTATCACAAGTTCATACAACACATATTTTCCCTTACAATAAAAGATCATACATATATAGGAGCAATTCTTATTGCTTTTTGCACCAATGACAACTTACTTGAAGGATCTTACTCAATCCATAGGTAGGTATGGTGGACACTCATGGCAAAATTGGGATGAGGGTGTTTGGATGCACAAGTAGTATCTCTACTTGGTGCGAGAGTTTTGGCTAGTATAAGGTGGAAGCAACCACTACATGTTGGAGGATGTGTAACCATATAACTTCTATTCGAAAATAAGCAATCATAACCCATTATGTTGTCTTCCTTGTCCTACATCAACTTCTTAACATATAATATTTTAATGAGTGCTCACAATCATAAAAGATGTCCAAGATAATATATTTATATGTGAACCTCTCTTTCTTTATTACTTCCTATTAATTGCACCAATGACCAATTGCTCTGTTTGTCAACTCTCAACAAATTTCAATCGACATACTTCCTATATGTGAAGTCATTACTCCTCATAAAATCATCATATATACTCTTTGCTTTTATACTATTCTCATTTTACTTCTTATTTATTTTTCTCAAGATCATAGAAAGCAAGCAAAGCCCTCAGAAAAAACTACTTTTTATTATATAACTCTCGGACTCGATTACACAAGAGGAACATAAAGTAAAACTCAAAACTAGTCATACTAAAATTTTATTCTACTAGATCAAGGTGTGATGGCGATATGATACTGGGGCACCTCCTTCAAGCTTGGCACAAGCCAAGGGGAGTGCCCATACCCATGTATCTGGATGTCCTTCTTCGGGGGCGATGGTGTTATATTCTTGGCGATGATGCCCCTTAGAATGCGATTCTCCTCCTCAAGCTTGTTATTTTGCTGTCTTAGATCCATTATCTCCTTGCGAAGCTTTCCAGTGACTGTTAGGGACCCCATCACCCATGGATGTTACATTTCTGTGGGAGAAAAGCATCAATATTTTTCATATTTTCATAAGTAAGAAATCTAGCATTGGGAGGGATTACCGAATTCGGAATTGCTGAGCTCTGAAGTTCCTCCAACATGACTCCAGGATGTAGACGAGAAGTAGCTTCTTGGTCTTCCTCCATGGCATCCACCCTTTTCAAGTCGAACTCCATCTCTTCCCCCACGGCCTTCCCAAAGTGATTGGATTCGCTGTATGCTCCGGGCCTCGGTGCCGGGTGAGAGACACGACTCTCCCCGGTCGACTCTTGTAAAGACATCTTGCTCTAAATCTACTGCATAAACAACTCAAAACAAAAACAGGAGGTAATGTCGTGATACGAAATTCCAAGCCTTCGGAAGATTATATAGTGAATTTTTACCGACCCAAAGGAGTGTACCACAAGAAAACGGAGTCTGGATGGGGCACGGGGTGGCCACAAGCCACAGGGGCGCGACCAGGGGGGTAGGTCGCGCCCTGTAGGCTTGTTAACTCCTCGTGCACTTTTCGGACTACTTTAAATTTTCCTAATTTATTAAATACTCGAAAACTGAGAAAAATTGCTATTGGGAAAGTTTTGGAGTCGGTTTGCTTACCATACGACATACCTATTGCTTTTCGGAGTTTGAAACGTTTGGGTAGGACTCCCTAATGTACTCCTCCAGAGTTATGGTATTGATAGTATTGGTTTCAACATTTATGGGAGTACCTGAGATATAATGTTTGATTCTTTGCCCGTTTACTACCTTCGGACTTGTGCCTTTGGTGTTGTTGATCTTGGTAGCACCGATGTAAGTACCTTCCCATTTAGAGAGAAGTTTTCCTGCAAAAAATCTTAAAGGAGAATTGTATAGCAAGACATGGTCACCTACATTGAATTCATGCTTTTGTATCCTTTTATCATGCCACCTATTAAATTTTTCCTTAAACAACTTGGCATTCTCATAGGCCTGGGTTCTCCATAGATCAAGTGAGCTAATGTCAAATAACCTCTTCTCACCAGCAAGTTTGAAATCATAATTGTGCTCTTTGATTGCCCAATAAGCTTTATGCTCTAGTTATAGAGGTAAGTGACATGATTTAACGTAAACCATTTTATACGGAGACATACCCATAGTGTTTTTGTAAGCAGTTCTATAAGCCCATAATGCATCGTCAAGTTTCTTAGACCAATTCTTTCTAGATCTATTAACAGTCTTTTGCAAGATCAATTTAATTTCTCTTTTGCTTAATTCTACTTGACCACTAGACTAAGGGTGATAAGGAGATGCAATTCTATGATTAACGTCATACTTAGCAAGCAATTTACGAAAAGCACCATGGATAAAGTGTGAACCACCATCTATCATTAAATATCTAAGGACTCCAAATCTAGGGAAAATAACCTCTTTCAACATTTTAATAGAGGTGTTATGATCAATGCTACTAGCTGGAATAGCTTCTACCACTTAGTAACATAATCAACAACAACTAGAATATGAGTATACCCATTGGACTATGGAAAGGTCCCATATAATCAAAACCCCAAACATCAAATGGTTCAATAACAAGAGAGTAATTCATAGGCATTTCTTGATGTCTACTAATATTGCCAATTCTTTGACATTCATCACAAGACAAGACAAACTTATGAGCATCCTTGAAGAGAGTAGGCCAATAAAAACCAGAATGTAATACCTTGTGTGCAGTTCTATCTCTAGCGTGGTGTCTTCCATAGGCCTCTAAATGACACTCGTGTAGGATTTGTTCTTGTTCATGCTCAGGTACACAACGTCTAATAATATCATCTACTACTTTATAAAGGTGTGGATCATCCCAAAAGTAATGTCTTATATCATAGAAGAACCTTTTGTTTTGTTGGTACGTGGAACTAGGCGGTATAAATTTAGCAACAATGTAATTAGCATAATCAGCATACCACGGAGCACTACACGAAGCATTTATGATAGCTAATTGTTCATCAGGAAAGCTATCATCAATAGGTACTGGGTCATCAAGAACATTTTCTAACCTAGACAAGTTATCCGCTATGGGGTTATCAACACCTTTTCTATCAATAATATGCAAATCAAATTCTTGTAGCATAAGAACCCATCTAATAAGTCTAGGTTTAGCATCTTTGTTTTCCATAATATAATTAATAGCAGCATGATCAGTGTGAACAATTACTTTGGAGTCAACAATATAAGGTCTCAACTTATCACAAGCAAACACAACTGCCAAAAATTCCTTTTCAGTGGTAGCATAGTTTCTTCGAGTGCTGTCTAGAGTTTTACTAGCATAATGGATAACATTTAAATTCTTATCAACTCTTTGTCCTAGAACAACACCAACGACATAATCAGCATCACACATAATTTCAAAGGGTAGGTTCTAATCAGGTGGTTGAACAACAGGTGCAGAAATCAAGGCATTCTTAAGAATTTTAAATGCTTCTACATGATCATCATCAAAAACGAATGGAACATCTTTTTGCAAAATATTAGTGAGAGGCCTAGCAATCTTAGAGAAGTCTTTAATAAACCTCCTATAGAAACAATCATGACCAAGTAAACTTCTTATACCTCTGATATCCGTAGGACACGACATTTTTTCAATAGCATCAACTTTAGCTTGATCAACTTCAATACCTCTTTCGGAGATTTTGTGTCCCTACACAATACCTTCATTCACCATAAAGTGGCACTTCTCCCAATTCAAGACAAGATTAGTTTCTTCGCATCTGTGCAAAACTCAATCAAGTTTGCTCAAACAATCATCAAAAGAAGTTCCGTGAACGAGAAAATCATCCATGAAAACCTCAACAATACTTTCACAAAAATTAGAGAATATAGCAGTCATACATCATTGAAAGGTAGGAATTGCATTACATAAACCAAAAGGCATACGTCTATAAGCAAAGGTACCGAAAGGGCAATTAAAAGTGGTCTTCTCTTGGTCCTCTTTTGACACACGTATTTGAGAGAAACCGGAATAACCATCTAGAAAGAAAAAAATGTGTATGTTTGGATAGCCTTTCTAGCATTTGATCAATAAAACATAGAGGGTAATGATCCTTCCTATTAGCTTTGTTTAATTTTCTAAAATCAATTACCATTCTATACCCTATAACAATTCTTTGCGGGATCAATTCGTTTTTATCATTAGGAACTACGATAATACCTCCTTTCTTCGGGTCACAATGGACGGGACTAACCCATCTACTATCAGCAATAGGATAAATTATACCTGCCTCCAGAAGCTTTAATATTTCATTTCTTACCACTTCTTTCATTTTAGGATTTAACCGTCATTGGTGATCAACAACTGGTTTAGCATCGGGTTCCATATTGATTTTATGATGACATAGAGTGGTACTAATGCACTTAAGATCATCAAGAGTATATCCAATAGCAGCATGATGCTTCCGTAGAGTTTTCAATAATCTCTTTTCTTCATGCTCTGAAAGGTTAGCACTAATAATAACAAGATATATCTTATTTTCATCAAGATAAACATATTTTAGAGTATCCGGTTATTGTTTAAGTTCATACACGGGATCACCCTTGGGTGGAGGAGGATTCCCAAGTATTTGAACAGGCAAGTTGTGTTTCAAAATAGGATGCTGATCAAAGAAAATCTTATCTATTTCATTCCTTTCATTCATATGCATATCGTTTTCATGGTCTAGCAAATATTGTTCTAAAGGATCAGTAGGAGGCACAACAATAGAAGCAAGACCAATAATTTCATCCTTACTAGGCAATTATTTATCATGGTGTTGTCTATGAAATTTAGATAAATTAAACTCATGAGACGCATCCCCAAAACTTACAGTAACAATTTCGTTCTCACAATCTATTCTGGCATTAACAATATTCAAGAAAGGTCTACCAAATATAATGGGAAAAAATCATCTTGTAGAGAACCAAGGACAAGAAAATCAATAGGATAATTTATTTTACCACACAATACTTCAACATCTCTAACAATCCCAACTGGTGCTATAGTATCTCTATTAGCAAGCTTAATGGTAATATCAATTTCCTCTAACTAAGTGGGTGCAATATCATTCATAATTTCTTGATATAAGGTAAAGGGAATTGCGCTCACACTAGCACCCACATCACATAAGCCATGATAACAATGATCTCCTATTTTAACAGAAACAACATGCATGCCAACAATAGGTCTATGTTTATCTTTAGCATCAGGTCTGGCAATTCTAGCAGCTTCATCACAGAAATGAATAACATGCCCATCAATATTATCAACCAAGAGATCTTTAACCATAGCAATACTAGGCTCAACTTTAATTTGTTAAGGAGTTGTAGGTGTTCTAACATAGCTCTTATGAACCATAGTGGAAGATTTAGCATGTTCCTTTATTCTAACAGGAAAAGGTGGTTTCTCAATATAAGCACCAGGAATAACTGGATCAACATTATAAGTAATAGTTTCTTATTCAACTTTAATAGGTTCAACTACTTTGACTTCAATGGGAGATGATATTTAAACCACTTCTCCTTAGGGAGGTCAATATGAGCAGCAAAAGATTCATAGAAAGAAGCTACTATCTCAGAGACAAGTCCATATTTAGTGCTAAATTCATGAAAAGCATCGGTGTCTACAAAGGATTTGACACATCAAACTTAAGACTTATACCTGACTCCTTACCTTCATCGAGTTCCCAATTTCAGAGTTGCATTTAATTCTTTCCAATAAATCCCATTTCAAATCAATATATTTCTTCATATAGGAACCAATACAAGAAGTATCGAGCATGGATTGATCATTATGAGAAAGCCGAGCATAAAAATTCTGAATAATAATTTACCTCGAGAGCTCATGATTGGGGCATGCATATGACATTGACTTAAGCCTCCCCCAAGCTTGAGCGATTCGTTCTCCTTCACAAGGCAAAAAATTATAGATATAATTCCGATCACGATGAACTAGATGCATAGGATAGAACTTCTAATGAAATTCCATTTTCAGTCGGTTGTAGCTTCATGATCCAATATCATCACATAGCCTATACCATGTCAATACTTTCTCCTTTAAATATAAATAAAATAACTTATTCTTGACGTGATCCTCGGGCAGACCTGCAAGATTAAATAATCCACAAACTTCATCCACATAGATTAGATGCAAATCAGGATCTAGTGTTCCATCTCGTGCATAAAGATTAGCCAGTAGTTTCTCTATCATACCCGAAGGAATTTTATAATAAATATTTTCAATAGGTTCAGTAGGTTGAGGAGCAACTCTTTTTGCTTCCGATCGAGGTGAAAATACCCCAAACAAGCCCCTCAAAGGATTACTTTCCATAGTAACAAGTGACAGTAATTTCAGCATATTATCTAAATTTTCCTAACCAGATTCCACTTACCAAAGGCGCTTCACTCCCCGGAAACGGTGCCAGAAAAGAGTCTTGATGACCCACAAGTATAGGGGATCTATCGTCATCCTTTTGATAAGTAACAGTATCGAACCCAACGAGGAGCAGAAGGAAATGACAAGTGGTTTTTAGTAAGGTGTTCTCTGCAAGCACTGAAATTATCGGTAACAGATAGTTTTGTGATAAGATAATTTGTAACGAGTAACAAGTGTAGCAAAGGTGCAGCAAGGTAGCCCAATCCTTTTTGTAGCAAAGTACAGGCCTGGGCAAACTCTTATATAAAGTGAATGGACCGGTGCTTGGGTGCTGCCCTTAGTTGGAGAAACATCCCACTTATGATAATTTGATTCACGGGAATTTTTGTCAAGCTAGTTTTCATCATGCTCATTTGATTCACGTTCATTACTTTGATAATTTTATATGTGGGTGGACCAGTGCTTGGGTGCTGCCCTTAGTTGGACAAACATCCCACTTATGATTAACCTCTCTCGCAAGCATCCACAACTACGAAAGAATAATTAAGATAAATCTAACCATAGCATGAAACATATGGATTCAAATCAGCCCCTTACAAAGCAACACATAAACTAGGGTTTAAGCTTCTGTCACTCTAGCAACCCATCATCTACTTACTACTCCCCAATGAATTCCCCTAGGCCCACATAATGGTGAAATGTTATGTAGTCAACATTCACATAACACTAATAGAGGAGAGACAACATAGATCTCATCAAAATATCGAGCGAATACCAAATTCACATGATTACTTATAACAAGACTTATCCCATGTCCTCAAGAAGAAACATAACTACTCACAAAGCATATTCATTTTCATAATCAGAGGAGTATTAATTATCATAAAGGATCTGAACATATGATCTTCCACCAAGTAAACCAACTAGAATCAACTACAAGGAGTAATCAACACTACTAGCGAACCAAAGGTACGAATCTGAGGTTTGAGACAAAGATCGGATACAAGAGATGAACTAGGGTTTGGAGAGGAGATGGTGCTGGTGAAGATGTTGATGGATATTGACCCCCTCTCGATGAGAGGATCGTTGGTGATGACAATGGCTTTGATTTCCTCCTCCGAGAGGGAAGTTTCCCGGGCAGAACAGCTGCGCCAGAGCTCAAGATTGGTTCTGCCCAAGTTCCGCCTCGAGACGGCGGTGCTTCATCCCGAAAGTACTCCTATGATTTTTTTCCAGGTCAAAACCATTCATATAGTAGAAGATGGGCACCGGAGACCTGCCAGGGGCCCACAAGCCACCTAGGCGTGGCCAGGGGGTAGGCCGTGCCTGGCAGGCTTGTGAACTCCTGGTGGGCCCCCTCTAGTATTTGTTGCGCCCAATATTTTTTATATATTCCAAAATATTTCTTCGTAACTTTTTAGGACTTTTGGAGTGTGCAGAATAGGTCTCTCTTAGATTTGCTCCTTTTTCAGTCCAGAATTCCACCCGCCGGCATTCTCCCTCTTCATGTAAACCTTGTAAAATAGGAGAGAAAATGCATAAGTATTGGACCATAATGTGTAATAACAGCCCATAATGCAATAAATATCAATATAAAAGCACGATGCAAAATGGACGTATCAGCCCCCGATGCCTCTCTCTGGCTTATAAATTCTCATTATTCCCCAAAACCGCAGTGAGCCTCCCGAAATAATTTTTCCACCGCCGCAAGTACGCCATGTGCCCATCTGGAGCCCTGTTCCGGTGCCCTACCGAAGGGGGGATCGATCATAGAGGGCCTCTACATCATATTTGCTAATCCCATGGTGATGTTTGAGTAGTTTTCTATAGACCTAGTGGTCCGTAGTTTGTACCTAGCCAGCTATCTCTCCCTCTCTCTCTCTCTCTCTCTCCCTTGATCTTGAATACAAAGTTCACCGCATTTTCGTGGTGATCTATTTGATGTAATTACTTTGTCCGGTCTGTTTGTTGGGATCCGATGAATTGTGGGTTTATGTTCAAATTATTACTCAAAACAATTTGATTCTTCTCTGAAATCTATTATGATCCTTATTTGCATGATTATTATAGCTTCATAAATATCTCCGATCTATTGAATAGTTTGGCCACCTAGATTGATATTACTTCAATGAGAAGGGTGCGTTGTAGTGGGTTCAACCTGCCGGATTTCTATATCCCAATGAGAAAGTAGGGGACAAGATACGTCTTTGTGTAGTTGCCACAAAGGTTAAAACGATGGGGTTTATTCATATTTATTGAATTCTCTTTGTCTACAACATGTCATAGTTCTCCAAACACTACCCTGTTTTACTTAATAATCTAGATGCACGTTGCATAGCGATCGATGGCTGGAGTAATAGTAATAGGTGTAGGCAGGAGTTGGCCTATTTGCATATGGACGTGATGACTATATACACATGATCATTGCCATGAATAAATATTGCATAACTATGCGCTTTTTTATAAATTGCCTAATAGTAATTTTCTTACCCACCATATGCCTACTACATGAGAGATGCCACTAGTGAACACTACAACCTCGGGTCTATTCATGAATATATTTACAAAAGCTATCAAAATTGCTGGAATTACTTGTCTTTTATTTTATTTTGCAATTTACAATATTCAACTTTCATCAACATATATCACTAGCTTGCAAATAACGAGTCCAAGGGGATTGACAACCCTCTTGCCTGCATTGAGTGAAAGTGTTTTCTCTTTTGTGTGTAGTCGTTGAGGACGGGAGTTGAGTGTTACTCCTATTGGTTCGATAAACCTTGGTTCTCTATCGAGGGAAATACTTATCTATAGTATACTTCATCACCCGTTCCTCTTCACGGAAAACCCAATGCAGATCACAAGTATCAGCAACCAAGCTATAGCATGGATTAGAATGATTTTTTGTGCTCGAGTTGTTCTACGGCTGCTTGCATTGCAGTTTGACACGATCACATGACCAAATGGTCACCGGAGCTTCTTCATGAGATAATGCATGATCAACAAAGGGATCTCACGATTGATGGCATTACGACACGAAAATAGTGACAAGGAGAGTGGGAAAATATTTGGAGCTCACGGTAAGGTTGTGGAGCACATTAGGAGCTCGGGAATGGGATGTAGGTCACAAATCGACAGCGATAGCCGAGGCTATAGAGAGCGAAGAAAGCGACGCTGGCGATTATTCATCGCGTCCGGTCTAGGGATCTTCGCCGTATATGTTAAGAGAGTCGATGCCGAGCTAAAGGACATTGTGCTTAGGCTTGGAGAGCACAATGGCTACGTCGGTTCATGTTAGAGCAGCCTTAGCATTCTCGGTCATGGTTGGAGAATGAGCAAAAGGAGGGGAAAGTTATGGTTATTGGATAGGTTTGAACTCATGCTATCGTGCTTGTCTCTTGGTGTAGGGTTGTGGACGAAGAAGATCTCAAATGCGCGAGCTAGGAGTAGGATCTAGGACACGTCGTCCTCTGCCACTAGGCACGTGGTTGAAGATGGGGTTACCCTTAGGTGGGCTAGGCTATACAATGTTGGGTCGCTAGGTAAGTTCTCTTCTCTCTCTGTCTCTCACTTTTATTTCTTTTTTTCATTGTATTTGGATATAATTTGAATTTAATTATGATAAAATTTCTAAACAGTATGGAAAACTAAGTTTGAATTGAATGGATTTTTACAAAAGACACAAACATTTTTAATCCGATGGGATTACCTAAAATGCCATCCCACGAGCATGGACCGAGGGTGCCCTTACCCACCGCACCATACTGAAAGTTGTGGTTTGGTCCCACATCACCGTGTGAGAGGCTCGCGGACCACCATAAATAGCCAGGAGTACCCAATGCACTCAACTACTTTATTATAATGAGAACATCAATCTTTCTCAAAGTAAGCATAGAAGGTCTTACTATAATATTTGTGATATTGGATCATATCTTTCACAAAGTAAGCATAGAAGGTCTTACTATAATATTTTTTACAAGTGGTGACATAATTTTCAAAACTTATCTCAACAAAATAGAGGACAATATTATTTCTAATTTTTCAAGAAAATAAAAGAACGGTAAAATTTTGGCACATGCATGGGTGTTACCATTGGAAACAATGTTGCAATAGGAAAAATATTTTTTCTGTAACAAGCAAAAACATTACTTCCATTTTCAAAACGCCGGAAATGGTTTTTTTGGTGAAGGAAGTACGAGAAATAAGTTAGCAAATATGGTGTTTTTATTTTTCATAGAAATTAGACGACCTTGGAAGCCCACTAACCAAGTTTCATGAATTTTAGAGTATTACTGCTATATTTCAAAGATTTACTGGATTTTCTAATGAATTATCAGAACTTGGTCAAAATTTAACTACAAGTGTGATGTAGACTCGTCTAGAAAATTGCAAAAAATCATTTTATGCTGTAGAGATGGTGGTGCACCCACTTGGGATCACTAACTTTGAAATTCCAAACCATTTGGTATAGATGGTCAACATTCTAAATTGGACCCAATTTTGGGAAAATCAAAGAAAATGAAAAATAAAAACTAAAATATATCTAATCCTTGTGCATGAAGGCCTCTTGTGTGCACTAGTAAGTGGGATTTTTTTCTCATAAACTTGCGATACCACAAGTTTTAAAAAAAACTTCACAAGTTTGACCCCATTTTAAGTTAGTTTTGCATGTTGCTATTTTTGGCAATTCTGGCATGTTGCTATTTTTGGTAAGTTTTGTATGTAGTTTTTGGCTAGTTTTGCACTGTTTAAGCATGCAAAACCCATTCAACATAGAAAATAGAAAACATAGCATACAACTACTAATTAAACACATCAAAATAACATACTGTTTTAGTAAAAAGTTCATCCGTATGTTGGATCCTCAACACTATTACAAAAACCAAAGTAAACTACTTGATACACTTTAGATGGAGAGCCAGGAGGCGGTTGGAGCATTGAGCATTCTGCTCAAACTGCACGGAGAACTACTACCTCTGGAGCATGCATTGGTTTTCCCTTGAGGAGGAAAGAGTGGTCCAGCGAAGTAGGTAAGTATTTCCCTTAGTTGTTGAGAACCAAGTTATCAATCTAGTAGGAGGAACAAGCAATTCACTAATGGACGCACCTACACAAATAATCAAACTCTTGCACCCAACGCTCTAAAGGGGTTGTCAATCCCTTCACGGTAATTTGCAAGAATTAGATCCGACAAAGATAGATGTAACGAGTGCGAAAAGTAAAAGATAAATAAATTGCAGCGAGTATAGATCTAAAAAATATATGATGGAAAATAGGTTCGGGGGCCATAGGTTTCACTAGAGGCTTCTCTCTTTAATTAAAATATCATGGTGGGTAAACAAATTACTGTAGCGACCCGATCTCAAGGGATCGAAGTCTCTATGCTTAAGTGTCATCCCTGGATTGGAATGCTGACACACACAGTACTTGAGGATTTACAACAGAGTTCAATCACACATTTATTACATCGAGAATCCTCAAAGATTATTTATTACATTAATGTGGCCTAAGGCCAAGTAAAACAAAATCATGCGGAAGCAATACGTGTAACGAGTCCATCAACTCCACGAGCAAGCTGAGTGCAGAACAACGACCTATCACACCTTATTCGTCGTCGGATAAATCTGCAACATGATAAGTTGCAGCCGTGTAGATCAGTACATGGAATGCACTGGCAAGTCACATCATAAAGTGTAATGAGCCTACATAGTACATGCAATTTGGCTGGTGGAAAGCTCTAAGTTTAGTTTTGCAAAAAGCTAGTTTTTCCCTATCGAAAATAATTGTTCTACTTCTACAAATATGATAAGTCTGAGATGATGCCCATCTCAGTCATTCCAATTTTTTTGTACCCAGTTGATTAGTTAAGAGTGATGAGATCTCCCTATATTTCCACTACTAAAATCTCAAGTTGTCCATGACCGGGGACACGGCTAATCGATTAGATTTTAACTCTGCAGAGGTTGTGCACTTTTCCCACAAGACTCGACCACATCCTTGATCGGAAGATCGAGACATAGTCTTTCGAAAGCATTTCCCCTAACCCACGGATAGGCCGGTACACCTACATCATCTACATCTGCTAGCCTATCCCGGAAGAGGTCACACCATCTACTCAACTAAGCCAGAGCCCATATTGGCTTGCGGCTGCACACGGAAGCTTATAGACATGAAAACAAGGTTGATCCCTTTGAGCCTGGGTGGACGGACCACTGGTGTGCACTCCCATGGATTCCCATGAATGCTCCCACTATACTTCACCACCATACAAACCAATTTCCACCCAGGTAGTTCATTAAAGTTGGTCCTAGTTACTACTTTGTCACTCACATCTCAAGGTGATAACACTCCCCAATGCATGTATACTTTGGCGAAGCATTGTAGCATAACACGGTGGCGACAAAGTTGGTACGGTTTAGACCTACCTCAAATGAACTACTGGGTGATAGTAAAACCAACAAGTATAAACTCCTACCATTCACTCCTACATCAACGGACTATGTGCAAAAATAAACCATAGGTAAAACATGTATGATCAAAATGTAACTTGCCTTCGTGCTGGGAGTGAAGTTCTAGGGAATGGTAGTACTCTGCTTCGCTCTCCGGACAATCTATCGCAAAGTAAATAAACACACATAAACAAGCATTCATACCATTCAACGAAAACATGCAACAAAATATTTGCAAAAGCCAAATAAAATCCAACACAAGTCATTAACATGAAAATTTTCAAAGTATAAATAATGTTCAAAATTCATGACGTGCATTAGTGTTCCTACAAGGCATTCTAGAAATTTTATGATGAATAGAAAATAATTGTGTAGAATATATAGTGGCAAAATTTCATGGCAAAGGATTTAGTTCGTGTGGCATGGTGCAAAAAGAATCACTTCAAACGGGTACGCCGTTTGAAAGATATGGCCTAATGAAATTTAAATTCGAATGTGAAATAATTTCAAATTTGAACATGCAAAAATCTGCAACTATGGTTTTTCTGGTTAGGGCTATTCGAGGTTAAAATTTAGCCGTTGGTTTCATCTCGTTTCGATCTACGGTTAAAAAGTTAAGGCCATTTGAAGTTTTGAAACAATTCTAAAAAAAAACTGCTATAGGAACGTTTCTGAAAATACTAAATTGTGAACATTTGCAGCTAGAGTGCGAAGTGGATGGCTCTGGTTGGCTGGCTGCGTTCTCCGCGGTGGCTACGCGGTGAACATTTGCGAAATAAGTAAAATCCTCTGGTTAGCTAGACTAAAAACAAAAAAAACCGACGTTCGGTTTAAATAAACCGCACGGTTTATATTAAAACACGGTTAACCGCATACCTCTTCGGTCTAATAAAAAAACCTAATCTAATCTATAGGTTCAAGTCTAAAAAAAACCCTACTCTATCTAACTAAACGAGCGAGGCGAGCACTTACAGAGAGGAGCACGACGTCGGGCAGGAACTAGGCGACGACGGGGCGGCGGCTTGGCTGAATGGAAAGAGGGCATCGAGGCCTACTTATAGGCGTGGCTAGGAGGGCTGGGGTTGCAGGATAAGTTCTATCACTAGAGCTTCGGCTAGCGGTTGCGGGAGCTGCGAGCGCTGGCTTATCCCGTGCGGGTGCTCCGGGAGGTTGGGGAAGATGGGGTCAGGCCCCACCTGCAGGTGCATGAGAGAGAGAGAGATGAGAACGAGAGAGGAGCGATCGTGGGGAGGGAGCGACGCTGGGCGAGCGGGCAGGGCCCTAGGTGAGTGCCTCGCTTGGTCTGGCTGGCTCGGGCGAGCAGCCTGGTGGCTGGCTCGGCCGGCCTCAGTGCGTGCGTGTTTTTTCTCTTATTTTTGAAACTCTTTCTTTTTAGATCCAAAGTAGAAAACAAAAATAAAAAATATCAGAAAAATTCCTAAAATCCTTACAGCTAATACAGAGCACAAGGAACATTAATTCCTGCTCTTAGCATTTAGAAAATATTTTCCTAAAGAAATGATTTAACTTTGGCTAGCAAAATAAATTTTAAATGCAACTTTAAAACACCAAATACAATGCAAATGCTATCCCACTCCTTTATATTTTGAGGAAGTCATATTATCCCCTCTCTATTATTTTACGTGAGTAGAAAAACTTGAACATCATAAACTCGAATTAACATCCTAATTTAATAAAATTGGGATGTTAAAATTACTGTCAAGCAATTGATAGAAAAGTGAATAATCATGTAGTTATCCAAGGCAATGATCATGTATATAGTCACGTCCGTATCAAGTAGACCGAAACGATTCTACATCTACTACTATTGCTCCACACATCGACCGACTCCTGCGTGTATCTAGAGTATTAAGTTCATGAAGAACAAAGTAAAGCATTAAGAAAGGTGACATGATGTAGAGGGATAAACTCAAGCAATGTGATGAAACCCCATCTTGTTACCCTTGATGGCAACAATACAATACATGCCTCGCTACCCCTACTATGTCACTCGGTGAGGACACTTCAAGATTGAAGCCAAAACCATGCACTTCTCCCATTGCAAGAATTACCAATCTAGTTGGCCAAACCAAACCAATAACTCGAAGAGACTTGCAAGGATGTGAAATCATGCATATAAGAAATCAGAGGAGATTCAAATAAGATTCATGGATAATCTGAACATAAACTCACAATTCATCGAATCTTAACAAACACACCACGAAAGAGGATTACATCGGATAGATCTCCATGAAGATCATGAAAAACATGGTATTGAAGATCAAAGAGAGAGAAGAAGCCATCTAGCTACTAGCTATGAACCCGTAGGTCTGTGGTGGACTACTCGCGCATCATCGGAGGGGCAATGGACTTGATGTAGATGCCCACCGTGATCGAAACCCCCTCCGGCAGATTACTAGAAAAGGCTCCAAGATTGGATCTCTCGGGAATGGAGGCTTCCGGCGGCGGGAAAGTATTTGCGTGACTCCTTTTGATGTTGGGGGAATATTTGGGTATTTATAAGCCAAGAATCAGGGTTAGGAGACCTGCCAGGAGGCGACAAGCCTACTAGGCGCAACCAGGGGGCCCGTGCCTAGCAGGCTTGTGGCGCCCTAGCACCTCCCTTGACGTGCACTCCAAGCTTGGATGACTTGTTTCCTTCCAGAAAAATTCCTTCCAAACGTTTTATTCCGTTTGGACTCTGTTTAATATTCCATATCTGCAAAACTCAAAAGCAAGGAAAAAACACAAACTGGCACTTGGCTCTAGATTAATAGGTTAGTCCCAAAAATAATATAAAATAACATATTAATGCATATAAAACATACAAAATAGATAATATAATAGCATGCCATCATCAAAAATTATAGATATGTTGGATGCATATCAACACCCCCAAGCTTAATTCCTGCTCGTCCTCGAGTAGGTAAATGATAAAAATATAATTTTTGATGTGGAGTGCTACCTAACATATTTATCCAAGTAATATTCTTTATTGTGGCATGAATATTCAGATCCATAAGAGTCAAAACAAAAGCTTGATATTGATATAGAAACAATAACATTTCAAGCATACTAGAAAAGCAATTGCATCTCTTCAAAATATAATGGCAAAAGGAAGTTATCCCTACAATATCATGTGGTCTTGCTATGCTCCATCTTCCGCACACAAAGTATTTATATCATGCAGAACCCCAATAAAAAGTCAAGAAATTGTTTTCACACCTTTATTTTCTCAAACTTTTTCAACCCTCATGCAATACATGAGTGCGAGCCATGGATATAGCACTATAGGTGGAATAGAATATGGTGGAGGTTGTCAAGGAAAGGGAGAAGATAGTCTCATATCAACTAGGCGTATCAACGGACTATGGAGATGCCCATCAATAGATATAAATGTGAGTGAGTAGGGATTTCCATGCAACGGATGCACTAGAGCTATAAGTGTATGAAAGCTCAAAAGGAAACTAAGTGGACGTTCATCATGAAGAAAAATTCCACTAGCTATATGAAAGTGACAAAATAGGAGACTCTCTATCATGAAGATCATGGTGCTACTTTGAAGCACAAGTGTGGAAAAAGGTAGTAGCAATGTCCCTTCTCTCTTTTCTCTCATTTGTTTTTTGTTTTTTGGTGGGCATCTAAGGCCTCTTTTATTCATTTTTTATTTGGGCTTCGCTGGCCTCTTTTATTTTTCATAAAGTCCGAAATCTCACCCCCACTTGTGAGGGAAATATAGCTTCCATCATCCTTTCCTCACATGGTACATGCTCTATAATGAAAATCATCACACTTTTATTTACTTAAAACACAAAAGAAAATTACAACTCGATACCTATGACAAAATATGACTCTATATGCAATATGGAAGTGATGGTGCATGTCATAAAAGGAAACGGTAGAAGTTGCATGGAAATATATCTCGGAATGGCTATGGAAATGCCATAATAGGTAGGTATGGTGGCTGTTTGAGGAAAGGTATATGGTGGCTATTTTGAGGAAGGTATATGTTGGCTGTTTTGAGGAAAGTGTTTGTTGCACCGACAAAAGTTGCGCGGTACGAGAAAGGCTAGCAAAAGTGGAAGGGTGAGAATGCGTATAATCCATCGACTCAACATTAGTCATAAATAACTCACATACTTATTGGAAAAGTCTATTAGTCATTGAAGCAAAACATTAAATGCATTGTCCTAGGGGGGAGGTTGGTATGAGTTAACTATAGCGCCCCCGACCCACACACAAAGGTCGACAATCTGTAAACAAGTCATGCTCCGACTTCCTTACATAGCAGTTCACCATGCGCGCATGCTACGAGAGTCACAAACCTTTACAAAAGTATTTTTACCAAATAAAAATTTACTTCCTAACATGTCTCTTAACATCACCATCTTTATGTCTCAAAACTTTATGCAAGGAATCAAACTTCTCATAAATACTCAATGCACTTAATATGGAAGTTTTTATTATATCCCTTTTGGATTCCTATCATACTAGGACTAAATTCACAACCTAGAACAATTACCATGCTGTTTTAAAAACTCTAAAAACAATATAATGACGTATAAGAGTTCGAGTATTTCTATAAAATGCAAACACCACCGTGCTCTAAAAGATATAAGTGAAGCATATAGAGCAAAATTGCCCAACTCAAAAGATATAGAAGCACAAAGAGTATTCTAATAAATTCATGATTCAGCGTGTCTCTCTCAAAATTTGTGTGCAACAAGGATGATTGTGGCAAACTAACAAGCAAAGACTCATATCATACAAGACGCTCCAAGGAAAACACATATCATGTGGTGAATAAAAATATAGCCTCAAGTAAATTTAACGATGGATTGAAGACGAAAGAGGGGATGCCTTCCGGGGCATCCCCAACCTTAGTCTCTTTGGAATTCTTGAATATGACTTGGGGGGCCTTGGGCATCCCCAATCTTAGGCTCTTGCCACTCATTATTTCATAGTCCATCCAATCTTTACCCAAAACTTGAAAACTTCACAACACAAAACATAACAGAAAACTCGTGAGATCCGTTAGTATAAGAAAATAAATCACCACTTTAGGTACTATTGTTAACTCATTATTTATTTATATTGGTGTTATACCTACTTTATTCTGACTTCTCCATGGCTCATACCACAAGATACAACCCATAGATTCAACAAAATAGGCAAACAACTCAAAGAAAACAGAATTTGTCAATAACAGAACAGTTTGTAGAAATCTGAAAACTTTGTATACTTATGTAATTCAAAAAATTCTGAAAACTTAGTAAAACCTGGGAAATTTATACATAAATCTTATGTAAAAAATATCAGATCAATTATACTCTCTGAAAAAATTGGAAAATTCCTGTACTTGGCGCAAATATTTCTGTTTTTCAGAAAGATCAAATCAACAACTACCATAGATCACCCAAAGGTTTTACTTGGATAAAAAACTAATTAAAACACCAATTTTTTTACCAAATAAGTAATAATTTGGCAAACACTCAAAAACATAAGCAAAAAAAGAACACAAAAATAAAATTGGGTTGCCTCCAAACAAGCGCTATTGTTTAATGCCCCTAGCTAGGCCAAACACAATAGGTCTAGGTATTATCATCTTTGGTATGCAATCCAAAAGTATCTATCATAACGGATTTATAAGGAAATATTGTTTTCTTTCTAGTAACATGTTCCATGCCTTTACTTAGTGGAAATTGGAATCTAATGTTTTCTTCTTTCATGTCAATAATTGCACTAATCGTTCAAAGGAAAGGTCTACAAGGAATAATAGGACATGTAGGATTGCAATCTATACCAAGAACAATGAAATCTAAGGGAACATAATTACTATTTACAACAATAATAACATCATTAATCCTTCCCATAGATTTCTTAATAGTGGAATCCGCAAGATGCAAATTTAGAGAGCAATCATCAAGATCATGATAACCTGGCACATCACATAAAGTTTTCGGAATCATGGAAACACTAGAACCCAAATAACACAAATAAGGTCACTCATAATATTTTATTTTAATCTTAATAGTAGGTTCCCACTCATCATGAAGCTTTCTAGTAATATAAACTTCTAACTCAAGTTTTTGTTCAAAAGATTTCATCATAGCATTAACTATATGTTTAGTAAAAGCCCGATTTTGACTATAAGCATGAGGAGAATTCAACATGGATTGAAGACAGGAAATACAATCAATAAAATATCAGCTATCACAATTAAAGTCCTTGAAATCCAAAAGAGTGGGTTCATTGCTATTTAAAGTTTTGACCTCTTCAATCCCACTTTTATCAATCTTAGCATTAAGATCTATAGACTCCAAATCATTGGGACTCCTTTTAACTAAAGTTGAATTATCTCCAGTCCCATAATTATCAAGATTTATATTGGAAAACAAAGATTCAATAGGGGTCACTTCAATCACTTTGAGATCTTCATCATTATTATTGCGGGAAAACACCTTTTCAAGCCATTCACGTTTAGCCCGAATTCTAGCGATTCTTTCCTTACTTTCATCAACAGAAATTATCATAGCTTTTAAAGAATCATTAATGTCATGATTCTTTGTAGTATATCTAGCTTTCAAATAATCCATCTCAAGAGAAATTCTATCAACGTTCCTAGCCACATCATCAATCTTAAGCACTTTTTCTTCAATAGTTGCATTAAAACCTTTTTGTGAACAAATAAAATCTTTAACAGTGTTCTCAAGATCAGAGGGCATCTTATTATAATTTCCATGGGAATTGTTGTATTAATTACCATAATTGTTAGAGGAATTACTAGGAAACGGCCTAGGGTTGAAATTACCTCTATACGTGTTATTACCAAAATTATTCCTACCAACAAAATTTACGTCCATAGATTCATTATTATTTCCAATCAAAAAATACAAGGGCATATAATTAGGATCAATAGGAGTACTCTTAGTGGCAAACAATTTCATCAATTCATCCATCTTTTCACTCAAAGTATTTATTTCTTCACTAGCATGCACCGTTTTACTAGTAGGAGATCTTTCAGTATGCCATTGAGAGTAGTTTGTAATTATATTATCTAGGAGTTTAGTAGCTTCTCCTAACGTGATTTCCACAAAATTACCACTCGCGGGAGAATCTATAAGATTTCTAGATGCAAAATTCAATCCTGCATAATTTTTTTGTATAATCATCCATAAACTCAAACCGTGTGCGGGACAATTCCTAATCATTAATTTCATCCTCTCCTAAGATTGTGCAACATGCTCATGATCAAGTTGCTTAAAATTTATTATATCGTTCCTAAGGGAGATGATCTTAGCGGCGGAAAGTAATTGGAAATAAAAGCATCTTTACACTTATTCCATGAATCAATACTATTTTGAGGCAAAGATGAAAACCAAAAATAAAAGCATCTTTGCCTAAAAATAGTATTGATTGATGGAATAAGTGTAAAGATGCTTTTATTTCCATGTAATTTCCGCCCGCTAAAATCATCTCCCTTAGGAACGATATAATGAATTTTAAGCAACTTGATCATGAGCATGTTGCACAATCTCGGGAAAGGATGAAACTTATGATTAGGAATTGCCCCGCGCATGGTTTGAGTTTATGGATGATTATACATTTTTCTATGATGGATTGAATTTTTCTTCTAGGAATCTCTTGGATTCCACCACGTGTGGTACTTTTATGGAAATCACATTAGGAGAAGCTACTAAACTCCTAGATAATATTATCACAATTTACTCTCAATGGCACACCGAAAGATCTCCTACTAGTAAAAAAGTGCATGCTATTGAAGAGATTAATACTTTGAGTGAAAAGATGGATGAATTGATGAAATTGTTTGCTAGTGAGAGTGCTCCTATTGATCCTAATGATATTCCTTTGTCTTCTTTTATTGGAAATAATAATGAATCTATTGATGTGAATTTTGTTGGTAGGAACAAATTTGGTAATAACGCTTATAGAGGTAATTTCAATGCTAGGCCGTTTCCTAATAATTCCTCTAATAATTATGGTAATTCCTACAAAAATTATTATGGAAATTATAATAAAATTCCCTCTTATCTTGAGAATAATATTAAAGAATTCATTAGTAAGAAAAAGTTTTCAATGCTATGATTGAAGAAAAATTGCTCAAGATTGATGATTTGGCTAGGAATGTTGATAGAATTTCTCTTTAGATTGACTCCTATTGAATATTTGTTTTCCAATGTTAATCTTGATAAGGATGGGACTAGATGAGTCAACTTTAGTTAAAAGGCGTCCCAATGATTCGGAGTTTATAGTTCTTGATGCTAAGATTGATAAAAGTGGGAT
This sequence comes from Hordeum marinum, assembly GCA_022496015.1. NCBI lineage: Eukaryota > Viridiplantae > Streptophyta > Magnoliopsida > Poales > Poaceae > Hordeum > Hordeum marinum. Next base: position 421,011,270 of record CM039676.1, read on the forward strand.
TGAAGATGGTAAAAACTTTAAATAGCATTGAACAGAGTCTTTTGGATTTCAAGGACTTTAATCATGATATATGTTATTTAATTGATTAAATTTCCTTGTTGCAATCCATGTTGAACTCTCCTCATGCTTATAATCAAAACAATGCTTTTACTAAACATATTGTTGATGCTATGATGAAAGCTTTTGAAGAAAAACTTGAGTTGGAAGTTTCTATACCTAGAAAGCTATATGATGAGTGTGAACCTACTATTAATATTAATATTAAATATTATGAGTGCCATGCTTTGTGTAATTTGGGTGCTAGCATTTCCACGATTCCAAAAACTTTATGTGATGTGTTACTTTTCCGTGAATTTGATGTTTGTTCCTTAAATTTGCATGTTGCGGATTACACTATAAAGAAACCTACGGGAAGGATTAATGATGTTCTTATTGTTGCAACTTGGAATTATTTGCCCGTATATTTCATTGTTCTTGATATAGATTGCAATCCTACATGTCCTATTATTCTTGGTAGACCTTTCCTTAGAATAATTGATGCATTTATTGATATGAAGGAAGGGAATATTAGATTCCAATTTCCATTAAGGAAAGACATGGAACACTTTACTAGAAATTAAATTAAATTACCTTATGAATCTATCATGAGAGCTACTTATGGATTGCCTACCAAAGATGACAATACCTAGATCTATTGCATTTTGCCTAGCTAGGGGCGTTAAACAATAGCGCTTGTTGGGAGGCAACCCAATTTTATTTTGCTTTCTGCTTTTTGCTTCTGTTTTGGTGTGTTTTGCACATTATTAATTCTGTAGTAATTGTGTTTTGTGTTTTAATTAGTGTTTGATCCAAGTAAAACCTTTGGGGTGATCTATGGTAGTTGTTGATTTGATCTTGTTGAAAAACAGAAACTTTTGAGCGCAGTCCAGGATTTTTCTAATCTTTTCAAAGTGTCTAATTGATCTAAATTTTTTAAAAAAGATTGATATAAAAATTTCCCTGATTGTATCAATTTTTCATAATTTTTAGAGTTCCATAAGTATTCAAAGTTTACAGATTTCTACAGACTGTTGTTTTTTGACAGATTCTGTTTTCTGTGTGTTGTTTGCTTATTTTTGATGTATCTATGGGTTGTATCGGGGGGGGGGGGGGCTATGATCCATGGTAAAGTTAGAATACAATAGTTATTACATAAATACAACTAAATAAGGAGTTCACAACAGTAACTAAAGTGGTGATTTATCTTTTTATACTAACGGATCTCATGAGTTTCCTGTTGAGTTTTGTGTTGTGAAGTTTTCAAGTTTTGGGTGAAGATTTGATGGACTATGGAATAAAGAGTGGCAAGAGCCTAAGATTGGGTATGCCCAAGTCACCCCAAGTCATATTCAAGGATACCAAAAATCCTAAGCTTGGGTATGCCCCGGAAGACATCCCCTCTTTCGTCTTAACTCCATCGGTAAATTCACTTGAGGCTATATTTTTATTCACCACGTGATATGTGTGTTGCTTGGAGTGTCTTGTATGATATGAGTCTTTGATTTTTAGTTTGCCACAATCATCCTTGCTGCACACATCTTTTGAGAGAGACACGCTGAATTGTGAATTTATTAGAGTACTCTATGTGCTTCACTTATATCTTTTGAGGTAGGCAATGTTGCTTTAGTGATTCACTTATAGCTTTATAGAGCATGGTGGTGTTATATTTTATAGAAATTATTGAACTCTCGTTCCTCACTTATATTGTTGTGAGAGTTTCTTAAAACAGCATGGTAATTTGTTTAGGTTATGAATTTAGTCCTAATATAATGAGCATCCAAGAGGGATATAATAAAAACTTTCATATTAAGTGCATTGAATACTATGAGAAGTTTGATTCCTTGCATGTAGTTTTGAGATAATAGAGATGGTAATATGAGAGTCATGCTAGTGAGTAGTCGTGAATTGGAAGAGATACTTGTGTTAAAGTTTGTGATTCTCATAGCATGCATGTATGGTGAACCGTTATGTAACGAAGTCGAAGCATGATTTGTTTAATGATTGTCAACCTTTGTGTGAGGGTCAGGAGCATGCGATGGTTAAATCCTACCAACCTCTCCCCTAGGAGCATGCGTCTAATGCTTTGTTTGACAACTAATAGACTTTTGCAATAAGTATGTGAGTTCTTTATGACTAATGTTGAGTCCATGGATTATACGCACTCTCACCCTTCCATCTTTGCTAGCCTCTCTAGTACCGTGCAACTTTCGCTGGTACATCAAACCCTCCTTGCTCAAAATAGACACCATATATTCCTCAAAACAGCCACCATTCCGAGATATATTGCCATGCAACTTCCACCATGTATTTTTTTCATGACTTGCACCATCACTTCATATTGCATATAGAGTCATACTTGGTCATAGGTATCGAGTTGTAATTTATTTTTTTGAGTTATAAGTAAATAAAAGTGTGATAATTTTTCATTAATAGAGCATTGTCCCGTGCGAGAAAAGGATGATGGAAGCCATGACTCCCTCACAAGTTGGTATGAGTATCCGGACTTTACAAAAATAAAAGATGCCAAACAAGACCACCCAAAAAATAAAAAATAATAAAAAGAAAAAAAGAAAAAAATGAGAGAAAGAGAGACGGGACAATTGCTACTACATTTTCCACACTTGTGCTTCAAAGTATTACCATGATATTCATGATAGAGAGTCTCCTATTTCGTCACTTTCATATAACTAGTGGATATTTTTGCATGACTACTTACTTTTCTTTTTGAGCTTTCATACACTTATAGCTCTAAGTGCATTTGTTGCATGGCAATCCCTACTCACTCACATTGATATCTATTGATGGGCATCTCCATAGCCCGTTGATACGCCTAGTTGATGTGAGACTATCTTCTCCTTTTTCTCCTTGCACCTCCTCCATATTCTATTCCACCTATAATAATATATCCATGGCTCACGCTCATGTGTTGCGTGAGAGTTGAAAAGGTTTGAGAACACCAAAAGTGTGAAACAATTGCTTGACTTGTTCATCGGGGTTGTGCATGATTTAGATACTTTGTGTGGGGAAGATGGAGCATAGCCAGACCATATGATTTTGTAGGGATAACTTTCTAAGGCCATGTTATTTCGAAAGGACACGACTGCCTTGTTGGTGTGCTCGAAGTATTACTATTTTATTGCAATATTAGACTATTGTTTTGCATCTTACGGATCTGAATATTCATGCCACAATAAAGAATATTACATGGATAAATATGTTAGGTAGCATTCCACATCAAAAGTTCTGTTTTTATCATTTACCTACTCGAGGGCGAGCAGGAATTAAGCTTGGGGATGCTGATACGTCTCCAACGTATCTATAATTTTTGATTGTTCCATGCAATTATATTATCTGTTTTGGATGTTTTATATGCATTAATATGCTATTTTATATTATTTTTGGGACTAACCTATTAATCTAGAGCCTAGTGCCAGTTTCTGTTTTTTCCTTGTTTTTGAAAATTGCAGATAAGGAATATTAAACGGAGTCCAAACGGATTAAAACCTTCGGAATGATTTTTTCTGGACCGGAAGGAAACCACCAAGCTTGGAGACCAAGGCATGAGAGCCACCGTGGGGCCACAAGCCCTAGGGGCGTGCCAAGGGGGGTAGGGCGCGCCGCACAGGCTTGTGGGCCCACTACAGTCCTCCTAACCCTAATCTTTGGCCTATAAATTCCTAGATATTCCATTATTATTATAACGAGCCACGAAAACACTTTTCCACCGTCAGAATCCTCCATTCCCAAGAGATCCAATCTTGGAGCCTTTTCTGGTAATCTTCTAGAGGGAGATTCGATCATGGAGGGCATCTAACCCAACTCCATTGCCCCTCCGATGATTCGTGAGTAGTTCACCACATATCTTCGGGTTCATAGCTAGTAGATAGATGGCTTATTCTCTCTCTTTGCTCTTCAATACCATGTTCTTCATGATCTTCATGGATATCTATCCGATGTAATACTCTTTTGCGGTGTGTTTGTCGAGATCCGAGGAATTGTGGGTTTATTTCCAGATTATCCATGAATATTATTTGAGTCTTTCCTGAATTCTTATATGCATTATTTCATATCTTTGCAAGTCTCTTCGAGTTATTGGTTTGGTTTGGCCAACTAGGTTGGTAATTCTTGCAATGGGAGAAGTGCTTAGTTTTGGGTTCAATCTTGTGGTGTCCTCACCTAGTGACAAATTAGGGGTAGAGAGGCATGTATTGTATTGTTGCCATCAAGGATAACAAGATGGGGCTTTCATCATATTGCTCGAGTTTATCCCTCTAGATCATGTCATCTTACCTAATGCGTTACTCTGTTCTTCATGAACTTAATACTTTAGATGTAGGCAGGAGTCGGTCGATGTGTGGAGTAATAGTAGTAGATGCAGAATTGTTGCGGTCTACTTGACGCACATGTAATGCCTATATACATAATCATTGCCTTGGATATCTTCATAATTATTCGCTTTTCTATCATTTTCTTGACAGTAATTTGCTCACCCACCGTAATACTTGCTATCATGAGAGAAGCCTCTAGTTATACCTATGGCCCCCGGGTCTATTTTCCATCTTATACTTTCATATCTAAAACCAAAAATACCAAAAATACTTTGCTGCATTATTTTTACCTTTTGTTTTACTTTCCATTTAAGCAATCTATCTCTATCTGATCTCATCCTTGCAATTAACCTTAAAGGGATTGACAACCCCTTTATAGCGTTGGGTGCAAGAGTTTGATTCTTTGTGTAGGTACACCTATTGAGGACTTGCTTGTATCTCCAACTGGATTGATATCTTGGTTCTCAACAACTGAGGGAAATACTTATCTACTTTGCAGCATCACCCGTTCCTCTTCACGGAAACCAATGCATGCTCGAGAAGTAGCATCAAGCACACAAGCAAAAGAAAAGCAAACGAAAGAAGGGGGAATAAAAAGGCAAATCTTTTTGGCATTTTCTGAAAATCGTTTTAGAAGTGGGGGAGAGGAAAATGAGAGGCAAATGGAAAATAAAGTAAATGCAAGAGATGAGTTTGTGATGGGTACTTGGTAGGCTTGATGTGTATCCTCCCCAGGAACGACGCCAGAAATCCTTCTTGCTACCTCTTGAGCATGCGTTGGTTTTCCCTTGAAGAGGAAAGGGTGATGCAGCAAAGTAGGTAAGTATTTCCCTCAGTTATTGAGAACCAAGATATCAATCCAGTAGGAGGAACAAGCAAGTCACCAATGGATGCACCTGCACAAATAATCAAACTCTTGCACCCAACGCTATAAAAGGGTTGTCAATCCCTTCACAGTTATTTTCAAGGATTAGACCCGATAGAGATAGATGTAACTAGTGCGGAAAGTAAAAGATAAATAAATTGCAGCAAGTATAGATCTGAAAATATATGATGGAAAATAGACCCGGGGAATAGGTTTCACTAGAGGCTTCTCTCTTGAAGGCAAATATCATGGTGGGTAAACAAATTACTATCAAGCAATTGATAGAAAAGCGAATAATCATGTAGTTATCCAAGGCAATGATCATGCATATAGGCATCACGTCCATATCAAGTAGACCAAAACGATTCTGCATCTACTACTATTACTCGACACATCAACTGACTCCTCCCTGCATCTAGAGTATTAAGTTCATGAAGAACAGAGTAACGCATTAAGAAAGATTACATGATGTAGAGGGATAAAATCAAGCAATATGATGAAAACCACATCTTGTTACCCTTGATGGCAACAATACAATATGTGCCTCGCTACCCCTACTATGTCACTAGGTGAGGACACCGCAAGATTGAACCCAAAACCAAGCACTTCTCCCATTGCAAGAATTACCAATCTAGTTGGCCAAACCAAACCAATAACTCGAATAGACTTGCAAGGACATGAAATCATGCATATAAGAAATCAGAGGAGATTCAAATAAGATTCATGGATAATCTGAACATAAACTCACAATTCATTGGATCTTGACAAACACACCACAAAAGAGGATTACATCAGATAGATCTCCATGAAGATCATGAAGAACATGGTATTCAAGATCAAAGAGAGAGAAGAAGCCATCTAGCTACTAGCTATGGACCCGTTGGTTTGCTGTGGACTACTAACGCATCATCGGAGGGGCAATGGAGTTGATGTAGATGCCCTCCATGATTGAAACCCCATCTGACAGATTACCGGAAAAGGCTCCAAGATTTTATCTCTCGAGAACGGAGGCTTCCAGTGGCGAGAAAGTATTTGCATCGCTCCTTTTGATATTGGGGGAATATGTTGGTATTTATATGCCAAGAATTAGGGTTAGGAGACCTGCCAGGAGGAGAAAAGCCTGCTAGGCGCAGCCAGGGGGCCCCACGCCTAGCAGGCTTGTGGCGCCCTGCAGGTACCTCCCCTGACGTGCACTCCAAGCTTGGATGACTTATTTCCTTCTAGAAAAAAAATCCTTCCGAAGGTTTTATTCCGTTTTGACTCCGTTTAATATTCCATATCTGCAAAACTCAAAAACTAGGAAAAACATAAACTGGCACTTGGCTCTAGATTAATAGGTTAGTCCCAAAAATAATATAAAATAGCATATTAAACATCCAAAACATATAATATAATAGCATGCCATCATAAAAAAATATAGATACGTTGGAGACGTATCTAGAAGAAATTGTTTGTAGGGTATGAAACCACCTTAAAGTTATCCTTTCGGATCAATGTATCCAAGAGTTTGTACTAAAACAACCAAGTTATCCTTTCCGATCGATCTAGCTAAGAGTTCGTACTATAATGACACCATATGATACACTTCAACCAACTCTAATATCACCTAGATACTCCAATGTCACCACAAGTATCCTTGAGTTAATTATACGATACACATCAAACAATTTCAGATTCATAATGCTCAATCCAACGCAAAGAACCTCAAAGAGTGCCCCAAGATTTCTATCGGAGAACAAGGTATGAAAACATGCAATCAACCCCTATGCATAGATTCCCAAGGTCACAAGAATCCATAGGTTGATGTCATAATGTATATCAAGTGAATCACTTGAATACCCCAATGTCACTACAAGTATCCACATGCAAGACATACATCAAGTGCTCTCAAATCCATAAAAGTATTCAATCCAACATAACGAAATCTCAAAGGGAAAACTCAACTCGTCACAACAAGATAGAGAGGGGAAAACACCATGTCATCCAACTATATTAACAAAGCCCGTGATACATCAAGATCATGCCATCTCAAGAACACGAGAGAGAGATTGAAAACAAAGCTACTGGCACAAACCATCAGACCCAAGGGTGTACTAGTCCCTCCTCATCATGGTCTCCGTCGGGATGATGAGATGGCCACCGGAGATGATTTACCCTCTCCGGCAGGGTACTGGACGCCTCTAGATTGGGTTTTCGTCGATATGGAGAGTTTCGGTAGCGGGACAAGGACTCTAGGGTTATTTCTGATGGTTTCAATATTTATAGAGATATTTGGTGTTGGTTTCACGCGAAGGTGGGCCACGAGGTGAGAACGATACACCAGGGCGTGCCAGGGGGGACTGGCGCGTCTGGTGGGTGGTGCCCACCTTGTGGCTCTCCCACAAAGCGTCTAGTGCCTCTTGTGTTCCAAAAAAATCATCAAAAAGTTTCTGGCGATTCCGAGAACTTTCATTTTCTGCACAAAAACAACACCACAGTAGTTCTGCTAAAAACATCGTTAGTCGCGTTAGTTCTAAATAAATCATATAAAGTGCATCAAAACCATATAAAAGTGTTGTAAACATAGGTGAATATAGCATGAATACTTCATAAATTATCGATACGTTGGAGACGTATCAACATCCCCCAGCTTAATTCCTACTCATCCTCGAGTAGGTAAATGATAAAAGAAATAATTTATGAAGTGTGAATGCTACCATAGTGCATAAGTTTGACCAATGATAATTTAAATAACTTTTCCTACAATCATAAAAGCAACTCTTCTCATAAAACTCATCATGATAAAGTAGCAACGATTTCACGTGTCATGGTTCAAATAATGAATTCTCTGGCGACTGAACAACCTATATTCTTAGTCACCAAACAATTGCAATTCAACTTATTCTCAGAAAAGTCTAAGCAAGAGCTCCTCATACTCAATCATCATATAGTCTTCTATGATTGCTGGTACTCAAAGCATATTTTTAGAACATATGGCATCCATCGAACAAATAGAAAGATAGGATCTTAATGTTTCGCCTCCCAGCTCATTTATCATAGATATAATTGTCAACAATAATAAGTCATGATCAAATATATTTGACTGTCCATATGTGCCTAAATCTTCTCGCACCAAATGATGTTTTCCAACTAATAGAAGTAGGTTGGAATAAGAAGTTGACTCAACATGAAAAGTAAATATCATGAAAGTAAGTAGATTGTCCCTTCGCAGAGGGAAGCAGGGATTGGTAGAGGTGCAAGAGCTCAAAGCTTAAATCAAAAATACATATAATTTTGGGAGGTGCACCCTTCCTATCAATGTTACGACCAAGAGTTATCAATATCTTCCATGTTAAACACATTAGCGGTAGTTCCCAAGCGGTAAAAGTAAAGGTTTACCCCCACTCCACCAACAAACACACTTAACAGGTAGCTGAATCCACGGGTACCGTCCATACTAACAACATTCCTGGGGGAGTTTTGTTTAATTATTTTCATTTTCTATTTTGGGACTGAGAATCCCTATTACCACCCCTCTCATGCAAGGATGAGTGAATAAACACTCATCATGAGAATAACCAGCTTAACATGGAAGATACTGACCGCCCCTTGTCGCTCCATGAGCGGTCCAGGCAGAGAAAACAGATGTTCTTTTGAAATTTTAGAGGTGGCACATGCAAATTTACTTCGAATGGCGGGATAATACCGCATATAGGTAGATATAGTGGACTTTCATGGCAAAAAACTGGGTTTAAGAGTTTTTTGGATGCACAAGTAGTATCTCTAATTAGTACGGATTTTTGGCTAGCAAAATATCCTAAGAAAACACCACATGTTGGAGGATCCATAACAATATAACTTCTATGCAAATATACACAACCTTAAGTCATTAAATTGTCTTCCTTGTCCAACTTTAACTAATTTTCTCAAGTTTGAAAATAATTAATGGGTATTCACAATCGTAGAATATGTCCAAGATAATATATTTACATGTGAAAGTTCTCTTTCTGTAGTAATAATTCATGAATTGCTTGTATGACCAATTTAGTGATTGTCAAACTTAAATAGATTTTACTTTCTAAACCAGATGTGAAACTATTACAAAGCATAAATCACATCTATAATTTCATATTTATGAAATTTCATTAATTCACAATTTACTCATAGTCTATAAGTGAAGCACAAGAGTAAACATCAAACTACTCCCGGAATATATAAGTGAAGATCAATGAGTAGTCAAACAATTGAGTTGCTATGTGAGGACTCTCTCTCTCTCTCAATAAAGATTTTCAGATCTCATTATTTTATTAAAACAGCAAGCAAAATAAAAGTAGCACTCAAGAATAGCACGCATCATGTGGACAAATAAAAATTTAGGCTCAACATATGCTAACCGATAATTGTTGATGAACAGAGGTGGGATGTGTAGCATCCCCAACCTTGGATGCTTGAGACTTCTGGAAATATTTACTTGGGTTGCCTTGGGGATCCCCAAGCTTTAGCTTTTGTATCTCGTTCAATCCTCTCATATCACGTTTCACCTATTCTCAAAAACTTCATCCACATAAAACTCAAAAAGAACTCGTGATATTGGGTAGTACACATAAGAATAACTCCACACTTCATGTACTGCCAAGAAAAGTTGCACAATAATTTTCAAACATCATGTATTGTTTACTATTGTTTTCACAATTTATATCTACCCATATAGGCTATGGAAACAATAGGATAAGTAGATAACAAAACTATGTCAGCAATCTGTCCAAACAGAACACTCTGTAGAAATCTATTAAACCAGTGAACTTATGTAACACAAAAAATTATGAAAAATTAGTATGTACTAAAGAATTTAAATGGAACACTGGAAAAATATTTCAGAAACTTACCACGTTTCACTAAAATATGAAAATTCAAACACTACAGCCAAAGTTTTTGTTTTTACACAACACATACCAAACATGTAACTCAAGCATCCTAAGAGGAAATTCTTGGAACTTTTTATTGAAAAACAATATTATAAACAACATCTAACAGATAATTTTTTTTATAATGATGCCCCAAGACAAACACATATTATGTGATGAATAAAAATATAGCTCCAAGTTAGATGCACCTATAATGTTGGAGACGTAAGAGGGGATGCCTTCCGCGGCATCCCCAAGCTTAGACGCTTGAGTCTTCCTTGGATATTAACTTGGGGTTTCCTTGGGCATCCCCAAGCTTAGTACTTTCTGCTACTTATTCACCTCATATCGGTATCTCACCCAAAACATGAAAACTTTAGTCACACAAAACTTAACGGAACTTTGTGAGATATGTTAGTATAGTACATATAGATCATTCACTTAGGTACTGTCAAGACAAGATTAACAATTGTTATCACATAATACCTACTTTATTCCATCATTTCCACAATTTATATCACCAAATATAAGCTATGGAAACACTTGAAACAAGGAAACTATGCATGCAAAACAGAATATTTCAAAAACAGAACAATGTGTGAAGATCTTAATGATCACCATACTAACCTGACTCTAAAAATTCTGAATAATTATAAAAAATCATAGAATTTTCTTATAATTTTTTTGTAGAAATTTCATATTTATTTGACGCTCTAGTAAAATCATATAATTCATATACTGGACGCAAAACTTTTTATTTTTGCATAGAATCAAACAAACAAGTTTCCACACTATCCCAAAGGATTTACTTGGCACTTTATTGAAAGAAAAGAAACAAAAAATGATTACTAAAATATATTAATCATGTGAGCATATACAAAAAGAAAGTAAAAGTGTTGGGTTGTCTCCCAACAAGCACTTTTCTTTAATGCCTTGTTAGCTAGGCATGATGATTTCAATGATGCTCGTATAGGAATAAAAGTTGAAAATGCAAGAGAGCATCATGAATCACATGACAATCACATTTAAGTCTAACCCACTTCCTGTGTGTAGGGATTTTTTGAGAAAAACATTTATGAGAGCAAGAATCAACTAGCATAGGAAGGCAAAACAAGTGCAACTTTGAAACTTTGAACACATAGAGAGGAAACTTGATATCATTGCAATTCCTACAAGTATATGTTCCTCCCTCAGAATAATTTTCAGTAGCATGATGAAGGAATATCACAATATAACTATCACATAAAGCATTCTTTTCATGATCTACAACCATAGAAAATTTATTACTCTCCATATAAGCAAAGTCCTTTTCATTCATGGTAGTGGCAGCAAACTCAACAAAATAACTATCGTGGGACATAACCACTTTGAATATTAAAATCATGATGACAAGTTTCATGGTTACTATCACTCTTTATAGCATACATTTCATCACAATAATCATCTTATGTAGAGGCATGCTATCATCATATCAATCAAACATAGCATCCCCAAGCTTGTGGATTTCCATATCATTAGCATCATGGATATTTAAAGAATTCATACTAGCAACATTCAAATCATGCTCAGCATTGAAGGAATCCTCATTAAGTATTTTCATAAATTCTTCCTCTACCAACTGAGAACAATTTTCTGAACCATCATTTTCACGAAAGACATTAAAGAGACAAAACAATTGATGCAACCTAAACTCCATTTTTTGTAGTTTTCTTTGATAAAACCAAACTAGTGATAAAACAAGACACTAAAAGATTTGATTGCAAGATCTAAAGATACACCTTCAAGCACTCATCTCCCCGGCAATGACACCAGAAAAGAGCTTGCTATCTACTACGCAACATTATTATTGTAGAATTGTGTTGGGCCTCCAAGCGCAGATTTTGTAGGACAATAGCAATTTTCCCTCAAGTGGATTACCTAAGGTTAATCAATCTATGGGAGATGTAGGATGAAGATGGTCTCTCTCAAACAACCCTGCAATCAAATACAAGAAATCTCTTGTGTCCCCAACACACCCAATACAATGACAAATAGTATAGATGCACTAGTTCAACGAAGAGATGGTGATACAAGTGCAATATGGATGATAGATATAGGCGTTTATAATCTGAAAATATAAAAACCTCAAGGTAGCAGGTGTTAAATAGCGAGTAAAATGTTGTATAAATGCTTGGAAACAAGGCCTAGGATCCATGCTTTCGCTAGTGCAATCTCTCAACAATGCTAATATAATTGGATCATATAACCATCCCTCAACGTGCAACGAAGAATCACTCCAAAGTTCTTATCTAGTGGAGAACATAAGAAGAAATTGTTTGTAGGGTACGAAACCACCTTAAATTTATCCTTTCTGATCAATCTATCCGAGAGTTCGTACTAAAATAACCAAGTTATCCTTTCCGATCGATCTATCTAAGAGTTCGTACTATAATGACACCATATGATACACTTCAACAAACTCTAATGTCACCTAGATACTCCAATGTCACCACAAGTATCCATGAGTTAATTATACGATACACATCAAACAATTTCAGATTCATAATGCTCAATACAACACAGAGAACCTCAAAGAGTGCCCCAAGATTTCTATCGGAGAACAAGGTATGAAAACGTGCAATCAACCCCTATGCATAGATTCCCAAGGTTACCTGGATCCACAAGTTGATGCTATAACGTATATCAAGTGAATCACTTGAATACCCCAATGTCACTACGGGTATCCGCATGCAAGACATACACCAAGTGCTTTCAAATCCATGAAAGTATTCAATCCAACATAACAAAACTCAAAGGGAAAGCTCGAGTCATCACAACAAGATAGAGAGGGGAAAACACCATGTGCTCTAACTATATTGACAAAGCCCGTGATAAATCAAGATCGTGCCATCACAAGAACATGAGATAATGATTGAACACATATCTATTTGTACAAATCGTCAGCCCCAAGGTGGACCACTGCCTCCTCATCATGGCCTCCGCCGGGATGATGAAGATGTCCACCGAAGATGATCTAACCTCTTCGACAGGGTACTCGAACGCCTCCGGATTTGTTTTTCATCAATACAAAGAGTTGCGATGGCGAAATGAGGAGTCTAGGGTTATTTTTGATGGTTTCTATATTTATAGGAATATTTGGCGTTGGTTTCACGCGAAGGTGGGACACGAGGAGACCACGATACACCAGGGCGCGCCAGGGGGGCTTGGCGCGCCCTTGTGGGTGGTGCCCACCTCTTGGCTCTTCCGGCTGTCCCACGAAGTGTCTAGTGCCTCTTTTGTTCCAAAAAAATCGTCAAAAAGTTTCGGGAGATTCCAAGAACTTTCATTTTCGGCACAAAAACACCACCACGGTAGTTCTGCTGAAAACAACGTCACTCCGGGTTAGTTCTAAATAAATGATATAAAGTGCATAAAACCATATAAAATATTGTAAACATATGTGAATAAGGCTTGAATACTTCATAGATTTGATACGTTGGAGACGTATCAGTCTGCATTAAACGCTAAATTCATGTCTACTTGACTAGTATGAGCAATGATCTCCAACCCCCTTGATAGCACTCATTTGGTGCATCCTCCTCGCGTGCAATGACCTCCAACACCTGGATAGCACTCCAATTTTGCATCCATCCATGTGATGGTCTCCAACCCCCTGTGATAGCTCTTCTCGTCTTCATCCTGCTCTATAGTCTGCTCATCAACCATGTAATAATATGCAAATTCACCGGCCGTTCCACCTTAGGACTCAGCGAGTAGAGGCAGGAGCAGTACTCATACCAGAAGGCTCCCTGTCAACGATCTGGAGGCTCCATAGTTTCTCCCATTGCCCATAGAAGAATATCAATTGGGACTTCCCCCTTGCCTTTAGGAAGTAACATCTTCCGCTCTTCCCACTTCCAACGCAAGGCCAAGCGTGTGGAACACGGGATATTTCGCGATCAGAAACGAAGAGCATATCTCCGTGCACTTGCCTAGCAAGAGCTCATCCCTGACGCAGAACAAATCCGTGGCCCTCTTCTAGCTTGTATCTTCTTGCCATCAATCAAGAACCGGATTTTAAAGTCAAAGAACTAAAATCTAAACGCAATCGTAAAAAAAATGTCCATAATTATTGCAAAATGGAGCAACTCAACGCACGAGAATTTTATCGCTCAATCACCCATTTAATCGACTTATAGACGAATACTAATTGATAGGGATTCGATTAGAAATGTGTCGGTCGACCAACGATCACCTTTTTCGTGCATATGGAAGGAAAGGCCATCCATCGGTAGAACCTCTTCAGTGCGCCATCGGAGATCAGGTGGACGGCCGGAGTGCTCGGCGGGGCTGCGATGGGGATGGTGGAGGCGGTGTGGGGCTGGGTGTTGGGCTATGCCGCCTTGCCCAGTTCCCACTCATGAAAAGAGGTCACGGACACGGCCCACCTGACCAAAGATATCCGGCCCCACGCATTCGTAACAGAGAAGATAATGGTCAACTACATTGACTGACACCAAGGTTCCGTTTGGGCTCATGTGGTAATGGGGCGAGAGGTGGAGGGAAAAAGTTAGGAAAGTTAGATGCCATGGGAAACACTGAGCACCACTAAGGAAGAAGGGGGCACAAATATATAAATACCTAAAAGCAAATAGCGATATGGCAAAACGGCAAAATAGTAAAGGTAAATACAATAGCAATTGAGGAACACAAGATTAATAGAGGATTTATCATGGGCCATAGTTTCACCAGTGGCGTCTCTCTTGACAGAAGGTAATGGCATGGTAGACAAATTACAATTGGCCAATTGACAGAAGTGTAGCATTCGTGACTATGTCATTCATGGAAAAATATTGTATATGCATCCCGCCTGTGAAAAGTAGATAGTAATACAACTGCATCTATTAGTAATTCCCTTCATATGTACCGGCGAAGTCTGCAATGAGTCTCGATGTTTGAGTGGGCAATACATTGTACCGAATAGACTAGCAAAATGTGGATACCTGGAAGGTTTGGTAAAATTCAATGAAGACCCAAGAGTCTAAGCTTGGGGATGCCCCACTCTTTCATCCATAATTCATCGGTATGTTACTTGGAGCTATATTTTTATTCATCACATCATATGAGTTTTGCTTGGAGCGTCCTGCATTATGTTTTCCGTTTAGTTTTACACGATCATTGTTTGCTGGAAACTCCTTTTTTGAGAGACACACATTCATCATGATTTGTTCAAACACGCTATGTGCTTCACTCATATCTTTTGAGCTATGTAGTTGCTCATGTGCTTCATTTTTATATTTAGAGCACGATGATGGTTATATATTTCATAGAAATAATTGCACTCTCATGATTCACTTAAATATTTTTCAGAGTCTTGAATAGGAAGTGGTAATCTGCGTGATTTATAATGACTAGTATGAAAATGATACTTATAAGAGATGATAAACGAACAACTTTCATGTAGATGATTATAGATGATAGGCATAAAATATATTCCTGCAATTAATTTACTTTTATTTTCCTTGGCAATTTATCAATCTACAACTATAATATTTAATCGTACCCGTAACAAGTACAAGTTGATTGATAACCCTCTTGCCTACGTTGGGTGTAGGTATTTGCTCTTGTGTGTAGGCTCGTCGGGCTAAAACTGGCGCATCTCGGGTAGGGGTCCCGAGCTGTGGATCTAAGATCAGTGGTAATAGGAAGAATACAGAGACGATTTTTACCCACGTTCGGCCTTCTAGAAGAGGTAAAATCATATGTGCCTCTTTGATTGTATTGATGTTGGGGTCTCGAGTATAGGTTGATGATCTACCTCGAGGTCATTGTGTAAGCTCTAAACCCTAAGGTGAATAAGTTGTCCTCCTACAGACTAAACCCCTAGGCTAATATAGATACCTAGGGGATCTAGGTTACATCTTTAGGTCAGTAATAATAATGCCGAATATAGAACTATCATTGGGGGTACACGCCAAGTCTTTGGAGGTTTCATTTCTTTGCACAGGCAAGTCTTGATGCTCGTCGTACTTCACGCGATGGCTTAACGAGCCCCTGTTCGGCCCATGAGGACCAAACACCGGATTAGTACCCCCTAGTCTAGGACACCCTCCGTGGTGCTGAATGTTGCATGCTTGGTTCTCCTATTAGTTTGATAAACCTTGGTTCTTAACTGAGGGAAATACTTACACTACTTTACTACATCACCCTTCCTCTTCAGGGAAAATCCCAACGCCATCACAAGTAGCAGAGAGATTGATGGCACGAGTGAATGACACGTCAGGACAACCGTCTCTGAGGCACCCGACCTCCAGATCATTCCTGTCGGTCGCCACTTCTTGATAACCCACAACTATAGGGGATCACAACAGTCTTTGCAGGTAGTATTTCACCCTGATTTATTGATTCAACGCAAGGGGATCCAAAGAATATTTATTTGCCTTGACAGTTGAATTGTCAATTCAAGTGCATCTGGGATATCTCTCTGTAGCAAAGATTTAGTAGCACGGGAAATAGCAGTAGTAACACTAACAATAGTAGTGACCGTAGTAATTTTGTAGCAATTGTGACAGTAGTGATACGTCTCCAATGTATCTCTAATTTTTTACTGTTCCATGCTATTATATTACCTGTTTTGGATGTTTTATATGCATTAATATGCTATTTTATATTTATTTTTGGACTAACCTATTAATCTAGAGCCCAGTGCCAGTTTCTGTTTTTTCCTAGTTTTTCAGTTTCGCAGATAAGGAATATTAAACGGATTCCAAACGGAATAAAACCTTCAGAATGATTTTTTCTGGAAAATATTGAAGCCACGAGACTTGAGATCCATGGTAGAGGAGCTGCCACGGGGCCACAAGCCCACTTACCACGGCCAGGGGGGCCACCCGCGCCGGGTAGGCTTGTGGGCCCCTGGCAACTCCCCTAACCCTAATCTTCGGCTTATAAATACCGAAATATTCCATCATTACCGAAACGAGCCATGAAAACACTTTTCCTCTGCCAAAAGCCTCCGTTCCCGAGAGATCCAATCTTGGAGCCTTTTCTGATAATCCGCCAGAGGGGGACTCGATCATGGAGGGCATCTACATCAACTCCATTGCCCCTCTGATGATGAGTGATTAGGTCACCACAGACCTACGGGTCCATAGCTAGTAGCTAGATGGTTTCTTCTCTCTCTCTTTGCTTCTCAATACCATGTTCTTCATGATCTTCATGGAGATCCATCCGATGTAATACTCTTTTGCGGTGTGTTTGTCGAGATCCGATGAATTGTGGGTTTATGTTCAGATTATCCAAGAATATTATTTGAGTCTTTCCTGAATTCTTATATGCATGATTTCATATCTTTGCAAGTTTCTTTGAGTTATTGGTTTGGTTTGGCCAACTAGATTGGTAATTCTTGCAATAGGAGAAGTGCTTAGTTTTGGGTTAAATCTTGTAGTGTCCTCACCCAGTGACAAAGTAGGGGTAGCGAGGCACGTATTGTATTGTTGCCATCAAGGGTAAAAATATGGGGTTTTCATCATATTGCTTGAGTTTATCCCTCTACATCATGTCGTCTTACTTAATGCGTTACTCTGTTCTTCATGAACTTAATACTCTAGATGCAGGCAGTAGTCAGTCGATATGTGGAGTAATAGTAGTAGATGCAGAATCGTTTCAGTCTACTTGTCACGAACGTGATGCCTATATGCATAATCATTGCCTTGGATATCTTCATAATTATTTGCTTTTCTATCAATTGCTCGACAGTAATTTGTTCACCCACCGTAATACTTGCCCTCATGAGAGATGCCATCTAGTGAAACCTATGGCCCCCGGGTCTATTTTGCACATTATATTTTCAGATCTAAAACCAAAAACACCAAAAATACTTGTTGCATTGTATTTTACTTTTAGTTTTACTTTCCATTCAAGCATCCTATTATATCTATCTCTACTAGATCTCATCCTTGAAAATAATCGTGAAGGGATTGACAACCCCTTTATAGCATAGGGTGCAAGAGTTTGATTCCTTGTACAGGTATATCTATTGGTGGCTCGCTTGTATCTCCTACTAGATTGATACCTTGGTTCTCAAAAACCGAGGGAAATACTTATCTACTTTGCTGCATCAAACCGTTCCTGTTCACGGGAAACCAACGCATGCTCGAGAAGTAGCAAGAAGGATTTCTGGCGCCATTGCCAGGGAGATACATAGCAAGTCAAGAATACCAAGTACCCATCACAAACTCATGTCTTACATTTACATTATTTTCCATTTGCCTCTCGTTTTCCTCTCCCCCACTTCTAAAACGATTTTCAAAAAGATTTCACTTTCGCCTTTTTTTCGTTCGTCTCCTCGTTTGCTTCTTGCTTGTGTGCTTGATTGCTTGCTTTGACATCATGTCTGAAACAAGGGAGGTTATCCCTGAAAATCTGGGGGGTATCGCTAGTAATAATCTTGAAGGGAATCTTGATACCCTTGATAATGACAACCTTCAAAAAGAAGCCACTTTCATTCATACAAAAAGGTTCCGTATAGGTAGTGGTAATATCATTGGAAAAGGTGTTATTCAAGATTTTTTCACTTGTGCGGGAACGCTTCTTACTTTAGGAGGTTCCATTCTCAATAAAACTAATAGTCTTGCGGACTATAACTTTGTTAGTAAGTGAACTTGAGAGACAATTCTTGCACATGCACCCTTGCATATAAATGGTTTTCCTTGAGTTTTCTAATATTTAACATTCTTCTGTTAAGCGTGCTCCCTCTATATTCCTAGCTCACGAGTTTATATTTATCATGAAACAGGCTAGTGAAATCTTTGCTCATTATAAAATTAATGGTGGATGCCTCCCTATTGAGGAGATCCTTTTTAATCAAGAAGAGATAATGAGACTTCGATCTCAAGATCAAGTTTCTTATAATGAAAATTTGAGAAAGAAAGTCTCTACCAAGGTTTTGGTTGATAAGATTTCTGAAATCAATGGTAATTTTGCTATACAAAATAATGGATTAGAGTTCATTCTTAAGAAAAGTCTCATGGCCTTTAACCAAAGGAAATCTTATAATGATGAACTGATTATACACTACAAGGGACATAAGGAGGAACCTATCCCTCCCGCACTTGATCTTGATGATCCCAATCCTCTTAAATCTAGCCCGTTTGATTACTTTTGCTTGCCACAACGGAAATTAGCTGCTGACAGAAGGGAGTATGAGATGAGCATGAATGACCTCCCTTATTTTTATTATGACAATACCTAGATCTATTGTGTTTTGCCTAGCTAGGGGCGTTAAACAATAGCGCTGTTTGGAGGCAACCCAATTTTATTTTGCTTTCAGCTTTGTGCATTTGTTTTGGTGTGTTTGGAACATTATTAATTCTGTAGTAATTGTGTTTGTGTGTTTAAATTAGTGTTTGAGCCAAGTAAAACCTTTGGGGTGATCTATGGTAGTTTTTTATTTGATCTTGGTGGAAAGCAAAAACTTTTATGCTCAATCCAGGATTTTTCTGAATTTTTCAGAGTGTCCAATTGAGCTGAAATTTTTACACAGGATTTATATACAAATTTTCCTTGTTATCCTAGTTTTTCAGAATTGTTACAGTTCCATAAGTATTTTAAGTTTACAGATTGCTACAGACTGTTCTTTTTTTGACAGATTCTGTTTTCTTTGTGTTGTTTGCTTATTTTGATGCATCTATGGGTCATATCGGGGGGTATGAATCATGGAGAAGTTAGAATACAGTAGGTATTACACAAATATAAGTAAATAATTAGTTCACAATAGTACCTAAAGTGGTTATTTATTTTTATTATATTAACGGATCTCATGAGTTTTCTGTTGAGTTTTGTGTTGTGAAGTTTTCAAGTTTTGGGTAAAGATTTGATGGACTATGGAATAAAGAGTGGCAAGAGCCTAAGCTTGGGGATGCCCATGGAACCCCAAGTCATATTCAAGGATACAAAATAGCCTAAGATTGGGGATGCCCCGGAAGGCATCCCCTCTTTCGTCTTCAATCCATCGGTAAATTTACTTGAGGCTATATTTTTATTCACCACATGATATGTGTTTTGCTTGGAGAGTCTTGTATGATATGAGTCTTTGCTTGTTAGTTTGCCACAATCATCATTGCTGCACATATCTTTAGAGAGAGACATGCTGAATCGTGAATTTGTTAGAATACTCTATATGCTTCACTTATATCTTTTGAGCTAGGAAATGTTGCTCTAGTGCTTCACTTATATCTTTTTAGAGCATGGTGGTGTTATATTTTATAGAAATTGTTGAACTCTCGTTCCTCACTTATATTATTTTGAGAGTTTCTTAAAACAGCATGGTAATTTGTTTAGGTTATGAATTTAGTCCTAATATAATGGCATCCAAGAGGGATATAATAAAAACTTTCATATTAAGTGCATTAACAACTATGAGAAGTTCGATTCCTTGCATATAGTTTTGAGATAATAGGGATGGTAATATGAGAGTCATGCTAGTGAGTAGTTGTGAATTGAAGAGATACGCGTGTTAAAGCTTGTGATTCCCGTAGCATGCACATATGGTGAACCGCAATGTAACAAAGTCGGAGCATGACATGTCTAATGATTGTCGACCTTTGTGTGAGGGTCGGGAGCACGCGATGGTTAACTCCTACCAACCTCTCTTCTAGGATCATGCGTCTAATGCTTTTTCGATAACTAATAGACTTTCGCAATAAGTACGTGAGTTCTCTATGACTAATGTGAGTCCATGGATTATACCCACTCTCACCGTTCCATCTTTGCTAGCCTCTCTAGTACCGCGCAACTTTCGCCGGTACATCAAACCCTCCTTCCTCAAAATAGCCACCATATATTCCTCAAAACATCCACCATACGTACCTATTATGGCATTTCCTAGCCATTCCGAGATATATTGCCATGCAACTTCCACCATGTAGTTTTTCTATGACTTGCATCATCAGATCATATTGCATATAGAGTTATATCTTGTCATAGGAATCGAGTTGTAATTTTTTTTCTTTGAGTTATAAGTAAATAAAAGTGTGATGATTTTTCATTTATAGAGCATTGTCCCGTGAGAGAAAAGGATCATGGAGGCTATGGCTCCCTCACAAGTTGGGACGAGTATCCGGACTTTACAAAAAATAAAAGAGGCCAACGAAGCCCAAACAAAAAAGAGAGGCCAAAGAAGCCCACCAAAAAATGAGAGAAAGAGAGAAGGGACAATTGCTACTCTATTTTTCCACACTTGTGCTTCAAAGTAGCACCATGATCTTCATGATAGAGAGTCTCCGATTTTGTCACTTTCATATAACTAATGGATATTCATTATGCACGACCACTTAGTTTTGTTTTTGAGCTTTCATACACTTATAGCTCTAAGTGCATTTGTTGCATGACAATCCCTACTCACTCACATTGATATCTATTGATGGGCATCTCCATAGCCCGTTGATACGCCTAGTTGATGTGAGACTATCTTCTCCTTTTTCCCTTGCAGCCCCACCATATTCTATTCCAGCTATAATGATATATCCATGGCTCACGCTCATGTATTGCATGAGAGTTGAAAAGGTTTGAGAACACCAAAAGTGTGAAACAATTGTTTTACTTGTTCATCGGGGTTGTGCATGATTTAGATACTTTGTGTGGGTAAGATGGAGCATAGCCAGACCATATGATTTTGTAGGGATAACTTTCTAAGGCCATGTTATTTCAAAAGGCAACGACTACCTTGTTGGTGTGCTCGAAGTATTACTGTTTTTATGTCAATATTAGACTATTGTTTTGAATCTACTGGCTCTTAATATTCATGCCACAATAACAATATTACATGGATAAATATGTTGGGTAGCATTCCACATCAAAAATTCTATTTTTTATCATTTAGCTACTCGAGGACGAGCTGGCATTAAGCTTGGGGATGCTGATACGTCTCCAATGTATCTATAATTTTTTATTGTTCCATGCAATTATTATCTATTTTGGATGTTTTATATGCATTAATATGCTATTTTATATTATTTTGGGACTAACCTATTAATCTAGAGTCTGGTGCCAGTTTCTGTTTTTTCCTTATTTTGAGTTTTGCAGGTAAGGAATATTAAACGGAGTCCAATCGAAATAAAACCTCCGGAATGATTTTTGGGGGAAAATATGGAAGCCACGAGACTTGAGAACCAAGGGAGAGGAGCTGCCACGGGGCCACAAGCCCCTTGCCGCGGCCAAGGTGGCCACCTGCGCTGGGCAGGCTTGTGGGCCACTGGCTACTCCCCTAACCCAAATCTTTGGCCTATAAATACCCAAATATTCCATCATTATCGAAACAAGCCACGAAAACACTTTTCTGCCACCAGAAGCCTCCGTTCCCGAGAGATCCAATCTTGGAGCCTTTTTCGATAGTTTTTTTTACATTTGTGCCCCTGGTTCCTTAGCTCTACTCATTCATCCCCATGCTCTTAACTTTTCTTCAGTTTTCCCTACGTCCTTACTTGAAACCCTCATAACAGGTCACAGTGGCTTGATCGTTAACTCTGACGAGTGGGGCCACGATGGACTGTGTCACCCGTTGGACCTGACAAGTGGGGCTGCATTGGGCGGTGTCGCTGTTCAACCATGGTTTCGTTGGGTCGTGGTTTTGTTGGGCTGTCTCTCGCATTAAACCGCTTGCACGCGCCGCCACGATAGAAGCCTTCTATGCATGCACCCAGCAAGCATGCTTGCATAGGTCGATGCACGCCGCCACGATGCTTCGACCGAGCCTGCATGCGCCGACCGAGTCTGCATGCGCCGATGCGTATCGCCACGATGCACTGATCGAGCCGCTTTCGTGCAAGCCAGCCACCACGGATGTAGTGACGGTCGATGCTGCTGGTTAGTCTATTCTCGCACGCTTGTCTCCTCGATTTAGAGCATCGTTTTTGCGATCATTTTCAGCCTTTTCGTTGTGGCTACATGTACTAGGTGGTAACTAACAAAGCGAGCTCTCTAAGAAAACAATCAACAGATATGTAGATAGGGCCAACAAGCC
Organism: Hordeum marinum; assembly: GCA_022496015.1. Classification (NCBI taxonomy): domain Eukaryota; kingdom Viridiplantae; phylum Streptophyta; class Magnoliopsida; order Poales; family Poaceae; genus Hordeum; species Hordeum marinum. The sequence goes on from CM039676.1 coordinate 421,034,385, forward strand.
TATAGCATGATCACATAGTTCAAACTAGCAAGAACATAATAATAAAATAGATAGAAAAGTTAATAATAGAACTTAATAAAAGGGCGAACAAGCCCATATCTCCATCATAGTTCAATTACAACTTAATTAACCTAACATAGATTAAAAAACAGATAGAGGGTTTAGAGCCCTAGCCGCCACCTTCTCAACCTCGCTCCTCCTTCGTGCGCCCTTGACTACTCCTCCAGGGCATTGTCGATGGGGTACGGAAGAGTGTGCATGCACAACATGGTGGGGAAGATGTTGGCGTACTCCATAAACATGTTGTGGGTGGTGAAAGCAGTGAACTCGCAGCCACACCAAAACACCCGGCCGAGGAGGTAGAAGGCGTCAAATGTGTTGGTGAAGTGGCAAGGAGAGCAACCACCATCATGTTTTGGATGACCTGCTCGATGCGGAACATCGTTGGAGATCCCCGCGAGAGGTGTCCGTAGCCTGCCCCGAGGAAGAACTCGGAGAAGTTCCTTGCGGTCCTCCACCTTGACATCGCCACACATGTAGTGTGCGCTCAACGTACATGCCAGTAGGGTAGAGCCTCTTCGGCATGGTGGGTGGGAAGCAGTAGGTTGGTTCGGTGTACTGCATGGCTGAGGGATGTGTAGAAGAAGGAGAAGGGGGCGAAGGGCAAGAAGGGCAGATGGGAGATGGATGAGGGATGGCAGAGGCAGAGGGTGTCTTAAATAGCCGTAGTGCTATGTGTTATTTGGCCATGGCAATAACGGGGTCAAATGTGAAGTAGCCCATTTTCAAACTCACTGCAGCATCGGGAGTGTACACGCGTGGGAAAGTGTGGTTTGAAAAGAAGAAGAAAAAGAAGCTAATTTGGCCCTTATAAATTTTTGAATAGTTTGTGGCCATTTTGAATAATAAAACTAATTTTGCCCTTATAAATTTGGTCATTTTGCATTTGTATAGAACAAAAAGAACTAAGTTTTCTACGCAATGGAAATTGTTGTGTAATGTCAAACAATGCAACCAAGAAACAGAGCTAGCACGTTCACAAAAAACAGAGCAAACGATGCAAAAAAATGACGCAATTCGACGGCCCAACCAGAGCTTGGTTTTCTTTTGGGCCCAATAACAATTTGACGGACAAGATCCATTTTTTTCGCAGAGTTAGTGGTGGGCGAGTAGCCGAGCACAACCAATAGGATCGCGTCTCATGGATTGCCCCACATTGCGAAGCCGTCCTTGTGATCCAACGGCGGTAGGGTATGATCGAACGGCTCACGTTCGGAGCTAGGGTTAGGCAAAACCCCGCGGGGTTTAGAGGGGTTTTGAGGTGGTCAACAGGGTTTCGAAGGCTTTGACTGAGCATAACTAATTTAAAAGAAATTGAAAAATATGAAACCTTCGCAGTTCGTCATTTCATAAGACACACTAACGAGTAAAAATACTAAACTTGGTCTATGATCATTTTCCTGAAAAGACCCTAGATGGCACGATCGAGGTCAAATGAGCACCATTAATTAAAAAAAATCAAAAAAATATAAAACCAGCGCACAATGTTGTCTCGTGTGACATGTTAGCAAGAAAAAAAATCTTAAACTTGGTCTATGGTCATTTTCATGAGAAAACCGTCATACATATGAGCTATCATGTACAAGATTTCATAGAGTTCAAGGAGAGGAGGTAGGGTTACCTACAGGGTCTGAATTTAAAAAAAAAATCAAAAAAATCACCAAAGCTTTATTTCAATGTGAATAAGAAGGATGAGACATGCTGGTGGGAAAAAAGCATGCATTTGATTATAAAACATGAGAAAAATAATTTTTGTACTCCTTTATTACAAAAAACATTACATCTTCCTTCAAATGTTGTGTTTTGCTCTGTTATTGGAATATTTGATAAATGATGGTCTATTTTCTCTTTTTTCTTATTCTTTGCAGCATGTCTGATGAGTGAAGCAACACTGAAACAACATGTGTGATCATTGCAGCACCTAAACTTTGAAAATAAACACTGAAACAAATCATAGCAAACAAATTTAAAAACACACAAATAAGCAATATAGATAGCCACATGCATATGTAGAAGACCACATAGTACCATACCATCCATAGAACACATCAAGTTCACAAACAAAGTTCACAAACAACCAAACACACAAAGTTCAAATTAAAACACATGATCACATCATCAATTAGTTGGGAATGGGTGTCAAGACTTTCGCGAGGGCAGCATGCTGGCCCCTGATCTTGTAGTCCTCACCGTGGATGGCTACATCTTCTGCATGAACTAGAAGGTGAATAAAGTGGCCGTACTTTGGCTTTACCTTGGTGGTGCAGTAGGGGCAGCGCCAAATTTTGGTCCTGCTCTTGTAGTAGTAATCATCTCCCTTGGCCCTGATCTTCTCCTCTTCCTTCGCTTTGAAGGACTTGAAGTTTTCCACATCCACATCTTCTCCAGAGATGTACTGCACACACGAATGAATTTAGATATATAAATTATAGTTTCATATACACCATGTCAAAGGAACTAGGGTAAATGAACAATCTAAATTTCAAGCAGGCTTACCTCACACTCTTGGTTGATCCAATACCCTGGATCGTATGGGTTCTTGAAGTCAGTAAGGTCCAGCTTCCTCTTTTTTCCCCAACCATCATCCTCCAGAATATAAAGTTACATCCCATTGGAAATTCAATTTAGATATGCATTTTACATTGATCACAGGGCTAATATACTATGATCCTATTTGCATCTTCCATTGTCATGCACACACATTGAACAACAGAGCTAATATAAGTACATATTGTGGAAAATTTATATACTAATGAATCAAATAACTTATTTATCAATGGATTCCATTTGGGCATATGACATTCAAACCCCCAATCTGAGTAGCATTCAAAAACAAATCTAATAGAGACCCACTCTAATAAGCACACATGTTTGTAGCATTAAAACCCCCAATCTGTGAGCATTAAAAACAAAATCTAATAAGCATACATCTGTGTAGCATTGAAGCCAGAGATCCCTATCTCCCATACGGATCTATCTAGCATTTTTGCAAGGAATGTAATCCAAAAAACCCTAGTACAAAACCCCCAATCCCCCCAATACAGAAAACCCCGGTCCATCTGTCAAACCAACTACTCTAACCATATGAACTACCATATGAATCATAATATAACCAATGCAACTAACTCTACAAGCTAATATCCTAAATCAAGTGCAAATACCTCCTGCTCCTCGCCAGGCTGCGCATCGGGGGTATCGGGATGGACTGTGCCGCTCGACGTCGTCACCTTCTGTAGCACTGAGGTGGAGCCCGCACCTCCTTCTCCACATCCGCAGCGGTTGCAAGTTTCCCTGCACCGCCATGGTTGCCGCCAACGTCCTTCACTTCATCCGCGGTCACCGCGCCCTGTAGCTCCACTACATCTCCGACCGCTGTGCCGGCGTCGCCACGAGCTTCCGCCATCAAACATATGGACGCGATGAAGGTGAGTAAGACGATGCGGTGGGGGAGAGCGAGACGGTGCGGTGGATGCAGTGGAGGAGAGCAAGACGATGCCGGTGGGAGAGAGGAAGACGATGCGACAGGGAGGGGATTTGGGGGGAAATGGTAGGGGTGATGGAGGTGGTTGCCCCTATTTATACGATTTGACGTTTTAGGCAATGTCCCATGGACACGTGCTACCCCATGACCCCAGTCAGTTGCATGCGCCCACGTATACGAATACCATTGTACAGTCAGCATACGAAACCACTATACGGGTAAACGGTCAAAGGTGGACGCGGCCCTATGCGGCCCCACTCGTCAGAGTTCACGGTCAAAGGCATTGACCCAACGGCAACATCTGTTGTAACCTGTTCTGAGAGTTTCAAGCAAGGGAGTGGGGAAAAGTGAGCAAAAGTTAAGATCGTGGGGATGAATGAGTACAACTAACGAACCAAGGGCATGAAAATAAAAATCCCTTTCCGGTAATCTGCCTGAGGGGGATTCGATCACGGAGGGCATCTACATCAACTCCATTGCCCCTCCGATGATGCGTGAGTAGTTCACCACAGACCTATGGATCCATAGCTAGTAGCTAGATGGCTTCTTCTCTCTCTTTTCTTCTCAATACCATGTTCTTCATGATCTTCATGGAGATCTATCCGATGTAATACTCCTTTCTGGTGTGTTTGTCGAGATGCAATGAATTGTGGGTTTATGTTCAGATTATGCATGAATATTATTTGTGTCTTTCCTGAATTCTTATATGCATGATTTCATATCTTTGCAAGTCTCTTCGAGTTATTGGTTTGGTTTGGCCAACTAGATTGGTAACTCTTGCTATAGGAGAAGTGCTTAGTTTTGGGTTCAATCCTACGGTGTCCTCACCTAGTGACAAAGTAGGGTTAGCGAGGCACGTATTGTATTGTTGCCATCAAGGGTAAAAAGATGGGGTTTTCATCATATTGCTTGAGTTTATCCCTCTACATCATGTCATCTTACTTAATGTGTTACTCTGTTCTTCATGAACTTAATACTCTAGATGCAGGCAGGAGTTGTTCGATGTGTGGAGTAATAGTAGTAGATGCAGAATCGTTTCGGTCTACTTGTAACAGACGTGATGCCTATATGCATAATCATTGCTTTGGATATCTTCATAATTATTCGCTTTTCTATCAATTGCTCGGCAGTAATTTGTTCACCCACCGTAATACTTGCCCTCATGAGAGAAGCCTATTATATCTATATCTACTAGATCACATCCTTGGAAATAATCGTGAAGGGATTGACAACCCCTTTATAGCGTTGGGTGCATGAGTTTGATTCCTTGTACAGGTATATCTATTGGTGGATCACTTGTATCTCCTGCTGGACTGATACCTTGGTTCTCAAAAACCGAGGGAAATACTTATCTACGTTGCTGCATCAAACTATTCCTCTTCACGGGAAACCAACACATGCTCGAGAAGTAGCAAGTAGCAGCAACAATAGTAACTTAGCAAGATTCAATATATGTAAAGGGTAGGTAAGTGGATCAGTGATGGATAATGATTTAGATTACATCAATCAAGCAACACTTACATACTAGGGTGACATAAAACTAACGCGTGTCATAAATACCACCATGAACCTTGCCCTTGGTTCAGTTAAGATGCAAGCGGCGCACAACAATAGGTCCTAACTTGTAAGTATTATCACCATAAAGTGTGTGACGCAAAATAGCAAGGGTGGGGTCACTTAGACCACCACCATGATCCATAGGAGTTTTGCATTTTCCTATAAACTAAGAAAAATAGTGCATAGATGGAAAATGCAAACTGGAGGCCCTTGCGTTTGATACGCCCCTGGTTTCTCCTACAGTTAAGATGAGGAGGAAATCCTCGAATTCCTCGTGCTTAGGGTCATGCATTAACCCGTCAAAGGTTGCACGAAGGAATTAGTAAGGAGATAGTATTGGTCACGCTGATCTGCGAGGAAGTTGGTCTGCCTGACATTTGCAACGAATTGCATAAATTCTTGATAGAAACCTGGTTCATTGATGAAGGGTGCATGTGGCCATTCATAGGGCCTAACCTCCCTGTTAAGAAAAATGTTGATGTCAATATCATTAGTCCTCCCAACAACTCCCTTGGGCTCTGACTCGAAGAACCTTTCCTTAGGAAATTTATTTCCCTAAGTACAAATTTCTAAAAAATTTGACCCATAAATTTATATCAATAAAACTTTATAAGATTGATAGCAACTACTCATATAGATGCCTAGAGGCCATATCAAGAATTCATACTACTTAGAACTCAAATAATTAAACATGCAAGCTCATTTTCTGTAGTACCAAGTGCAACAAAATATAAACCACTAAAGAAAAAACTAATTGGAGGAATGGGGGGGTACATACCAAGGAGCAATTCTTCAAAACAATTTCGGTAATGGAGTGCCGAGCAAGAGATTGAAAATTTTAGTTTCTAGAGGAAGTACGCGGGAGAGAGAGAGACCTAGAGATTTTTTGCTTGAGTAAAGGGATGAGGTGAGCCGAAGGGATAAGGCGGGGAGGGGGGGCTATGGCCCAAAGGTGCACCTCCCTAAGGTATTTCGAGTAAAAAAAATTCTTAAATATTTCTAAAAAGTTCATGTTAAAATTTTGTGGCAATCAAAGACTTTTTATTTTTGGGCCATTTTTTTATTGCATGCGAAAAATGAGAACACAAGATAATCAAGCTATTTTATTTTTCTCAACTAAAAATAAGAGAGGATAAACTTGTGATACAGAGAGTTGTGCATACTAAATTAACCAATCACATGTCTTTCAAAAATGGTCCATTAATAAGGTTGATCAAGTCTTATTAATAAGGGATTTTTATTTCTGTGCCCTTGGTTTGTTAGTTGTACACATTCATCCCCACGCTCTTAACTTTTGCTCACTTTTCCCCACTCCATCGCCCGAAACCCTCAGAACAGGTTACAATGGACGTTGCCGTCGGGTCAATGCCTCTAACCATTAACTCTGACGAGTGGGGCCGCTCCCGCACATGCAAGTGACCGTGGTCGTGGGGTAGCATGTGTCCATGGGACATGCCTGAAACGTCCCATCGTATAAAGAGGGGGAACCACCTCCCAGCGCATCGCCCCTACCATTTCCCCCAAGTCCCCTCCCTGTCGCATCGTCTTCCTCTCCCCCACCGCGCCGTCTCGCTTCTGCCTCCACCACACCATCTTGCTGTCCCCCAAAACATCCTATTCCTCACCTTCATCGCCTCCATTTCTCCGATGGCAGACGCTCGTGGCGACGCCGTAGCAACGACCTTAGATCTAGTAGTGGAGCTGCAGGGCGAGGTGACCGCAGATGAAGTGAAGGATGTTGGAGGCGTCCACTGAGGTGCAGGGAAACTCGCAACCGCTTCGGATGTGGAGATGGAGGTGGCGGGCATCAAGCGGCGCATCGAGCTGAAGGTCACGACATCGAGCGGCGCAGTCCATCCCGATGCGCAGCCTGGCGAGGAGCAGGAGGTATTTGCACTTGCTTGTTAGTTCCAATATTTAGCTTGTAGAGTTAGTTGCATTGGTTTGATTGTGATTCGTATGGTAGTACAGATCGTTAGAGTAGTTGGTTTGACGGATGGGCCGGGGTTTTCTGTATGGAGGGATTGGGGTTTTTGTACTAGGGTTTTTGGATTACATTATTTGCAAAAATGCTAGATAGATCTGTGTGAGAGATAGGGATCTCTGTGCTTCAATGCTACATAGATGTATGCTTATTAGATCTATTTTTAATGCTACACAGATTGGGGTTTTTAATGCTACAAACATGTATTCTTATTAGATTGGGTCCCTATTTGATTGGTTTTTGAATGCTCCGGAGATTGGGGTTTTGAATGTCATATGCCCAAATGGGATCCACTGATTAAGAAGTTATTTGATTCATTATTATATAAATTTGTCCACAATATGTAGTTATATTAGCTGTGTTGTTCGATGTGTGTGCATGACAATGGAAAATGCAAATAGGATCATAGTATATTAGCCCTATGATCAATGTGTCATGTGTGCATATCTAAATTTTCAATTGGCTTCGTATTTACTAGTGATGGATGCAATTGTATATTCAAGGGGATGATGGTTGGGGGAAAAAGAGGAGCCTAGACCTTACTGGGTTCAAGGACCCATACGATCCAGGGTATAGTGACGACGTAGAGTATGTGGTAAGCCTACTTGAAATTTAGATTGTTCATTTAGTTCCTTTGACATGGTGTATATGAATCTATAATGTATTAATGTAATTCGTTCGTGTGTGTAGTATGTCTCTGAACAAGATGTGGATGTGGACGACGGCAACTTCGCGTCCTTCAAAGCGAAGGAAGAGGAGAAGATTAGGACCAAGGGAGATGAGTACTACTACAAAACCAAGACCAACACCTGGCGCTGCCCCTACTGCACCACCAAACCAAAGCCAAAGTCTGGCCGCTTCGTTCACCTTCTAGGTCATGCAGAAGATGTAGCCATCCACGACGAGAACTACAAGATCAGGGGGCAGCATGGTGCCCTCGCGAAAGTCCTGACTCCCCTTCCCAAGTGATGTGATGATGTGTTTTACTTACTTTTGGTTGTTTCGTGAACTTTGTGTGTGAACTATCTATGGATTGTATGGTACTATGATGGTATGGCTATCTATATTGGGTATTTGTGTGTTTTTAAATTTGTCTGCTATGATTTGTTTCAGTGTTTATTTTTTGAGTTTAGGTGCTGCAATGATCACACATGCTATGATGGTATGGCTATCTATATAGTCAATCATTTTAGCAAATATTCCAATAACAGAGCAAAAACAACATTTGAATGAAGATGTAATGATTTTTTGTAATAAAGGAGTATTATCCTAATTATTTGTCTCATGTTTATTAATCAAATGCATGCCTTTTCCCACCATGTCTCATTATCCGATGTTTTGAACTGACATTCGACAAGACAGTATAAATTCAAAAAATGCAAAAACAATTGAGGTGATTTAGAGGAGGCCAAAGAAATTTGAATTTGAGAAATGTGCTCCAAATGAGCTCCTAGGATAGGGTAAACAGCCCCACTTGTAATCAAGTTTTTTTTGGACCTACTCTAAATGAGCCAAATGTTTTTTATTGACACAAATCTATATACTGTAGATTCGAAGTCTCACTATTTTTTGAATTAATCTTCATATTTTTACATTTTATTTTGAAAAAAATATGCTTTCATATACAAACTATTAAAACACGTTTAAAATATGAAAATGGAAAAACTAAGTTCAGATCCTTATTCACTTTGAAATAAAGCTTTAGTGACTTTTTTGTTTTTCTTCATTTTTTTCAAAAACATGAGGTAACCCTACCTCCTCTCCTTGAACTCTATAAATTGTTGTATGTGATACCTCATATGATGTTTTTTCATGAAAAGGACCATAGACCAAGTTTATGATCTTTGGTTGGAACATGTCACATAAGACAACATTGTGCGCAGTTTTAAAAAAAATTAATGGTGCTCATTTGGTCTTGATCGTGTCAGCTAAGGTTTTGTTTTTTGAAAATGTCTGTATACTAAGTTTAGTATTTTTTCCTCATTACTGTGTCTTATAAAATGATGAACGACGAAGGTTTCATATTTTTTCGATTTTTTAAAATTAGTTATGCTCAGTCAAAGCTTTGGAAACCCCGTTGACCAGCTCAAAACCCCTCTAGACCCCGCGGGGCAATCCACATAACCCTAGCTCCGAATGTCAGCCGTCCGATCATATGCACGACTCCGCATCGTTGGATCGTGGGGCGATCTGCGAGAGGCGATCCTGTTGGTTGTTCTTGGCTGCTCGCCCACCATTGACTCCGCGAAAAATATTGTAGTTATTGGGCCCAAAAGGAAACCAGGCTCTGGCTGGGCCGTCGAATTATGTCTTTTTTTTTGCATGTTTGCTCTGTTTTTGGTGAACGTGCTGGGTCTGTTTTTTGGATCATTTCAAATTACACAACAATTGACATCGCCTAGAAAATTTAGTTCTCTTTGTTCAATACAAATGCAACATGACCAAATTTATAAGGGCCAAATTTATTTTTATCATGCAAAATGGCCACAAACAATTCAAAAATTGTCTCTTTTTTTTCATATAATATATATGACTACGGATTCCCACGAGAGTAATTAGCTTCTTTTCCTTCTTCTTTTTCAAACCACAGTTTCCCACGCGTGTACACTCCTGATGCCGCAGTGGGTGTGAAAAAGGGCTACTTCACATTTGACCCCATTATTGCCATGGAGAAATAACACATAGCACTACGGCTGTTTAAGCCACCCTCTGCTATCCCTCATCCATCACCCATCCTCTGCCATCTGCCCTTCTTTCTCTTCAACCCCTTATCCTTCTTCTGCACATGCCTCAGGCATGCAATACACGGAACCAACCTACCGCTTCCCACCCACCGTGCCGGAGAGGCTCTACCCTACCGGTGCGTATGTTGTGCGCACACTATGTGGGTGGGCGATATCAAGGTGGATGACCGCAAGGAACTTCACTGTGTTCTTCCTCGCGAACGGCTACCGCCACCTCCCGCGGGGATATCCAACAATATTCCACGTCGAGGAGATCATCCAAAACAGGAGGTGGTTGCTCTCCTTGCCCACCTGACCAACACATTCGATGCCTTCGACCTCCTCGACCGGGTGGTTTGGTGTGGCTGTGAGTTCATCGCTTTCACCACCCACAATAGGTTTACGGTGTACACCAACATCTTCCCCACCACGCCGCGCATGCACACTCTACCGTACCCCATCGACAACGCCCCAGAGGAGCGGTGAAGGGCGCCCGGAGGAGCAGCAAGGTGGAGAAGGCGGCGGCTAGGGTTCTAAACCCTCTATCTATTTTTATTTTTTTGAATCTATGTTATGTTAATTAAGTTGTAATTGAACTATGTTGGAGATGCTATGGTCTTGTTGGCCCTTTTATTAAGTTATATTATTAATTTTTCTATCCATTCTATTATTAAGTTCTTGCTAGTTTAAACTATGTGATCGTGCTACGGGCTTGTTGGCCCTATCTACATATTTGTTCATTATTTTCTTAGAGAGCTCGCTTTGTTAGTAACCACCTAGTGCATGCAGCCATAATGAACCCTTCTCTTTTTTACACAAGCCACAAATATGTAGCCACCTAGCTAGTGCATGCAGGCACAAAAATATAAAACATATTGTTCAATTTATTTATTGTAGAAAAACGGGTGAAGATGCGAGTGGACCAATAAGGCTGAAACTGATCGTAAAAAACGATGCTCTAAATCAAGGAGACAAGCATGAGAGAAGAGAGGAACTAGCGGCAGCGACCATCGCTGCATCCGTGACGGCTGGCGTGCATGAAAGCGTCTCGGTCAGTGCATCGTGGCGGCACGCATCGGCACATGCAGGCTCGGTCGGCGCATCATTGCGGTGCGCATCGACCCATGCAGGCAGGCTTGCTGGGTGCATGCATACACTACTAGGGAAAACCTTAGACACATAATCTTAGCAGCAGTGCTGGACAGGACGGGGCGCTACTGCTACTTAGCAGTAGCGCGGTCTAAAAACAGGCGCTACTAATATCAACTTAGCAGCAGAGCGGCTCGGTAGAACCGTGCTGCTACTAAAGTTGACTGACCGTTCCTGCCACGCTAGGTTTAGTAGTAGCGCTCTTCAAATAACCCCATTGCTACTAATGTAATAGTAGTAGCGCGCTTTTTTTCATGTCGCTACTGCTAATTCTGAAACTGGCCACATGGCGGGCCCTCCTTAGCAGTAGCGCATGCGAAAGAGGAGCGATACTGCTATATGATTAGCAGCAACGCGTTTTGCTCCCAGCGCTACTGCTAAGCCGCAGCCATACCACCTTTTTCCTCCCACCCACTCCCCTCCCCTCCTCTATTTCTCACTTTCCCCTAGCTCCCACCTTCGCTCTCCCTCACTTTGCTTCCCCCCGACCCCCCGACCCCAGCGACCGGCGCTCGCCCCCGACCCAGACCCCGGCGCCCGACCCTCGCCCCCGACACCGACCCGGGCGCCCGGCGCTCGCCCCCGACCCCGGCGCTTGCCCCCGACCCCCCGGCCTCGGTGACCTCGCCCTCGCCCCGACCCCGGCCCCGGCGTGCCACGCCTCCCTCCTCTGCTTCCTCCCCTCGCAACCTTGGCCGTCGTCGGGCCTGCCTCCTCGTCCCTGCACCCTCTGTAAGCCACCCACCGCTCCTCCTCTCTCTGCAAGCTCGGGTTCTTCGATTAATCTACTTAGGTTTAGTTAGGACAATAGGTTAATTAGGTTATCTATTTAGTTATGAACCCTAGTTATCAAACTAGTAGGTTAATTTGGCTATATTATGAACCCTAGTTAGTATGAACCCTAGTTAGTCAGGGCAGTAGGTTAATTAGGTTCTTTGTCAAATTAGGACAGAAATTTAGGGTTAGGTGTTTTAGGTGTAGTTAATTTTTTTGATTATATAGGTTTCTTGCATTTTTAAGCAATTGTTGCTATTTAAATTTTGTAGTGCTAGTTACTTAATTAGAATTAGTATGAAACCTAGGACAGATTAGTTAAAGCAACTATTGCTATTTAAAAAACAGAATTTGAAGTGGACATGTGATTTGGACATGTCATATTTGGAATTTGGACATGTGATGTTTTGGACATGTCATATTTGAAAAATGATGATTATGTGCAGGGTAAATGATCCGAGTGTCCTATGTTTCGCTCGAATGTTGATTCATTTCCATTCTGGTGAATTTCAGGCGCTTGATATGTCCACTTTTTTAGCAAAGCTCATGCCGAAATTTTCCGTGAATTTTGGCATGACTTGTGCTAGAAAGTAGGCATATCGAGTGTCGGGATTTGCTGGGAAATGGCATTCCCGCTCATATGGAGAATAATTTGAGTTGTTTTTCCCCACAGCAATGGTCGCGTCGTCCTTATCGTTCTTTACTCGCGAGTCTCCCACGCCATGTATTTCGACCCTACCAGAAACAACGTGAAGAAGGACTACACCCACGTAATAAATATTATATATGATGCTCTCCAAGGCTTTAGCTTCAGGGGTGGCCACATGTAGATCAAGAAGCAAAGGAACCGCAAGACGTGTTTCTCGCATAAAACCAACTTCTGCTGCATCCATGTCCCTAAATCAACTACGAATGATGAATTCTACCTCCTCCATCTCATGATGGAGTTCAGAAGGGATCACCAAAAGCTTTGCATGACAACCAGAAATGATGATCATATCTACAAGTGGGTAGAATCTCAAGGAGAAGCGGATTATAAACTTAAAGACGACTTCTTTCACATCCAGAGGGACATTGCCACGATCATCATGAAATAAGTCGTCGAAGTGAAGGGGATGTTCCACCATGGCCCTATATCACGGGCTGACGTTCGAACTTACATAGGCATGCAACGTCAGGACCTCATGCTATTCAAGAAGCTAGGGTCCATCCTTGATGATCTGGAAGGATGGATGTTCTAATGATTTACGATGTCGATGATGATGATATGTGTCGGTTGAACTTGTATATACTTTCTGTAGTGATGAAACTTTGTGATGTCCACGGTCCCTACCAAACTTGCGTAACGCTACTTTGTTAGTTTGGGTACGATGACCTATGTACCTCTAGTTAATTAGTCTGCGCACAATGAAACTGTGCTAGTTATTTATGTTTACTATATGTTGCATCTAGTTGCTAACCCTTTCTTTTTTGTGTTGCTCAAGTATATTTTGTTGCATATCATTGTACAATCTCTTGATGAATATGCATCTCTAACAAGTACCTAGATTCTTGATGGCGAAATACCGGTGCTATGTCGTGTACAAAGGAAAGGTTTCGGGAGTATATGACGAGTGGTCTGAGTGTCAGGCGCAAGTGGAGTGGGTCTCCGACGCCAGTCATAAAGGCTTCAAAAGAAGACAAGAAGCAGAAGCTAGTTACATGAGGAGGCTCACGCTAGCGAGAGAGAGGGCTAATAACTGCCGCCTCATGTACTACACAGTTTCGCTCTCACTCATAGTGATAGCTCTTCTCGCGTATATCATTGTTTAGATGGATGACGATGTAGTTACAAGTATTCGAGACTTGTATCGCTATTTTCGAGATGATGATGAGAGACCACTTTGTGTTGGATGATAATTATGATGAGACTATTTGTATGTATATGCTATGATTACATTCGTCGTTTTGCAGCCATTTGTATGTGTATGATGATGACATTTGTATGTGCTAAAGATTCTTGTATAAAGCCTGTTAAAATACAAAACAAATATGCAGAAAAAAATCAGAAACTAATAAAGTTAGCAATAGCACGTGGTGTAAAGTTAGCAGCAGCATGCCATTACCAGTAGCGTGTTATAATATAAGGCACTACAGATATTAGCAGTAGTGCTCTGTTTTGGCGCTCGCTAATGCTATGCATGTGTAGCAGTAGCGCGGGCCAACACACGTTGCTGCTACAGGTTAGCTGTAGCGCCGTATCAGTAGCGCGTATTCCCGCGCTACTACTACACATAATACCCGCGCTACTGCTAGGCTTTTCCCTAGTAGTGATAGCAGGCTTCTGTCGTAGCGGCGCGCGCAGGCGTTTAATGCAAGGGACGGCCCAACCAAACCAAGGCCAAATGGTCGAACAGCAACACCGCCCAACGCCGCCCCACTTATCAGGTCCAACGGGCGACACAGTACAACAAGGCCCACTCATCAGAGTTAACGGTCAAGCCATTGACCCGACAGCAATGTCCGTTGTGACCTATTCTGAGTGTTTCGGGCAAGGGAGTGGGGAAAACTAAGCAAAAGTTAAGAGTGCAGGGATGAATGAGTAGAGCTAAGGAACCAGGGGCACAGATGTAAAAAACCTATTAATAACTTTTTCCGATTGACATGAAACCAAAGAATTTTTGTATAACACTAATTTACCTCAATAGGGATTTGCATCTCGCCAACAATAAGTTTATAATATTTCTTCTTGGCAGTAGGTAGAGGGATTTTGAAACCTCCAATGATAACCATGGTGATGTCTACTACGCAACTATATTCTTGTAGACTCGTGTTGGTCCTCCAAGCAAAAAGTTTTGTAGGACAGTAGCAATTTTCCCTTAAGTGGATGACCTAAGGTTTATCAATCCATGGGAGGTGTAGGATGAATATGGTCTCTCTCAAGCAACCCTATAGTCAAATCTCTTGTATCCCAAACACACCCAATACAGTGGAAAATTGTATAGGTGCACTAGTTCAGCAAAGAGATGGTGATACAAGAGTACTAATGATAGTAGATATTAATTTTGTAACAGTAACAATAAAAAACCAGCAAGGTAACAAGTAACAAAAGTGAGCACAAATGGTATTGCAATGCTTGCAAACAAGACCTAGGGTCCGTACTTTCGCTAGTGCAATCTCTCAACAATGCTAATATAATTGGATCACATAACCATCCCTCAACGTGCAATGAAGAATCACTGCAAAGTTCTTATCTAGCGGAGAGCATAAGAAGAAATAGTTTGTAGGGTACGAAACGACCTTAAAATTATCCTTTCCGATAGATCTATCCAAGAGTTCGTACTAAAATAACCAAGTTATCCTTTCCAATTGATCTATCAAGAGTTCGTACGAAAATAAACAAGTTATCCTTTCTGATCGATCTATCAAGAGTTCGTACTAACATAACCAAGTTTTCCTTTCCAATCGATCTATCAAAGAGTTCATACTAAAATAACCAAGTTATCCTTTCCGATCTATCTATCTAAGAGTTCGTAGTAGAATAACACCATATGATACGCATCAACCAACTCTAGTGCCACCTAGATACTCCAATGTCACCATAGTATCCATGAGTTAATTATACGATATGCAACAAGCAATTTCAGATTCATAATACTCAATCCAACACAAAGAACCTCAAATAGTGTCCCAAGATTTCTATCGGAGAACATTGTATGAAAACGTGCAATCAGCCGCTATGCATAGATCCCCAAGGTCACGGAATCCGCAAGTTGATGCCGTAACATATATCAAGTGAATCACTTGAATACCCCAATGTCACTACAGGTATTCGCATGCAAGACACAAATCAAGTGCTATCAAATCCACAAAAGTGTTCAATCCAACATAATGAAATCTCAAAGGGAAAACTCAACTCATCACAACAAGATAGAGAGGGGAAAACACCATGTGATCCAACTATACTAACAAAGACCGTGATACATCAAGATCATGCCATGTCAAGAACACGAGAGAGAGAGAGAGAGATTAAACAGATAGCTACCGATACAAACTTTCAGCCCCAAGGGTGGACTACTCCCTCCTCATCATTGACTCCGCCAGGGTGATGAAGATGACCACCGAAGATGATCTACCCTTTCCGACAGGTTATTGTTTTCTCTCCGGATTGGTTTTTCGTTGATACAAAGGCCTTGCTGTGGTGGAACGAGGAGTCTAGGATTATTTATGATGATTTCTATATTTATAGGAATTTTTGGCGTTGGTTTCACGCGGAGATGGGCCACAAGGTGAGCACACTCCACCATGGCACGATTTGGGGGCCTGGCGTGCCCTGGTGGAGGGTGGCCACCTCATGAATCTTCTGGCCCTCCCACGAAGCGTCTAGTGCCTATTTTGTTCCAAAACAAATCGTTAAAAACTTTTGGGCGATTCCGAGAACTTTCATTTTCTTCACAAAAAACACCACCATGGTAGTTCTGCTGAAAACAACATCATTTTGGGTAGGTTCTAAATAAATCATATAAAATGCATCACACCATATAAAAGTATTGCAAACATAGGTGAATATGGCATGAATACTTCATAAATTATAGATACGTTGGAGACGTATCAGCATCCCCAAGCTTAACTCCTACTTGTCCTCGAGTAGGTAAATGATAAAAGAAATAATTTATGAAGTATGAAGTTTGATCAATGATAATTTCAACCACTTTTCCTAACATCATAACAGCAACTCTTTCGCATAAAACTCATCATGATAAAGTAGCAACCAATTCACAAGTTACGGTTCAAAAAATGAATTCTCTTGAAATTTAACAACCTATGTTCTTATTCACCAAATAATTGCAATTCAACTTATTCTTAACAAAATCTAAGTAAGAGCTCCACATACTCAATCATCATATAGTCTTCTATGATTGCTAGTACTCAAAGCATTTTTTAGAACAAATGGCATCCGTCGAACACATAGAAAGATAGGGACTTAATGTTTCGCCTCCCAACTCATTTATCATAGAGATAATTTTCAACAATAATAAGACATGATCAAATATATTTGACTGTCCATATTATCCTAGATCTTTCCCACCACATGATGCATGCTAGGTAGAGAATAATTGAGGTTGAAAAGAGAAGTTGACTGAACAAGAAAAGTAAATAACATGAAACTAAATAGATTGTCCCTTTCGTAGAGGGAAGCAAGGATTTGCATATGTGCCAAAGCTCATTGTTTAAAACAAAGATACATGTAATTTTTTGAGGTGCACCCCTCCTGTCAATGTTATGACCAAGAGTTATCAATATCTTCCATGTTAAACACATTAGCAGCGGTTCCCAAGCGGTAAAACTAAAGGTTTACTCCCCCTCCACCAACAAACACACTCCACGGCTAACTAAATCCATGGGTACCGTCCATACCAACAACATTCCTATGGGAGTTTTGTTTAATTATTTGCGTATTTTATTTCGGGACTGAGAATCCCTATTACCTCCCCTCTTGTGCAAGAACAAGTGAATAAACACTCATCATGATAATAAAATGGTTAACATGGAAGATACTGACCGCCCCCTGTCGCTCCATGAGCGGTCCAGGCACACAAAATAGATGTTTATTTGTAATTTTAGAGGTCGCACATGCAAATATACTTGGAACGGTAGGGTAATACTGCATGTAGGTAGATATAGTGGACTCTCATGGCAAGAAACTGGGTTTTAAGGGTTTGGATGCACAAGTAGTATCGCTACTTAGTACGATTTTATGGCTAGCAAAAGGTTCTAAACAAGCACCACATGTTGGAGCATCTATAACAATATAACTTCTATGCAAATATACACCACCATAACTCATTATGTTGTCTTCCTTGTCCAACTTCAACTAATTTGCTCAAGTTTGAAAATAATTAATGGGTAGTCACAATCATAGAAGATGTCCAAGATAATATATTTCTATGTGAAAGTTCTCTTCCTTATACTAATCATTCATGAATTGCTTGTATAACCAATATTGTGATTGTCAAACTTCAATAGATTTTACTTTATAAACCAGATATGAAGCTACTACTAAGCATAAAACACACTGATAATATTAGATTTATGATATTCAATTCATTCACAATTTACTCATAGGATATAAGTGAAGCACAAGAGTAAACAATCAAACAAGTCTCAAAAGATATAAGTGAAGATCAATGAGTAGTCAAACAATAAAGTAGCTATGTGAGGACTCTCTCTCAATAAAGATTTTCAGATCTGGTATTTTATTTAAACAACATGCAAAATAAAAATAGCGCTGCACGAGTAGCACACATCATGTGGACAAAGAAAAATTTAGGCTCAACATGGGCTAACCGATAGTTATTGCTGAAGAGAGGTGGGATGCGTAGCGTCCCCAAGCTTAGATGCTTGACACTTCTTGAAATATTTACTTGGTGTGCCTTGGGCATCCCCAAGCTTAAGCTTTTATATCTCGTTCAATCCTCTCATATCACGGTTTCATCTATTCTCAAAAACTTCATCCACACAAAACTCGAAAAGAACTCATGAGATAGGTTAGTGCACATAAAAATAAATCAACACTTCATGTACTGCCAAGACAAGTTGCACAATAATTTTCAAACTTCATAAATTATAGATACGTTGGAGACGTATCACATGGCATTAGGCTCAATTACATTAATATTATTAACTAAAGTTTGCTTCTTCGGAACACGATATGTTGTTTGCCATCAACGTGGAAAGTATCCTTGCTTTTGTTGCAATCAATAAAAACCCGTGCAGTATTTAGAAAGGCTCTACCAAGTATGATCGACATATTGCTGTCCTCGGGCATATCAAGGATAACAAAGTCTATTAAGATAGTAACATTTGCATCCACAAAAGGAACATCCTCGCAAATTCCAATAGGTAAAGAAGTGGACTTATCAGCCATTTGCAAAGATATCTCGGTAGGCATAAGCTTATTCATATCAAGTCTTTTATATAAACAGAAAGGTATAACACTAACACCTGCTCCTAAATCACATAAAGTAGTTTTAACATAACTTATTTTAATAAAGCAAGGTATTGTGGGTATACCTAGATCTCCAAACTTCTTAGGTACTCCACCATCAAAAGAATAATTAGCAAGCATGGTAGCAATTTCAGTTTTAGGTATATTTCTTTTGTTGGTAATAATATCCTTCATATACTTAGCATAAATAAGCATTTGGAATATACCAGTCAAGTGAGTAAGCAAAAGGATGGGTCTAATCATTTCAGCAAAGCATTCAAAGTCTTCACCGTCCTTACTTTTAGAAGATATATGAGGGAATGACATGGGTTTTTGAACCCATGGCTCCCTTTTCCTACCGTGTTTCCTAGTAAGAAAATCTCTTTTATCATAGCATTTATTTCTGGGATGTGGGTTATCAAGATTTTCAATGGGTTCTATTTCCACATCATTATCATGTTCTTTACTATCATTTGGTTGAGCATCTACGTGCATGTTCACTAACACTAGGTGCATCTTCACTACTAGATCAGTAGGTTTTTCTATAACATGTTCACTAGAAGCATGCAAGGTCCTATCATTTTTCTGTTTCTTTTTCTTCTTAGATGTACTAGGTGCATCATCATTAATTCTTTGGGAATCTTGTTCAATTCTTTTAGGGTAACCTTCAGGATAAAGAGGTTCCTAAGTCATTCTACCTCCTCTAGCCATTACTATAACAACATGATCATTCATATAATTATATATTTTAGCAAGCAAATTATTTTGTGACTTAGCAACTTGGTCTAGTTGGGTGTGAACCATAGAAGCATGTTTACCTAGAATCTTCACATCATTAGCACTTCTAAACATCAAGTCCTTCAAGCGATCTATCATCATGGCATTACATCTTAATTGACACTTAACATAATTATTGAAGTGCTCTTGCTTAACAACATAATTATCAAATTCATCCATGCATTGACTAGGAGTCTTAGTATAAAGTATATCACTTCCATTAAAGGTACGGAGTAAATTTACCTCTACTACCCGTGTCGGGGTGTCAAGTCCTTGTGTTTCTTCGATAGATGGTAATTTCTTGACAAATTCACTTTTAATACCTTTCTCTTTTATAGAAATTTTTTGCTTCTTGCATATCTTCAGAATACCTCTCTTCTTTGAATAGGATCCCGTGGTGGTTCAGGAAGTGTCCAATCATCGGTATTTGCAATATGTTATTCAATAGTTCTTCGGCTTGTCCAATAGTTCTTTCCCTGAAAAGACAACCAGCACAAATATCTAGGAAGTCCCTAGAAGCATTAGTTAGTCCATTATAAAATATATCAAGTATTTCATTTTTCCTAAGAGGGTGATTAGGGAAAGCTCTAAGTAACTAGAGAAGCCTCCCCAAGTTTGAGGGAGATTCTCTTCTTCAATTTGCACAAAGGTAAATATCTCCTATAAGGCAACTTCTTTCTAATGAGCAGGAAAATATTTTTCAAAAAAGTAATAAAGCATATCCTTGGGACTACACACACAACCAGGAGTAAGAGAAAGGAATCAATCTTTAGCCTTGCCTTTAAGAGAGAAAGGAAAAAAGCTTAATGATATAGTAGTAGCGTAACTTTTACTCATAACTAAATAAAGCAACAATATCATTCAACTTCATGAGATGTTCAAGAACAGTTTCATTTTCATAACCATGGAAAGGATTAGACTCTAATGTAGGAATCAATTCAGGATCTATAGAGAATTCATAATCCTTATCAGTGACAAATATAGGGGAAGTGACAAATTTAGGATAATGTTTCATTTTCTCCATCATAGATTTTTATTTTAGTTTGCATAGTGGTTTCTTCAAATCATATCTATTTTCACAAGCAAGAAAGTCCCTAGCTACCTCTCCATCCATAACATAACCTTCGGGTATAGAAGGCAATTCATATCTATTAGGAGAGCGAGGTGTAACCGGTGGTTCAAGATCTTCATCAGTTTCAACATTTTTAAGTTCTCTAGCTTTAGCAATATGAGCATCAAGTAATTCATTCAGTGGCACAACTTCAGTTTCATCATGAGTAGAAATAGTATCATCGTTAATTGTAGAAGTAGCGTCATCAAGTTCATGTGACAAATCAGGATGATCATCAGGTGGTGTGGTAACAAGCTGATTCAAAACAGTAGGTGAATCAAAAGCAGGGCTAAATGTCAGTTCCTTACCTCCTCTCGTGCGAGAGGGGATGATCTTAGTGTTGGAGATATGCCCTAGAGGCAATCATGTATGATGATACTTTCTATGTGTTTATGAATGAAGATAGTCCTTGGATATTATCATTGATGTGTATTAACAAGTACGTGACTTGTTTGTGAGACTATGCATTGTATGATGACTGTCCTAAATGGTCCTTAGTCGAAAGAGCCGTGTGGACTCGCAGCCAGTTAGACTAACATATGACACGATGGATGGTCCGGTGTCACTGACCATGTAGCATTCGATGCTAGCCGGATAATATGGACTCAGAAAGGTCTAATCGGATTCGACGTAGTCGGATCCGAGTCAAGATAAGGTATGAGTTGGACAGACCCAACTATGAGAAACAACGATAGATCATCTGTGAGTCTCTAGTACAACATACGTTCTATCTCCCAAGACCTCAGCTGGCATATGTACTCGGGATGGTGACAGACTTGCTTTGGGCTGACCAAACACTACTCCGTGACTGGGTAGTTACAAAGGTAGGTTTCGGGCTTGTCCAGACCCATGCTGCCAGACATGGTCGAGCAAGATGGGATTTGCCCCTCCAATCAGCGGAGATATACCCTAGGCCCCTCGGGTGATCCGACCTGGATAAGCATGGCCATGCGATGAGTATTATGAGATAATTCAAATGTTGGTTGGATTCACTGGAACGAGAAAGAGGTCATGCTGCAATAAGGATGACCATGTCGTATCGTGCACGACAAAATATATCGTGTGACAAAATGTGAAGTAGATGTTCGCCTAACCAACTTCATCGAACACTTGGAGTCGGCACGCTTTGCTAGAGGCCGCTACCGACTAGCCGACCCGGATGTGATTGGACTCGTGACCAAGTGAATGGGAACCTAAGGGGTCGTGCACTTAACGGAAGGAACATGTGGGCTTTAGGATCCGTGCGAGGCCCAAGAGTTGAGCCCGTTATGGATGTCTATATATAGTGGAGATGCAGCACACCCATCCGGTTGATCGCTTCGGCACCGTCATTAGGGCTTTGCATGAATTGCAACTAGCCACCTCCACTCACGTCTGCCGACTATGTGATCGGACCTAACGGTGTTCTTCCTACACGCGTAGATACCATTAGAGGCAGTGCACTTGCGCCACTCCGGCGAACCTATACGTGGGATCCGACAACCGGCTGTTCGAGGGAGATCGGACCGGCTGTCGAGGGAGATCAGGCGAGGTGGAGATGGACCTCGTGGACGCGCTGCCCCAACTCTACTTCTGCTGCACAACATTGCGCGTCTAGGGTAACGAACAGTGATCCATCTCCATAGCATGTTCTTGGATGTTCCGTGCGTAGGATTTTTTAAATTTGCATACGATGCACCTAGGGTAGAACCCAACACTTAGTTCGAGTATCTTTTAGATTCTGCATAGTAGCAACTGGATATCCTCAAGTTAACACAATATATATAACTAGACTCCCCGACAACGAAGCTAGCATAAGGTCTTGATAACCCACAAGTATAGGAGATCGCAACAATCTTCGCGTGTATTATTTCACCCAAATTTATTGATTCGACACAAGGGGAGTCAAAGAATATTTATTGGCCTTGACAGTTTATTTATCAATTGAACTGCACCTGGGATATATCTTTGCAGCAAAGATTTAGTAGCACAGCAAATAGTAGTAGTAACAGTAAAAATAGTAATGACAGTATTAATTTTGTAGCAGTTGTGACAATAGCAGCAACAATAGTAACTTAGCAAGATTCAATATATGTAAAGCGTTAGCACGTGGATGAATGATGGACAATGATTTAGATGACATCAATCATGTTATAATTACACACTAGGGTGACATAGAACTGGCTCCAATTCATCAATGTAATGTAGACATATATTCCGAATATAGTCATACGTGCTTGCGATAAGAACTTGTATGACAACATTTGTCCTACCCTTCCGTGGCAGCGGGGTCCTATTGGAAACTAAGGGATATTAAGGCCTCCTTTTAATAGAACCAAAACAAAGCATTAGCATATGATGGATACATCAACTTCTCAAACTACGGTAATCGCTAGAAAGAATCCCAATTATTGTCACCTTGGGGTATGCGGATCAAGATACATAATAGGGGGATATAACTTGCAAGATAGGATCCAAAACACTCTTATATTCATGAAAACATAATAGGTTCAGATCTGAAATCATGGCACTCAGGCCCTAGTGACAAGCATTAAGCATAGCAAAGTCATAGCAACATCAATCTCAGAACATAGTGGACACTAGGGATCAAGCCCTATCAAACTTAAAATGATCACATGATCAATCTCATCCAATCCCATCACCGTCCAGCAAGCCTACAAAGGAATTACTCACTCCTGGTGGTGAGCATCATGGCGATGTTGATGAAGAAGGGTTGATTTATGACGATGGCGACGAACCCCCCTCTCCGGATCAGACTCCAGATCAGCCATCCAGAGGAAGAACGGGAGGTGGTGGCGGCTTCGTCTCGTGAAACGCGATGAAACCTTCTCTTTGAATTTTTTCTCCGAAGATGTGAATTTATATGAGTGGAATTAGGGTCGGTGGAGCCAGGTGGGACCCACAAACCATCAGGGCGTGCCCGGGGGGGGGGGGGTGGACGCGCCCTATTGGCTTGTGGCCCACAAGCAGCCCCCCTCCGGTGGATCTTCGCTCCATAATTCATTATTTATTCCAAAAATAATTCATAAAAGTTTCGTCCAAATCCAGGAACTTTTATTTCTGCACAAAAATAATACCAAGGTAGTTCTCCTGAAAACAGCGTCAGACCGGGTTAGTTCCATTCAGATCATGCAAATTAGAGTCTAAAACCAGAGCAAAAGTTTTTGGAAAAGTTGATACGTTTGAGACGTATCACTGCTCAAGCTTGGTGTCGGAGCAGCCTGAGTGCTCCCGTGTCATCGTGCCTCAAGGCAGCATCGTCGCGCCCATCGTGTCATGGCAAGGAGAGAGGAGGAAAGATATGCAGTACTGTGCACTCGTGGGTGGGCCAGCAGAGGAAAAAAGGAGGAGAGAGAGTTGGGTGGATGACATGTGGGCGAGGCCGGACACTGATGGACCAAGAGGATGCAAAGATCATCCATTTGTGTCTGCTTTGACCCCAAATCACGAGCAAGTTTGGTCCGGAAATGGGGTCGAACGGACATATAATAGACGAAAAATAAGGATGGATCTACGTGTTGGATCACTTTTTTGTCCGTGTGGCCCCAAACGGACAAAACTGGATGAAATACGTCCATGGTTGGAGTTGGCCTGATGTTCCGTATGTTCGGTTGTGCCGCTCATCGGAGTGGCAAAGTGGTGCTTCAGCCAGAGGGGAATGGTTGCATCCACTTCTGTAAAGTACGAATGAGAATTGTTCAGCCGAACGTGTAGCTAGGGCGCCCTTGGCCGACGCGCCACATCAATGCCGAAGCCAGAGTGAGGTCACGTTCACTTAGGGACGACTTCAATGTAGAGGGGCCGCGTCACAGTGGTATGAATGTGGCAAGCTGCCGTCAGGCGGGAACACGCACACGCGCGGGAGGACGGTTTTTAGTGGGCCAGGGCAGTTACTAATGGGCGCGACAGTGGTCCCATTGCACGCAAAACCACGCATGTTTGTCTTCGGTTTACGAGAAAAAGACACGTCTGGACCGCTTGACGGATAGATATAAGTCCGTATTGAATGGCTTTCGTGGTACGGACCGAGTGGTCCGAATATATGTGGACTATTTGAGGGTCAGCGTTGGAGATGTTCTTATGAGTTTATTTCAAAAAATCATAAAATGAGAGGCCTACCATGGTCACCTTGTGAGCCCAAGACTCCTTCTGAATTAATGGATTCAACAACGTCTTTGGTCTAATCTTTTTCTTACCTTTTCCCTTCTTCTCTTTCTCCTCTATCTTTTCACTTATTATTTTCTATAAACAAATTGCAGTAGAAAATTTTCCTACTGTCTTAGTTAAACAAAATATAACTCACTTTATTGATATATAAATTGGAAGGGAAATTTACATGAAAGATATATTAACCAGTGGCAAGCCAAACACATCACTTCGATGTCAAATGAGCATCGACGTACGTAGATTATTGAACGAATGACTGTAAAAGTGTGCACCCCAACATTTTAGCATGCTACCGAGCAGCGAGCTTTCTCCAAATATCTCATCAGATGGAGATGCTGTTGGGAATGCCCCTGGCTGTGAGCCCAGTGGCATCTCCATTGTGATCAGAGGTGTTGGGGTAGAGCAACATATATGGAAACTTGACCGGCCCATTGCGGTTCTTGAGCTGGGGGTTTCCGTTCAAGGCTACCACCTCGCTCTCGATGCCCTCCAGCCTCGTGCCGAACCGCTTGAATGCCTCCAGGGCCTTGGCATCGGATGTCCAGTCCAGCGTGTCCCGTTGCCCGAGATAAATCTCATCGGAAGAGTGCTTGGATAGGATCTCCAACAGTGATATGCCAATGATGGCCTGCAACTGGTTGGTGATAGTGCGGATGAACACCTTCTCCGGCTCACGGGCCAGCAAGGCGTACTCCTCGGTACCCGGCTCCGGCATCGGACGACGGCTCGCTGACGGCTTGTTGGGGTGGTAGCCTGCATAAGGGTACTGCCCGAAGTTTACAGCGGCGTGCAGCGCCGACCCGGTCCAGATGATGGTGGTGCATGCCTTGACCAGCTCTCCCAGCGTCTTCATCTCTGGCCACCACGCCGCATCCTTGAGGTCGGCATGGCCGACCTCGCGAACCTCCTTCCACCACGCCTGCAGCTCCACGTCGCCCTGGAGCACGCTATCGCTGGTGTAGTAGATGGCCAGATACTCTGTCACCCACTTCTCGATCACAGTCCAGATAGCCAGCCCGTCCACCGCGTAAGGGTAGTCCACAAGCAACAGTCGCACCTTGTGCGGGCTTGATGGGTCAGGCACGGCCATGCCTCTGCATTTCATGATCACTACCATGTCACTAACTGACAAATGGTTCTTCAGATAATTAACCTACTCTATAGAGCAAGTACTTACCTTTTGATTAGATCGTCAGGGAGGGCCTGCTCGTTGAAGTTCCAATCCTTGTAGGTGACGGAGGACATCTCCATGGCGTACTTGCGTTGGAAGACGGTCAACTCGATGACGCCGCCGGCGTTGATGAGCAACTCACGCGCCCGCGAGTTGATGTTCATCGTGTCACGGTAGTGCGGCTGTAGGAGCTTGTGCACCGGGTGCGTCACACTTAGTTGCCGGTTCGTGGCGATAATGAAGGGCTCCATCACGGCATGGGTGTTGAGCCAGTGGCTGACCAGCTGGTGATAGCCGTAGTCGTTCACGCAGACATACGCCTTGGCGAGCTGCCATATCCAGGCCTCGACGCCGGTGGACGCTGGCGTGTAGACAGTGCTCTTTGCGGTGGTAAGGCCGCCCTGGAGCAGAGGCGTGCTCAGCTCGATGGCCACCGGCTTCAGCGTGCCATCGCCTCGCAGGAAGAACAGAGTCCTTGTGGCATAGAGGAAGGTGTCGTCGAGGTTATTGAGCCTGACGAGATATGGCATCATGTTGTCGTGGTGGTCAAGGATGTAGAGCCTGTTGCTGGCAATTGCCTGCTGCGCGGTGAGGCCCTCGAGGCTCTGCCCGATATGCGCCTCGGTGATGGTGCTGGTGTGGTCGCCGTACTGGCTGGCATCCAAAGTACTCTTGGTTGGAAACTCCTGCAATTGATTAATTGTGACTGTTAATTTAGAGTTTAGTACATACTTCTCACGACCGAGATGGGTATGTGACCCTCACATTTTGTACTCCTAATTTGACCATAAATTTGATTAACAGAATATAAGTTATATGCCACAAAAGATATATCACGTGATCTTAGACTCACCATGACACGTGTGATCATCATGGGGTTGACCCCGGCAAGAATCTCCCTTGCAAACTCCTCGTCGGTCATCCATGCTATCTCGTCCTCTGGACATGGATAATTAGTTAGCATGACTAACCCATACAAACATGGAGTGATCATTGTGTTTATGGCACATCTAGACGTGACATAGTTATTGCACATCTAAATGACTAAATGAAACTTATAAAGAAAAAAAAAACACAAATCTTCACCTAAGATCAATGATATAAAACTTAGATGTGTAATATTTATCTCACATCTAGATGTGTTTTAGCAAAATTGTTTAGTAATATATAAGTACGTACCTTTGATGACTTGTGGCTTGGGGAGCTTGAGGAGGTAGTCACCGCCCATGGGGATGAGGTCCTTGACGAGCTCGAGTGGGAAGCGCTTGCGCATCTCCTCCAGGGCTGGGATGTTGGGCAGCTTGATGCCACCCTCGTAGAGCTTGAGGATGTCCGCGAAGGAGTCAAACTCTTTAGGGGAGAGGTCCACGTAGGTGCGGATGGCCGGTATGATCCCGTCCACCAACGCCTTGAGCGAGTACCCGAGGAAGTCCGACTGCTTGAGATGCCCGAACAGCTCGTCCCGCGGCACGTAGGTGTTCTGCACCAACGGCAGAAGTCGGCTCTCACGGTCGGGGTCTGCAAGCACAATGGATTTTACTTGTAAGTAAAGTGCCACTGTATGCGGGTGAGGCAGAGATGGAAATTAAGGGGAACGCACTGGTTTGTGAGAGCTTGCGCCCGGTGCGGCAGCGACGAGGGTAGGGAAACTCCCTGGAGCCGCCGAGGATCTGGCGGGAGTCCCCAAGGTCGTGGTAGATGTCGTAGCGGTAGACGCGGTCATGCGCCTCATAGGGTCCCTGTTGATCGTCGCCCCTCAGGTTTCTGAGCTCGTCATCGCGGTAAGGCTTTAGTGCCGCCGGCATCTTGCTAGGCAGGTACGTCTGCATATATACTCAAATAATTAGAACGATGTTCATGCGATGCAACATGATATAAACATTCTAGTATGTTTGCTTGTGGATGTTTATTAAATATTTTCTGCAATATTTTATGTTTTGATTAGAATTTGTTGAGTAGATTAAAATGAAATTCGTTGAGAAGGTAAGTAAATTAAGGTGATTAATTATTATATAGGGAAGGTCGTTGGACGAATAGATGATACGACGAAAAGTAAAACATGAAATTAAATAGTAAGCGGACATGCGAAAATGTCTCATCCATTAAAATGAAACAACCACGACGACAGGGCGATTGATCCAAGAACTCACGTCGTTGGCAAAGAAGACGCGGTTGTAGTTGTAGTTGTCTTGCGGGTAGACCCACGAGTTGGCGACAAAGACGACGGTGCCGTGGCCGGGCACGTCGTCGAGGGTGATGGTCTTGAGGAAGAACTCGGAGGCGTGGTTGTTCTTGACGATGATGGCGCCCGGAACGCCCATCTTGTCCACCGCCCAGTCGAACGTGACGCTGAACTTGGAGTCGCCCACGGTGATCAACGGCAGGCTCGTGATCCACAGCTCCAGGCTCGCCTCCACGCCCACCTTCCCGCGGTTGCCGTTGTCTGTGCACGCAAACGAGCAAGAAGTGCGTATTGTCACGCTTACATATCCTTTGCATGTTTGCATGGGAAGAGAACTACTCAAGGGGAGAGCTCACTGGGGTCGACGACGGTGGAGCTGATCAGCTGGCAGGTGACGCCACGGCCGAGGAACTCGGTGACGCTGTCGACGATGGTGGCGCCCAAGTCGTTGAAGTCGAGCGCGTTCTTGCGCGTCAGGACTACCGAGCCCTTGAGCACATTCTTGTCCCCGATCAGCCCGCCGATGATATCGCTAAACATCTTCCTGTGCGTATTGCTTCTAATTAAGAGCAGTACTGCAGTGCTAGTGTGGCTAGCTGTGGATGGTGTGTGAGCTCTCGAAAGGCAGCCCGGCTATTTATAGATGAACGATGGGCAGGGGTGCAAGCTTAGCGGTTGCTACTGTATAACATTATTGGACTTTAGGGTCTAGTGGTCTACTTGTTTGATAAATCGGTTTCATTATTAGCTAAGGGGTTAAGCCAAGATATTGTATTCATTGGAGTAGATACGTGAGAATAGCGTGAGCTGATTAATTTTAATTAGAGCACCGATCAAGACAAGATCTCAGTCGCGTGTACCTTAGGCGGGAGAGATGTAGATTTTTGTTCGTAACGGTGCTATCATAGTGATCAAACCCCAGGCTCCTGGTCCTGGTATGTGCACCACACGCGCACTCACCAATCCGGACAATAGTAAAAGTTGTTATGCCTTCCGTACTAAGTCTGCTTTATATTTACTAGATGACTCGTTACGCTAATGACGCAAAAAGCGAGAGGAAGAAAAGTATTAGGAGAATATTTAGACACGAAAGTCGAAAACCAAATGTGGCCATGCTTGGAAGCCGCCTTTTCTCATCGTGTCTAACATAGATACATGATTCTTCAAGAGCAAATTTCGGAAAAAATATAAAGCATGGAAGGCTTTAAGTTGTACTGTTGAGACTAGGCCACCATATCTTCATTTACTTTCTTTGGAAATCTATAAGTCTAAGAGGATGGTACATGTGAGAAGCTGTGAATCCACCACAAAGAACTAAACTAACTTCCAAACAAACATTTCAAGTTTGGAAGCCACAAAGAAGCAGCCCAGATCTCTCGTTGTAGTGCAGGTACATGTCCTTAATCCTACATCCACAACCCATAAATTTTCAACACCTAAATCCTCGAAATCCAACCGAAGAAAATCATGGCAGAAACAGACGCCGTGGCTTACGTTTCCGAGAAGAACTTCTTGGTGTTCTTGTGCAGGTTGGACACAACAATCCTCTCTGCGAGCTGCAGAAGAACCACACATGCACCTTCCTTCACCTTTCCCTTGGGGAGGAGGGGGCAATACATGCAGCGCCGCGACAAGGTTTTGCGGACGCCGCCGGCGAGAGTGCACAGTGGAGGGCGTCGAGAGTGCCAGCGGCCTCGGCCTCGGCACGGGCGTAGTGGCCGCGCGACTCGAGGCAGCACACGAAGCGGCCGCGCTGGAGCAGCACGGTATGCACAGATGTGTAGGCAAGTAACGAAGATTGGTAAAAGGGAAACGGATTATCCAAAAGGAGAAATGTATTATATATTTTCAACGTACCCAACCATAAAATCAGATGCTTCTTGATTAACAAAATGAACACACAATTAAGCGGGCATTGAAGGTGTACAATCATGTACCGACAAAAACAAAGGGGTTAGATTATGCAGTTCAAATGCGATAAATCATCAAGGTTCCAATGACAGAGAACAAACAGAAAGCAAGTTCATTAAGATATGGCTTAACTAAGCAGATGAATCACGGTGAAGACCAATTGTGATAACGAGTGGTTTAATCTTGATATCATACCTTGACTGTACGGAACAAAAATAAAGCTTCAAAAAATAGCATGGAGATAATAAATCAGTAGTACAAAGAGTCCAACAAAACCTACTTATTGTCTCACAAGTTTGTATCCCAACCAACACCACATAAAACACATTAAATCACATCATCCAGACAAGCCATCTGATGGAACATGGGAAGACCTTCACATCCAACAGGGTAGCACATAACAGGAATCAGCTAAGTAAAGGAAAAACATGCATCTTACTTAGCTCGATCGGATTGCGTATAGCACTGCCGTTGGCCAACACGCTCTTGGAGTGAGTGAAAAAATGATCCCAATTCATATGGTAAAAGAATACACAATGCAGCAAAAACGACAGCAATAAAGAGAAAAAAAGGACATTCAACATTGTCATGAACTCATGATCCCAGGGGCACTTACATCAAAACTATGACATGGTTAGCATCCCAGGCAAATGGTTAGCATCTCAGGAGATGAGCTTGTCCCCATAGATCCTCTTGCAGCTAATACACAACATGTACATCACAAGGCCCACATGGAAATCCCAACATGCTGAAGCTTTGAAATAATTAAATGGGTGGTCATTATAAGGAATAATTTCCAGGGCGTGCTAATGAATGGGAAATTATAGTCCATAGCAGTGTGAATGCTACAAAAGATTCTTTCTTTGAGAACAACAGATGACTATAAATGGTATGCTTCTTTCCTTTAGCCTGATTATGTTCTTGTATTCGTTTAAGTTTGAACCCTAAGATATCTAGAAGGAGATTATGACCTCCTTGACCTAAACATCAGAGATCACAAACAAACAAAAAATGGTGTCGAAAGTCGCGCCTATTCAAAAAACGAGACATAGAGAGAAAGAGGTAGGTGGATTTGAGTCCTCGTCAACTCATCATGATCTAGTAGAGCTCGTAGCATCGTTTCCGATGGCATGGATTGAGCACTTGGCGACGACTCCCTGTGACTGCTCGTCGATGCGGGGAACCACACCACCTCCAGAACCTCGACCATGCTGCCTCCCCTGCCCATCGCCTCCCGCACCCTTCCACTGCACGCCTGCCACAGTGAGCATGCATAACACAATCACCACTCGGTATAGAATAAATTGTTGCATTGGAAGTATCTTCTATCTTTTTTTTAGTTTCCTATGATCCAAAGTAGGCGCTGGAACAAAGTAAATATTTAAACACCTATGTAAGTAGATTCAAAACAATAAGATGTCATTTAATTGACGAAATGAAGCATTATGAAAAATATATAGCAAAGTGATTTTGTGTATGCTAGTTGCAGCATTGGCACAACACATATTCTAGCAAACAGACCTATATGTTTGACACATTCTACCACAAAGTGCCTGTCCAAAGGCTTCAGCATTGTAGCTCATGTAGAAAACTGAAAAATGGCTAACTATAGTAGCATGCATATCTAACATCTTTTGTCCTTTCATAAAGCAACAAAAGTTCAGAACATACCATCTTAAACCGGTGAGCGACTTGGTTTACATCATCTCCTAGTTGACCTGAGCTACAAATTTATTGTTTCCATAGATTAGGTAAATAATGTTTGTACAATGAATTTTAAATGTAAAAGCATCCTAGTAGAAATTAGGGCACAATATCATGACGTGTGAAAAAGCTCAATAAACTACATCAACACAAGTAAAATGACCGACAAAAACATGATAATATTTTTTCGCCCATAGATATGTTCTTCCAAATAGCTTTATATTAACATTATATGCACGTGCTGAAGGAAAATTTTAATTAGATCAACCAAGGCAGAAATATATTGTGTAAGATCTCATCTCTTGTAAAAAAACTGACGCAAATAGAAAGCAGAAATCTAAGACCATTTAGAAAAAGAGTTAAGCATTTAATTGATAAAAGACAACAATATAAGATGTCATCAGTTATAAAAAACCCTGATCTAGGAGCACATAAATCACTTCCCACAGGACGCCCTCCCCTGCCTCCATCCCGAGCACCTCCATCCCATGAGCACTCAAGCCCTGGATCCATAGTCTCGAGCTCGCCCGAGCTCCACCATTGCTGCCTCGGGCTCTGAAATCACCGCCACTAATCATACTCTTACTTGGATACTTAACAAAAAAGAATCAGAAAGGAAATTTATTTATCGAAACAACATAACGAAATATGATATATATCATTCCTTAGAATGAGAAGCATATGTTTATATGGAAGTATTCATATATCCTAGGCCGGGTTTTTACATAGCAATCACGGGCATGCCGTTATACATCTATACACAATGATCCACGCAAGAAGGCTGCTTTAAAAGTAGCAAGGATTAAAGTAAAAAATGCATCACAACAATTCATTACTAAACAACGGAATGAAATACGATGGCTATCAATCCTAGTAACAGGAAGCTACGAAATATAAGAGGACTACATTTATATTATTATTTTGCGGGTACAGGATTACATTTATCTGGAAACATTCAAATATCCTAGGCCTGTATTTTGACCATGTAATCACAAATATGTCGTTATACCCCCACCATTTCCTTTTACTCCACATACAAGTTTGGTCAAACTGAAAGTGGAAATGCATTATGTTTGAACACTGAAACCCCTCCTTCCAAAAGCATTTATAGCACCGGTTCTCATTCAATTTGATCTCTGACTGTGAGTTATTCTTGTCCTCTGTAATTAGCTTGGGGTTTCCACTTGTGTAAAACTATAACAAATAAAGCAGGGCATGTAGGATGGGTGCAGCTCATGTGCTGGGCACTATTGGCATGCTTTGCACACGTATAACGGGCATGGGCAAAGGTGAGAGGGTCATGGTATACTGCACGGACTGGATGTGCACCGTGTGTATGCGTGAGGCTGTAAAGGAGAACAATAATGTGTAGCTTCTCCTCGCATCAGTCATAAACAGAAAAATACAAAAACGAACTCAACACAAAGCTAGTGCTGGGAAAACCATCGAGTACCTTGTGTGCATCCTTTCTCTTGTTGATTCTTGCTATTGATTCCTCTACGACGAGCCAAGATCTGAGTCTCGTGTGCGTCCACGGGGGGAAACAAAGGCGAGCGAGACTCCAGGCCTATCAATCTCCTTCATTATCAGCTAAGTTGAATGGTTGTTGCCAGTAAGTGAAACGGAAATTGTACATCAAGATTCACGTAGCAGAAACGAATTACCAGAGGGAGATGGGTAGTCTGCAAATGGTACAAAGGATCTATTTTGAGCTGATTTGCTGCAAATGACTGGTTTCAAACTGAACAAGGAAATAAACAAATGGACAAGTCATTAGAAACATCCTTGCGCAAAATAATTTGAAACATCATTATGCAGTTTACTGTCATTAGAAACAACCTTGCATAATAGTATAATTTAGTTCCAAAGTATGTCCATATGTACAGGGGTACAGAGCTAGTACATTTTATTTCTAGAGTATGTCCAGAATCATACTAAATCCACAAAACCAGTATCCTTATCTGAAAGCAACCACAAAGTTCATTTTTCAGATGCAGTCAGCGGTAAAAGCAACAAGGATGTTAGCAAATTAGAACTGCACACGCACCTTCAACAGTGTTTTGGCCTGTGTAGGAAACAAGAACCCCCAAACACCTCGAGCTCCTTGCTAAGTGGGGTGGAGGCAATGGTGGTGCTTCTCATGACGCAAAGGAGGCAACGACGCGGTGCAGCGGTGCCTGCGCTGCCCCGGACGATATCAAGATCGGGCGAGACGAGGCGGCGACCAGGCGAGCAAGCAACATCACAGCAGCGTGTGCAGCTCGGGAGTACTGCAGCAGCGCGGAGCCAGGAAGAGAGGGGGGAGAAGGGAGGCAGGAGGCCTTGGCTGCCTCGTTCCTTCTCTGAGATCGAGATCGAGAGAGAGTACCTGAGAGAGAGCGCACGGGGCACCGCAACTCGACGTCGTCCAGGATGGAGAGGACGAGGCGTAGAGACGGTCGGCCCCTACCTCCTTTCCTCCTCTCATGGACGGGAAGCTCGGGCACGGTCTCAGCGGCCTCGTCGGCGCCGACGAGGGGAGGAAGTGGCAGCTGACGCCGGCCATCGTCGTGGCTCTCCTTGCTGGCTGCCCCTCGCTTATGCCCCCCGCCTCCCCAACCATTGGTCATGGGTGGATAAGGGGCTGTGGGGTGAGCCGCTGATGGAGAGGAGGAGAAGGAGGCCAGGAGGCAGGGTCCAGCACGGGGCAGAGGAGAGTGGTGGTGGCGGCTGCAGGCATATCCGGCACGGGGCAGAGGGGAGGGGTGGCGGTGGCAAGGGGGCTCGGGGGGACGCGGGTTAGGTCGCTCTCGCGTGGGGGCGGGCGACGGCTAGGGTTTCTCCACGGGAGCGGCTGCGATTTATACCCCCGCATGTGAAATTACTAAAATGCCCCTGGCAGGGCACGAAATTTACAGGCAGTAGCAGCAGCACTGTTCATAGCGATTTAGAGGCGACGTGGCTGGCTTCGTCCTGCCTACGAAGCCAACCACATTTATATGTTAGATTACTTCTGCATTGACGAGCTTCGAAATGTAGGAAAGATATAAATTGCATGTGATTTGACTACGATAGCACCACTACTGCTGTTGGACAATCTCAGCGCTATCTGCCCCTAAACTAAATCAGGGAAGATATCGCTAATTTCATGGGATATAGCGTCACATATGTGGCATGCTTAATTGTGGTGTCATCTCATTTTTTGCTTATGTGGCATTCTTAGCATCAGTCCACCATAGAACACTCGAAAGGGCCTTAATCTAACACTGAGCTTAAATGCACACATATAAACAGTAAGTTTCAAAAAATAGTAAAAGAAAAATCAAAAAAGAAATCTGAATTTTCCATGGATGAACATCGACATGTTTTCTAACATGCTGCAAAATTTCACCATGAAAACGATATGTACAGCCGTGTGCAGAAATTTTGTTCACAACGTGACTTTTTAAGTCCCAATTTTTGTTCTTTTGTGCAGGCCTCCACATAAGTCTTTTCCAGATGAAATTTTGCATGATCTTAGAAAAATTGTGAACGCCCATCCACAAAAAATATTAGATTTGCCTGATTCTTTTTTCATGTTTTTAAATTTACTATTCATGCGGCTGTATTTGAGCTCTGGGGCATATAATCCATTTTCTCGTCATCGCGCTATTTTAGGCCTGCCACTGCAGATTCAACGGCATCAATCTGATCTTCAAATTTAGCTCATAAATGTGAGAATGCAAACTTTCAAAATTAATATGTTTCAACCGGACACAAGGAAGACATGAAGTACCTGTAGGAAATATGTCCTAGAGGCAATAATAAATTAGTTATTATCATATTTCTTTGTTTTTTCATGATAATCCTTTATTATCTATGCTAGAACTGTATTGATCGGAAACTCAAATACATGTGTGGATACATAGACAACACCATGTCCCTAGTATGCCTCTAATAGACTGGGTCGTTAATCAAAGATGGTCAAGGTTTCCTGGCTATGGACATGAGATGTCATTTGATAACGGGATCACGTCATTAGGAGAATGATGTGATGGACAAAACCCAAACTATAAACGTAGCGTATGATCGTGTCAGTTTATTGTTACAGTTTTCTACATGTCAAGTACCTCCTCCGATGACCATGAGATCATGCAACTCAATGACACGGAAGGAGTACCTTGTGTGTATCAAACGTCACAACGTAACTGGGTGACTATAAAGGTGCTCTACAGGTATCTCCGAGGGTGTCTGTTGGGTTGGCATGGATCAAGACTGGGATTTGTTACTCCTTGTGACAAAGAGGTATCTCAGGGCCCACTCGGTAATACAACATCCCAATAAGCCTTGCAAGAAATGTGACTAAGTCTTAGCCACTGAATCTTATATTACGGAACGAGTAAAAGAGACTTGCCGAACGAGATTGAACTAGGTATGGAGATGTCGATGATCGAATCTCGGACAAGTAACATACCGAAGAACTAAGCGAACAACATACGAGATTAACTGAATCCTTGACATAGAGGTTCAACCGATAGAGATCTTCGTAGAATATGTAGGAACCAATATGGGCATCCAGGTCCTGCTATTGGTTATTGACCATAGAGGTGTCTCGGTCATGTCTACAGAATTCTCAAACCCGCAGGGTCTGCACACTTAACGTTCGGTGATGTTTCGGTAATATAGAGTTATGTATGGTGGTGATCGAAGGTTGTTTGGAGTCCCAGATGATATCCTAGACATCACAAGGAGCTCCAGAATGGTCCGAAGGTAAATATTGATATATAGGAAGTCCTATTTTAGTCGTTGGAAAAGTTTGGGGCTCATCGGTAGTGTACCTGGAGTGCCGGGAGGGTACCGGGGACCATCAGGACGGATATTTCGACCCAAGAGACTACATGGGCTGTGGGAGGAGGTAAACCAGCCCCTGGTGGGCTGGCCGAAGCCTCCTCTAATGTCCCATGCGGCTGGAGTGGATTGAGAAGGACAGAGCACAAGGTGGAAAGAGTTTGCAAGTGGGAAGGAGGAGTCCTAATCCTACTAGGATTGGAGGAGGACTCCTGCTTTCCTCCTTGCGCGAAGGCCAAAGGGCTGGCCCCTTGTGCGCCAAGACTTCTCCCTCCCTCCTTCTATATATACTAGAGGTTTTGAGATTTTTGAGACATAGAAATCAGCCACGTGCTAACATCTCTTCTAGATCGTAGTTTTTCTCTAGATCGTTTCAGCGGTGCTGAGGCGAAGCCTTGATGGAATTGTTCCACCACCATCACCGCCATGCCGTCGCGCTGCCGGAGAACTCATCTATCTCTCCGCTCCTTCTTGCTGGATTAAGAGGGCGGAGATCGTTATCGACCTGTACGTGTGCTTAACGCAGAGGTGATGTCCGTTCGGCGCTAGATCGGAAGGATCCTGATCAAGATCGTGAGACGATTCGCGATTTGATCACGGGACAGATCGTGACGGTATTGCGGGACGGATCGTGATCGGATCACGAGATGGATGGTGATGGGATCACGGGACGCTCGGCGATTTGGATCGTGAAGACGTTCGACTACATCAACCGCGTTTCTTAACGCTTCCCGCTTAGCGATCTACAAGGGTATGGAGATCCACTCTCCCTCTCGTAGATGCTCATCACCATGGATAGATCTTGCATGTGCGTAGGAAATTTTTTGTTTCTCATGCAACATTCCCCAACAGTACCAAGTGCTTAGCTTTTTAACTTATTTATGTTAGCGACAATTTCAATAGAAATGAATCAACATAATTATGCACATCAACAGTCTATATGTTCAAGGATCTTTCTACAACATAATATGTTTGCTTTAAGAGAGATTAGGATGGATAAGGGAACTGACTCAACATAAACTTAAAAGATAGGTCAATCGCAGAGAGAAGCAGCAATTGTCATGTGATTATTGGGTTTTGTACGCATAAGAGTTTAATGGAACAAAAAATTACTTTATATTATTTTTTATATTGCGCCCATTTGCGTTATTATTATGGACTTACTCCACATCACAAGTTTATGTAAAGATTTAATTCCCTTTCGATAAAAACATATACTTAATTAAATGGTAACTTTGATACCTGCACCAAGGACAGTTCAATTGGAAGACCTTTCTCAACCAATAGGTAGATCTAGTGGACACACATGGATGTTTCTTTATGCATAAGTATAATTCATACATAGTACATGGTTTTTCGCTAGCAAAGGCTGAAATAAAGCATGCTATGATGGTAGATTCATGACAAATAAATAGAGATGTACATAACAATACATTTATTAGGTTATCTTCCATGTTGTAAGAGCACATTTCTCCATGTGTGGTTTTGGTAATTGATGACAATCCCTATCGAGTAATGGTTGCCTTGAGTTATATTCAAGTGGATTCGTCCATATGCACTTCTTGACATCCATCTGTTTGTTTTAAGGAGTTTATATGGTGACCAAGGTGGTATTCAAGGTTTTATCCAAAGATTGGTCATGTGAGAGTTAAGCTTATTGCAAGGATGTCTTGAAGAAGAAGATTGTGTGAGCATTCATGTTTACGTTCAAAACATCATATTTATGAAGAGAGAAGATAAGATACAAGGTTGATAAAGACTAAGTCAAAGAGTGAATCAAGTTGATCAACACACAAAGCGTACAAGATGTACCCAGAGGATCAAGTGATCCCATGGTATGGTAAGCATTGTCCATTATGCTTTGTGTACTAACCCATGGTCTAGGTGAGAGTTCTATGTGCGGTTAGGTATGTTTCCATGGGTTTGCATCAAGAGGAAAATCTCATACAACCCATGGAGGATGAAAACAAGTGGTGATCGTCATCAAGATTGCGGGGTGCAAGTTCAAGAGGAGCATCACGAAGAGATCATGCTTGAAGCTTCCCGTCCATTGTGGTGACCATGTACTTGCGAAGATGTGGCGAAGAGTGGATCATCGATAGTGGAGTACAGGGATCAACCAACTAGTCTTCATTGATCCAACACAATCAAGTAAGGTGGTTCAACTTGAGGAATTCAATATCGTCATCATCTAGCTCAAGTGGACCATGTGCAAGGCAAAGGTTTGTCCTTGATAGGTTTTCTATGTTACCGATCTCATGGTGGTAGTTGGGAGACCGGGTTATAGGATCGATAGCCCTACTATCAAGGGGGGGGGGCTATCAAGTGAGTAGTACTACTCTTACGAGTGGTAGTACCGCTCCAGTGGCATTACTGCATCTCGTGCCTTTGCACTGGCTGGTTGCCTCAGCTGCCCGAGCGGTAGTACCGTTTGTGTGCGGGATAAGGGTGTAGCGGTTAGATTTTTCCCTTCCTATAAAAGGGGGTTCTTCTTCCCCAATGGATCTTATCCTTTAAGCTCGAGTCCCCCCCCCCGCATTATTGATCTTCTTCGAGCTTGCTAACTCTCAATCGCTCTAATGATTCTTGCTAGTTCTTGAGGGAAAAGAGAGAGGAGATCTAGGTCCACCTTTCCACCAATCACTTTTTCCTCTATGTGAGGGGACCCCTTAGGTCTAGATCTTGGTGTTCTTTGTGTTCTTCTTCGTTCTTCCTCTCATTTCCCTCCATAGCATTAGTCGTTGTTGTGGGATTTGGGAGAGAAGGACTTGGGCACTCCGTGTGCCCTGGCCATTGCATTTGGTGCATAGGTTTGAGTTCTCCATGGTGATATGTGGAACTGAGAAGTTGAGAAGCTTATTACTCTTGGGTGTTTGAGCACCCTAGAGCTTGTTCCTATTTGGTGCTTTGGTGTCCTAGACGGTTGCTGGTGCCTCCGAGCTCAATTATTGTGGTGCAAAGCTCCGGGCAAGCGTCGGGGTCTCCAATTAGGTTGTGAAGATTGCTCCGAGCATTTGAGGTCACCTCGTAGCCATAATCCATTGTGGTGAAGCTTCGTGGTGTTGTTGGGAGCCTCCAATTAAGTTGTGGAGATTGCCCCCAACCTTGTTTCTACAGGTTCGGTGACCACCCTCAAACGTCCCTTAGTGGAATCACGGCATCTTGCATTGCGCGAGGGCGTGAGGAGATTATGGTGGCCTTAGAGCCATCTTAGGGAGCATTGTGCCTCCACACCGCTCCAAATGGAGATTAGCATCCGCAAGGGTGTGAAATTCGGGATACATCGTCATCTCCACGTGCCTCGGTTATCTCCTACCCGATCCCTTTACTTATGCACTTTACTTTGTGATAGCCATATTGTTTCATGCTACATATCTTTCTATAACTTACTAGTTGATCTTGCTTAGCATAAGTTGTTGGTGCTCATAGGTGAGCCTAGTTGTTTTACGTTTTGTGCTTGACATATTAAACGTTAGTTTTATTCCCCATTTGTTCAAGCCTAAACCGTAATTATTTTAAAGCGCCTACTCACCCCCCACCCCTCTAGGCGACATCCACGTCCTTTCACATGTCTACCCAAACAATTTGGTTCATGTTTTAAGATATACCCTGATATTTCACACTCATAAAAGTTGTCCCATTGATATATTTGAATGTGATATCTGTCTTCCTTCTACTAAGTTTCATGAATTGCTTCAAGTGCCCAATAGTTTGTTGGGGAAACTTGCATGGGAAACAAAAAAATCCTATGAACACCCAAGATCTATCTATGGAGATTAGAAGCTATGAGAGGGGGAGTGCATCTATATACCCTTGTAGATCCCTAAGCGGGGAGCGTTAAGAAACACAGTTGATGTAGTCGAACACCTTCGTGATCCAATCACGATCCGTCCCGCGATCCAATCACGATCTAGTGCTGAACGGACGACACCTCCGCATTCTGCACATGTATAGCTCCATGACGTCTCCGCCTCCTTGATCCAGGAAGCGAGGGCGGAGTAGTAGATGAGTTCTTTGGCAGCAGGATGGCATGGCGGCGGTGGTGGTGGAGCTATCTCGGCAGGGCTTCGTCAAGCGCAACCGTGACGAACTAGAGGTGAAACGATCTAGAGAGAGGAAGAGTTGTGCCATGGCTTAGGGTGCGGATGCCCTCCCTCTCCTCTAGTATATATAGGGGGAAGGGAGTAGGGGATGGCGCCCTAGGGTTTCCCCTAGGGGTGGGGCGTTGGCCAAGGGGTCCCTTGGCTCCCAAGTTTGGGTTGTTGGCGCCCTTAGGGCCATCCCCACCAGCCCCTTGGCCGCATGGGCCTAGGTGGGAGGGGCGGCCAGCCCACCAGGGGCTGGTGCGCCCCCTCTCACAGCCCATCGGTCCCTCCGTGACAAGCAACGTTGTTAGAATCGCGACTCAAGTCTTAGAATCTTACGACCTTAGGATCCAATCTAGCCCCTCTGATTATACGATTTTGCTTATATTATCTAAGTTTCTACGATCCTGGTAGTTATGATTCTATCATTCATGATCCTACAAATGGAGCTCCGATCTAATTCAAAATATCGATTCTCACAACTTTGGTGATAGCTGGACCCACCCGATGGACCCCGGAACACTTCTGGTATCCCTGTCACAAAACCGGTAAGCCCCGGAACCTTTCCGCAACTCGAATATCAACCTCCCATATATCAATCTTTACCTCCAACAATTCCAGAAATCCTCATGACGTCTGGGATCCCATCCGGGACCCCAAACAACCTTCGGTCACCAACATACATAACTCAACAATATTGAATGGTCGCTGAACGCTAAGTGTGCAAACCTTGCGGGATCGAGAACTATGAAGACATGACCAAGAGACCTCTATGGCCAATAACCAATAGCGGGACCTAGATTCCCATATTGGTCCCTAAATATTATACGCAGACCTTTATCGGCCGAACCATGATGTCAAGGATTCAATCAATCTCGTAGGCAGTTCCCTTTGTCTAGTGGTATGTTACTCTCCTGAGATTCGATCGTCGGTATATCCATACCTAGTTCAATCTCGTTACCGGCAAGTCTCTTTACTCATTCCGTAATACAAGATCATGTGAATAAACCCTTAGTAACATTGCTTGCAAGCTTCTTGTGATGTTGTATTACCGAGTGGGCCCAGAGATACCTCTCCGTCATACGGAGTGACAAATCCCAGTTTCGATCCACGCCAACCAAACAGACACCCTCGGAGATACCTATAGAGCACCTTTATAGTCACCTAGTTACGTTGTGACATTTGATACACACAAGGCATTCCTACGGTGTTAGGTAGTTGTGTGATGTCATGGTCGTAGGAACAGATAATTGACATGGATAAAGCAATAGCAATAAACTAACAGGATCATATGCTATGCTTATGGTTGGGTCTTGTCGTTCACATCATTCTATGATGTGATCCCATTATCCAATGACAAATCATGTCCATGGTCACAAAACCTTGACCATCTTTGATAAACGAGCTAGTCTAGTAGAGGATTACTAGGGACACGGTGTTTGTCTATATACCAACACATGTATTTGAGTTTCCGATCAATACAGTTCTAGCATGGATAATAAATGATTATCATGAAACAACAAATATAATAATAACCATTTTATTATTGCCTCTAGGGCATATTTCCAAAAGTCTCCCACTTGCACTAGAGTCAATAATCTATTTCACATCACCATGTGATTTACATTGTAATGAATCTAATACCCATAGAGTCCTAGTGCTGATCATGTTTTGCCCGTGGAAGTGGTTTAGCCAACGAGTCTGTAACATTCAGATCCATGTGTACTTTGCAAATATTAATGTCCTCCTCCTTGATGTAATCACAGATTGAATTGAAACGGCACTTTTTGTGTCTGGTCCTTTTTGAACTTCTTCATGTGTCACATCTTTATGTGTCAGATCCATTTTGAACTTCCTCAAAACCTTATCAACATATGTGCTTTTTGAAAGTCCCATTAAGCGTCTCAATCAATGTCTATAGATCTTGATGTCCAATATATAAGTAGCTTCTTCGAGGTATTTCATTGGAAAACTCTTATTAAAATATATCTTCACGCTTTGTAAAAGTTCTATATTGGTTCCAATCAGGAATATGTCATCCACATATAATATTAGAAAGTCTATAGATCTCCCACTCACTTTCTTGTAAATACAAGCTTCTCCCTAAACTTGTATAAACCCAAACGCTTTGATCACCTCATCAAAGTGAAGATTCCAACTCCGAGATGCCTGCACCAGTCCATAAATGGATCGCTGGAGATTGCACACCCTCTTAGCATTTTCAGGATCGACAAAACCTTCTGGTTGCATCATATACAATTCTTCCTTAAGGAAACCATTAAGGAACACTGTTCTGATATCCATTTGTCAGATCTCCTAAT
Source organism: Hordeum marinum (assembly GCA_022496015.1). Lineage (NCBI taxonomy): Eukaryota > Viridiplantae > Streptophyta > Magnoliopsida > Poales > Poaceae > Hordeum > Hordeum marinum. The sequence continues at coordinate 421,077,315 of CM039676.1, forward strand.
CACAAAATGCAATTATTCTTAACATAATCCTAACGGACTTAAGCATCGCTACGGGAGAGAATGTCTCATCGTAGTCAACTCCTTGAACTTGTGAAAACCCTTTTGCAACAAGTCGAGATTTATAGATAGTGACATTATCATCCCCACCCGTATTTTCCTTAAAGAACCATTTATTCTGTATGGCCTTACGATCATATGTAAGTCCTCCAAATTTCGCACTTTGTTGTCATACATGGATCCTATATCGGATTTCATGGCCTGTAGCCATTTGTTGCAATGCGGGCACACCATCGCTTCTTTATACCTCGTAGGTTTCCTACAACATGACCTCCAAGACAGGATTGTCGTACTGCTCAATGGCGGTACGAGTCCTTATCGATCTACGAGGTTTGGTAGTAACTTTATCTGAAGCTTCATGATAATCATCATTTGCTTCCTGTTCACTTTGTGTAGGCACCATAGAAACATCTTTCTGCATCGTGCTACTATCCAACTGAAGTGACGGTTCAACAACCTTGTCAAATTCTACTTTCCTCCCACTTAGTTCTTTCGAGAGAAACTCTTTCTCGAGAAATGAACCGTTCTTAGCAACAAACACTTTGCCCTTGGATCTGAGATAGAAGGTATACCCAAATATTTCCTTAGGGTACCCTATGAAGACGCACATGTCGAGCTTATCAGGTTGAAGCCTTTTCTCATCAGCGTCGTAGCCCAAAACTTTAAGAAACGACAACTTAGGTTTCTTGCCAAACCACAATTCATATGGTGTCGTCTCAACTGACTTTGCTGGTTCCCTATTGATACGTATCCGCCGTATCTATAATTTTTGATTGTTGCATGCCAATATTATACAACTTTCACATACTTTTTGCAACAATTTATATGATTTATTGGGCTAACCTATTGATCGAGTGCCTAGTGCCAGTTCCTGTTTTTTGTGTATTTTTTGTTTCGCAGAAATTCCATATAAAACGAAGTCCAAACACGATGAAAATTTATGGAGATTTTATTGTAATATTTATGAAATTTGAGAAGTGGAATCAACGCAAATGGAGTCCCACAGCCTCCACCCTCTACTAGGGCGCGGGCTAGGGCCCAAACGCGGCTTGGTGGACCGTGCCCACCTCATATGTGGGTTGGAGCTCTCCTTCGGGCGCAAGAAATATAACTTTCGGATAAAAATCCCAACAAAATTTCAGCACGATCGGAGTTATGGATCTTCGGGAATATAAGAAACAATTTTCGGCCAGAAAACAGGAACGCAAAACTAAAGAGAACAAAGAGGGAGATCCAATATTGGAGGGGCTCCCGCCCCTCCGCTGCCATGGAGGCCATGGACCAGAGGGGGTACTATCCTCCCATATAGGGGGATGCCAAGGAAGATGGAGAAGGAGGGGCTATCTCCCCTCTCTCCCGGTGATGCCGGAACACCGCCGGGGCAAGCATCGTGACGGCGATCTACATCAACAATCTTGTCGTCGTAAACACCAGCTCTCACCCCCTCTATGCAGCAGTGTAACACCTTCTTCCCTGCTGTAATCTCTACTTAAACATGGTGCTCAACTCCATGTATTATTTCCCAATGATATTTGGCTATCCTATGATGTTTGAGTAGATCTCTTTTGTCCTATGGGTTAACTATGGTATGATGTTACAGATGTGAGTTGTATGTTGATATGGTGTTGTCCTATGTTGCCCTCCGTGTTGCGCAAACGTGAGGGATCCCCGTTGTAGGGTGTTGCAATATGTTCGTGATTTGCCTATGGTGGGTGGCGTGAGTGACAAAAGCATAGACCCGAGTAGGTGGGTTGTTGCGTATGGGAGTAAAGAGGACTTGGTACTTAATGCTATGGTTGGGTTTTACCTTAATGATCTTTAGTAGTTGCGGATGCTTGCTAGAGTTCCAATCATAAGTGCATATGATCCAAGTAGAGAAAGTATGTTAGCTCATGCCTCTCCCTCATTGCATATAACAAGTATCTATTGTATCATATTCAATTGCCTAGGGACAATCTTTCTCTTGCATTACAAAAAGCTTGCTACATCACTACTAAGTTTATTTTCTTGCAAGGTACTTCTCGTTTACTTCTCGCAAAGTAGTTTCATACTGATTCTAGGTAAAGCAAGCATTAGCATGCGTAGAGTTGTATCGGTGGTCGATAGAACTTGAGAGAATATTTGTTCTATCTTAAGCTCCTCGTTGGGTTTGACACTCTTAATTATCGAAGAAGTCTCCAAACGATCCCCGACACTTGTGGGTTATCAACTATTTAAAGTGAATGCGGATGTCTCTAATGCTTAACCCCAAAATGATAGTGGCAAATCAGTGAGAGATATCATAGGTAACACCATATCCAATAGAGTACGATTACGACGCTCGAACACACCATTACGTTGTGGTGTTCTAGGTGGCGTAAGATATGATACGATTCCAAACTGTTTCAAATATATGCCAAACTCATAACTCAAATATTCTCCACCACTATTAGATCATAGAAATTTAATATTCTTGTTACGATGATTCTCTACTTCACTCTGAAATTCCTTGAACTTTTCAAACATTTCAGACTTGTGTTTCATTAAATAAATATACGCATATCTACTCCAATCATCTATGAAGGTAAGAAAATAAAGATATCCACCACGCGCCTCCACACTCATCAGAGTGCACACATCGGTATGTATGATTTCCAATAGGTCACTTGCCCGCTCCATTGTACCAGAGAACATGGTTTTAGTCATCTTGCCTAAGAGGCATGGTTCGCATGTATCAAGCAATTCAAAATCGAGTGATTCCAAAAGTCCATCAACATGAAGCTTCCTCATGTGTTTTACACCAATATAACCTAAGCGGCACAGCCAAAATAAAATGGTACTATCATTATTAAATTTGCATTTTTTGGCATCAATGTTATAAATGTGTCTATCATTACTATCGAGATTCAACAAGAATAAACCATTCACAATGGGTGCATGACCATAAAAGATGTTACTCATATAAATAGAACAATCATTATTCTCTAATTTAAACGAATAACCTTCTCGCAATAAACAAGAACTAGATATAATGTTCATGCTCAACGCAGACACCAAATAACAATTATTTAGGTTCACTAATAATCCCGATGGTAATTGAAGAGCGAGCGTCCCGATAGTGATCACATCAACCTTGGAACCATTTCCAACGCGCATCATCACTTCATCCCTCGCCAGCCTCCGTTTATTCCGTAGTTACTTTTTTTAGTTACAAACATGAGCAACCGAACTGGTATCAAATACCAGGCACTATTGCGAGAGCTAGTGAGGTACACATCAATAACATGTATATTAAATATACCTTTGTTGAAGTTGCTAGCCTTCTTATCAGCCAGGTACTTGGGACAATTCCACTTCGAGTGGCCAGCCCCCTTGCAATAGAAGCACTCTGTCTCAGGCTTGGGTCCAGCCTTGGGTTTCTTCATGGGAGCGGCAACTGGCTTGCCACCCTTCTTGAATTTTACCTTCCTTCCCTTACCTTTCTTGAAACTAGTGGTTTTATTCACCATCAAAACTTGATGATCCTTTTTAATTTCTACTTCCACGACTTTCAGCATTGCGAAAAGCTCGGAGACAGACTTGTCCATCCCTAGCGTATTATAGTGTTGGAAATATGCCCTAGAGGCAATAATAAAATGGTTATTATTGTATTTCCTAGTTCATGATAATTGTCTGTTATTCATGCTATAATTGTGTTAACCGAAAACCGTAATACATGTGTGAATACATAGACCACAACGTGTCCCTAGTGAGCCTCTAGTTGGCTAGCTCGTTGATCAATAGATGGTCACGGTTTCATGACCATGGACATTGGATGTCATTGATAACGGGATCACATCATTAGGAGAATGATGTGATGGACAAGACCCAATCCTAAGCATAGCACAAGATCGTGTAGTTCGTTTGCTAAAGCTTTTCAATGTCAAGTGTCGTTTCCTTAGACCATGAGATTGTGTAACTCCCGGATACCGTGGGAATGCTTTGGGTGTGCCAAACGTCACAACGTAACTGGGTGGCTATAAAGGTACGCTACGGGTATCTCCAAAAGTGTCTGTTGGGTTGACACGAATCGAGACTGGGATTTGTCACTCCGTGTGACGGAGAGGTATCTCTGGGCCCACTCGGTAAGACATCATCATTATGAGCTCAATGTGACTAAGGAGTTAGTCACGGGATGATGTATTACAGAACGAGTAAAGAGACTTTCCGGTAACGAGATTGAACAAGGTATGGGGATACCGACGATCGAATCTCGGGCAAGTACCATACCGATAGACAAAGGGAATTGTATACGAGATTGATTGAATCCTTGACATCGTGGTTCATCCGATGATATCATCGTGGAGTACGTGGGAGCCAACATGGGTATCCATATCCCGCTGTTGGTTATTGACCGGAGAGGTGTCTCGGTCATGTCTACGTGTCTCACGAACCCGTAGGGTCTACACACTTAAGGTTCGATGACGCTAGGGTTATAGGGAAATAGCGTACGTGGTTACCGAAGGTTGTTCGGAGTCCCGGATGAGATCCCGGACGTCACGAGGAGTCCCGGAATGGTCCGGAGACGAAGATTGATATATAGGAAGTGAGGTTTTGGTTACCGGAAGTGTTCCGGGTGTCTCCGGTAGTGTACCGGGACCACCGGAAGGGTTCCGGGGGTCCACCAAGTGGGCCCACCTGCCCCGGAAGGTTCCATGGGCCAAGAGTGGGAGGGAGCCAGCCCCTAGGTGGGCTGGTGCGACTCCCACCCCAGCCCAAGGCGCAGCAAGGGTGGAGGGGGCAAACCCTAGGCTTAGATGGGCCTTAAGGCCCACCCTAGGGTGCCTCCACCTTTCCCTGACCTGGCCGCCGGCCAGATGCCATCTGGTGGCTGCCGCCAGCCCCTAGGGTGGAACCCTAGGGCACAGCACCTCTCCTCCCCTCCCCCTATATATAGTGGATGTATTTGGGGCTGCACAACACACGAGTTCATCTCCTCCCTGGTGCAGCCCTACTCCTCCCTCTCCTCGTTTCTCCGTAGTGCTTAGCGAAGCTCTATCGGAGTACCACGCAGCTCCACCGTCACCATGCCGTCGTGCTGCCAGAGCTCTCCCTCAACCTCTCCTCCCTCCTTGCTGGATCAAGGCGTAGGAGACGTCACCGGGCTGCACGTGTGTTGAACGCGGAGGTGCCGTCCGTTCGGCACTTGATCGGATCTACCGCGATCTGAATCGCTGTGAGTACGACGCCATCAACCGCGTTCTAGCAACGCTTCCGCTTAGCGATCTTCAAAGGTATGAAGATCCAATCTCTCCCCACTCGTTTGCTGGTTTCTCCATAGATAGATCTTGGTGACACGTAGGAAAATTTTGATTTACTACTATGTCACCCAACAGTGGTATCAGAGCTAGGTCTATGCGTAGAATCTATGCACGAGTAGAACACAAAGCAGTTGTGTGCGTCGATTTTGTTAATATGCTTGCCGTTACTAGTCTTATCTTGATTCGACGGTATTGTGGGATGAAGCGGCCCGGACCAACCTTACACGTACGCTTACGTGAGACCGGTTCCACCGCCTGACATGCACTAGTTGCATAAGGTGGCTAGCGGGTGTCTGTCTCTCCCACCTTAGTCGGATTGGATTCGATGAAAAGGGTCCTTATGAAGGGTAAATAGCAATTGGCATATCACGTTGTGGTTTTGGCGTAGGTAAGAAACGTTCTTGCTAGAAACCTATAGCAACCACGTAAAAACTTGCAACTACAAATTACAGGACGTCTAACTTGTTTTTGCAGCATATGCCTTGTGATGTGATATGGCCAGAAGGATGTGATGTGATGCATTGTGATGTATGAGATTGATCATGTTCTTGTAATAGGGTTCACGACTTGCATGTCGATGACTATGACAACCGGCAGGAGCCATAGGAGTTGTCTTATATTATTGTATGACCTGCGTGTCAATCATAAACGCCATGTAATTACTTTACTTTATTGCTAAGCGTTAGCCATAATAGTAGAAGTAATAGTTGGTGAGACAACTTCATGAAGACACAATGATGGAGATCATGATGACGGAGATCATGGTGTTGTGCCGGTGACAATGATGATCATCGTGCCCCGAAGATGGAGATCATAGGAGCAAGATGATATTGGCCATATCATGTCACTATATTGATTGCATGTGATGTTTATCATGTTTACATCTTATTTGCTTAGAACGACGGTAGTAAATAAGATGATCTCTCAATTAAATTTCAAGAGAAGTGTTCACCCTAACTGTGCACCGTTGCTAAGGATCGTTGTTTCTAAGCACCACGTGATGATCGGGTGTGATAGGTTCTAACGTTCGCATACAACGGGTGTAAGCCAGATTTGCACACGCGAAACACTTAGGTTGACTTGACGAGCCTAGCATGTACAGACATGGCCTCGGAACACGGAAGACCGAAAGGTCGAACATGAGTCGTATAGAAGATACGATCAACATGGAGATGTTCACCATGGATGACTAGTCCGTCTCACGTGATGATCGGACACGGGCTAGTTGACATGGATCATGTGTCACTTGGATGACTAGAGAGATGTCTATCTGAGTGGGAGTTCATTGAATAATTTGATTATGTGAACTCAATTATCATGAACTTAGTCTAAAAATTGCCTTTAATATCTATATTGTAGATCCAATGGCCAACGCAAATGTCAACCTCAATTTCAACGCGTTCCTAGAGAAAACCAAGCTGAAAGATGATGGAAGCAACTATGCGGACTGGGTCCGTGGCTTGAGGATCATCCTCATAGCTTCCAAGAGATTGTATGTCCTTGATGCACCGCTAGGTGACCCACCCATTCTCCCAGCGGACCAAGACGTTACGAACGCTTGGCAGTCGCGTTGCGATGATTACTCCCTTGTTCAGTGCGGCATGCTTTACAGTTTAGAATTGGGGCTCCAAAAGCGTTTTGAGCAACACGGAGCATATGAGATGTTCCAAGAGCTGAAACTGGTTTTCCAAGCTCATGCCCGAGTCGAGAGATATGACATCTCCGACAAGTTCTTCAGCTGTAAGATGGAGGAGAACAGTTCTGTTAGTGAGCACATCCTCAAGATGTCTGGGCTTCACAACCGCTTGACTCAGCTGGGAGTTAATCTCCCGGATGACTCACTCATTGACAGAATCCTCCAGTCGCTTCCACCTAGCTACAAGTGCTTTGTGATGAACTACAACATGCAGGGTATGGAGAAGTCCATTCCCGAGTTGTACTCGATGCTGAAATCAGCGGAGCTCGAGATCAAAAAGGAGCATCAAGTGTTGATGGTAAACAAGACCACTAGTTTCAAGAAAGGCAAGGGTAAGAAGAACTTCAAGAAGGACGGCAAAGCTGTTGCCGTGCTAGGTAAGCAAGTTGCCAGGAAGAAGAAGAACAAGAATGGACCCAAGCCTGAGACTGAGTGTTTCTATTGTAAGGGTACCGATCACTGGAAGCGGAACTGCCCCAAGTATTTAGCGGATAAGAAGGACGGCAACATTAAAGGTATATGTGATATACTTGTTATTGATGTGTACTTGACCAGCGCTCGTAGTAGCTCCTGGGTATTTGATACCGGTGCAGTTGCTCACATTTGTAACTCCAAGCAGGAGCTGCGGAATAAGCGGAGGCTGGCCAAGGACGAGGTGATGATGCACATTGGGAATGGTTCCAAGGTCGATGTGATCGCCGTCGGCACGCTACCTCTACATCTACCTTCGGGATTAGTTTTAAACCTTAATAATTGTTATTTAGTACCAGCTTTGAGCATGAACATTGTATCTGGATCTCGCTTGACGCGAGATGGCTACTCATTTAAATCCGAGAATAATGGTTGTTCTATTTATATGAGAGAAATGTTTTATGCTCATGCCCCGCTGGTCAATGGTTTATTTTTGATGAATCTCGAACGTGATGTTACACATATCCATAGTGTGAGTACCAAAAAGTGTAAAGTTGATAACGATAGTCCCACTTACATGTGGCACTGCCGTCTTGGCCATATTGGTGTCAAACGAATGAAGAAGCTCCATGCTGATGGACTTTTGGAGTCACTTGATTTCGAATGATTTGACACATGCGAACCATGCCCCATGGGCAAGATGACCAAGACTCCATTCTCCGGAACAATGGAGCAAGCAACTGACTTGTTGGAGATAATACATACCGATGTATGCGGTCCAATGAGTGTCGAGGCTCGCGGTGGCTACCGTTATGTTCTCACCCTCACTGATGACTTGAGCAGATATGGGTATGTCTGCTTAATGAAACACAAGTCTGAAACCTTTGAAAGGTTCAAGGAATTTCAGAATGAGGTAGAGAATCAACGTGACAGGAAAATAAAATGCCTATGATCTGATCGTGGCGGAGAATATTTAAGTCACGAGTTTGGCACACACCTTAGGAAATGTGGAATTGTTTCACAACTCACGCCGCCCGGCACACCTCAGCGAAATGGTGTGTCTGAACGTAGTAATCGCACTCTATTGGATATGGTGTGATCTATGATGTCTCTTACCGACTTACCGATATCATTTTGGGGATATGCATTAGAGACTGCCGCATTCACTTTAAATAGGGCACCGTCTAAATCCGTTGAGACGACACCGTATGAATTATGGTTTGGAAAGAAACCTAAGCTGTCGTTTCTAAAAGTTTGGGGATGTGATGCTTATGTGAAGAAACTTCAACCTGAGAAGCTCGAACCCAAGCGGAAAAGTGCGTCTTCATAGGATATCCCAAAGAGACTATTGGGTATACCTTCTACCTACGATCCGAGGGCAAAGTCTTTGTTGCCAAGAATGGATCCTTTCTCGAGAAAGAGTTTCTCTCGAAAGAAGTAAGTGGAAGGAAAATAGAACTTGATGAGGTAATTGTACCTCCACTCGACCCGGAGAGTAGCACAGCACATGAAGTTGTTTCTGTGGAGCCTACACCGGCTAGAGAGGAAGTTAATGATGATGATCATGAAGCTTTAGATCAAGTTGCTACTCGAAGGTCCACTAGGACACGTTCCGCACCAGAGTGGTACGGCAATCCTGTCCTAGAGATCATGTTGTTGGACAACGGTGAACCTTCGAACTATGAAGAAGCAATGGCGGGCCCGGATTCCAACAAATGGCTTGAGGCCATGAAATCCGAGATAGGATCCATGTATGAGAACAAAGTATGGACTTTGGTGGAATTGCCTGATGATAAGCGAGCCACTGAAAAGAAATGGATCTTTAAGAAGAAGACTGACGCAGACGGTAATGTGACCGCCTATAAAGCTCGGCTTGTCGCTAAGGGTTATCGACAAGTTCAAGGAGTTGACTGCGATGAGACTTTCTCACCCATAGCGATGCTAAAGTCAGTTCGAATCATGTTAGCAGTTGCCGCATTTTATGATTATGAGATCTGGCAAATGGACGTCAAAACGGCATTCCTTAATGGCTTCCTCAAGGAAGAACTGTATATGATGCAGCCGGAAGGTTTTGTCGGTCCTAAAGATGCTAACAAGGTATGCAAGCTCCAACGCTCCATCTATGGGCTGGTGCAAGCATCTCGGAGTTGGAACATTCTCTTTAATGAGGTGATTAAAGCGTTTGGGTTTGTACAGGTTTATGGAGAACCCTGTATTTACAAGAAAGTGAGTGGGAGCTCTATAGCATTTCTTATACTGTATGTGGATGACATGCTAATAATGGGAAATAATATAGAACTCTTGGAAAGTATAAAGGCCTACTTGAATAAGTGTTTTTCAATGAAGGACCTTGGAGAAGCTGCTTACATATTAGGTATTAAGATCTATAGAGATAGATCGAAGCGCCTCATTGGTCTTTCACAAAGCACATACCTTGAAAAGATATTGAAGAAGTTCAATATGGATCAGTCCAAGAAGGGGTTCTTGCCTGTGTTGCAAGGTGTGAGATTGAGTACGACTCAATGCCCGACCACGGCAAAGGATAGAGAAGAGATGAGTGTCATCCCCTATGCTTCAGCCATAGGCTCTATCATGTATGCCATGCTGTGTACCAGGCCTGATGTGAACCTTGCCATAAGTTTGGTAGGGAGGTACCAAAGTGATCCCGGAGCGGAACACTGGACAGCGGTCAAGAATATCCTGAAGTACCTCAAAAGGACAAAGGACATGTTTCTCGTTTATGGAGGTGCCGAAGAGCTCGTCGTAAAGGGTTACGTCGATGCTAGCTTCGACACAGATCCGGACGACTCCAAGTCGCAAACCGGATACGTGTATATTTTGAATGGAGGGGCAGTGAGCTGGAGCAACAGCAAGCAAAGCGTCGTGGCAGCATCTACATGTGAAGCGGAGTACATAGCTTCTTCGGAAGCAGCAAAGGAGGGAGTCTGGATGAAGGAGTTCATCACCGACCTAGGAGTGATTCCGAATGCGTCGGGCCCGATGACTCTACTCTGTGACAACACTGGAGCTATTACCCTTGCGAAGGAGCCCAGGTTTCACAAGAAGACAAGACACATCAAGCTCCGTTTCAACTCCATCCGTGATTACATTCAGGAGGGAGACATAGATATTTGTAAAGTGCATACGGATCTAAATGTCGCAGATACGTTGACTAAACCTCTCTCACGAGCAAAACATGATCAACACCAGAATGCTATGGGTGTTCGATTCATCACAATGTAACTAGATTATTGACTCTAGTGCAAGTGGGAGACTGTTGGAAATATGCCCTAGAGGCAATAATAAAATGGTTATTATTGTATTTCCTAGTTCATGATAATTGTCTGTTATTCATGGTATAATTGTGTTAACCGGAAACCGTAATACATGTGTGAATACATAGACCACAACGTGTCCCTAGTGAGCCTCTAGTTGGCTAGCTCGTTGATCAATAGATGGTCACGGTTTCATGACCATGGACATTGGATGTTGTTGATAACGGGATCACATCATTAGGAGAATGATGTGATGGACAAGACCCAATCCTAAGCATAGCACAAGATCGTGTAGTTCGTTTGCTAAAGCTTTTCAATGTCAAGTGTCGTTTCCTTAGACCATGAGATTGTGTAACTCCCGGATACCGTAGGAATGCTTTGGGTGTGCCAAACGTCACAACGTAACTGGGTGGCTATAAAGGTACGCTACGGGTATCTCCAAAAGTGTCTGTTGGGTTGACACGAATCGAGACTGGGATTTGTCACTCCGTGTGACGGAGAGGTATCTCTGGGCCCACTCGGTAAGACATCATCATTATGAGCTCAATGTGACTAAGGACTTAGTCACGGGATGATGTATTACGGAACGAGTAAAGAGACTTGCCGGTAACGAGATTGAACAAGGTATGGGGATACCGACGATCGAATCTCGGGCAAGTACCATACCGATAGACAAAGGGAATTGTATACGGGATTGATTGAATCCTTGACATCGTGGTTCATCCGATGATATCATCATGGAGTACGTGGGAGCCAACATGGGTATCCAGATCCCGCTGTTGGTTATTGACCAGAGAGGTGTCTCGGTCATGTCAACGTGTCTCACGAACCCGTAGGGTCTACACACTTAAGGTTCGATGACGCTAGGGTTATCGGGAAATAGGGTACGTGGTTACCGAAGGTTGTTCGGAGTCCCGGATGAGATCCCGGACGTCACGAGGAGTCCCGGAATGGTCCGGAGACGAATATTGATATATAGGAAGTGAGGTTTTGGTTACCGGAAGTGTTCCGGGTGTCTCCGGTAGTGTACCGGGACCACCGGAAGGGTTCCGGGGGTCCACCAAGTGGGCCCACCTGCCCCGGAAGGTTCCATGGGCCAAGAGTGGGAGGGAGCCAGCTCCTAGGTGGGCTGGTGCGCCTCCCATCCCAGCCCAAGGCGCAGCAAGGGTGGAGGGGGCAAACCCTAGGCTTAGATGGGCCTTAAGGCCCACCCTAGGGCGCCTCCACCTTTCCCTGACCTGGCCGCCGGCCAGATGCCATCTGGTGGCTGCCGCCAGCCCCTAGGGTGGAACCCTAGGGCGCAGCACCTCTCCTCCCCTCCCCCTATATATAGTGGAGGTATTTGGGGCTGCACAACACACGAGTTCATCTCCTCCCTGGTGCAGCCCTACTCCTCCCTCTCCTCGTTTCTCCGTAGTGCTTAGCGAAGCTCTATCGGAGTACCACGCAGCTCCACCGTCACCACGCCGTCATGCTGCCGGAGCTCTCCCTCAACCTCTCCTCCCTCCTTGCTGGATGAAGGCGTAGGAGACGTCACCGGGCTGCACGTGTGTTGAATGCGGAGGTGCCATCCGTTCGGCACTTCATCGGATCTACCGCGATCTGAATCGCTGCGAGTACGACTCCATCAACCGCGTTCTAGCAACGCTTCCGCTTAGCGATCTTCAAAGGTATGAAGATCCAATCTCTCCCCGCTCATTTGCTGGTTTCTCCATAGATAGATCTTGGTGACACGTAGGAAAATTTTGATTTACTACTACGTCACCCAACATATAGTTCATCATGAAGCCTCTGTAGCTAGGTGGCAGTGACTGGAGAATTCTATCAATGACGTTTCAAGGCGGAAGCTTAACTCCCAAATCATTCAAACGGTTGTAGTACCCAGACATTCTGAGCAGGTACTCACTGATAGAACCATTCTCTTCTATCTAGCAGGCGAAGAACTTATCGGAGGTCTCATACCTCTGGATTCGGGCATTTTCTTGAAATATTAACTTCAAATCCTGGAAAATCTCATATGCTCCATGGCGTTCAAAATGCTTTTGGAGTCCCCATTCTAAGCCGTACAACATGGCGCACTGAACTATTTAGTAGTCATCAAAACATGCCTGCCAAACATTCACAACTTCTGCAGGCAACACTGGAGGGGGCGGTGCATCAAGGACATAAGCCTTTTGTAGAGCCGTGAGGATAATCCTCGGATTACAGACCCAGTCCACATATTTACTTCCATCATCTTTCAACTTAGCTTTCTCTAGCAGCACATTAAAATTCATGGGTGCTACTGCGCGAGCCATTGATCTACAACATAATTTGCAAAGCTAACTTAGACTATGTTCATTATAATCAGTGGTGCTATGATCATCACGTGGTGCTCTGAAATGACGATCCTTCGCAACGGTGCACACTTGGGGAGAACACAATTTTGTCTTGAAATTTTAGTGAGGGATAATCTTATAATGCTACCGTCGTCCTAAGCAAAATAAGATGCATAAAAGGATAAACATCACATGCAAATCATATAAGTGGCATGATATGGCCATCATAATCTTGTGCTTTTGATATGCATCTCCAAAGCACTGGGCATGATCTCCATCATCACCGGCATGACACCATGATCTCCATCATCTTGTCGTCACGTGGTTGTCAAAACAACTATTGCTAACTCATAGCGATAAAGTAAAGCAAAAAAATGGCGAAAATAAGTAAAGACAACCCTTTGGCTCCTGTCGGTTTCTGTACTCATCGACATGCAAATGATGATAATCTATAAAAACATGATTATCTCATACATCACATATATCACATCATGTCTTTGGCCATATCACATCATAACATACCTTGCAAAAACAAATTAGACGTCCTCTAATTTGTTGTTGCATGTTTTAGGTGGCTGCTACAGGTAACTAGCACCGTTCTTACCTACGCATAGCCACAATGGTAATAATAAAGTTGCCTTTTAACCTTCTACAAGGACCGCCTTTGTTGAATATGATTCAACTAAAGTGGGAGAGACAGACAACCGTCAGCCATCTTTATGCAACAAGTTGCATGTCTGTCGATGGAACCGGTCTCTCATACGTGGACGAGTAAGGTTGGTCCGAGCCGCTTCATTCAACAATACCGCCGAATCAAGATAATACTTAGGAGGTAAGCAATCTGAACATCAATGCCCACAAACTCTTTTGTGTTCTACTCGTGCATGTTCTCTATGCATAGACCTAGCTCATGATGCCACTGTTGGGGAATGTTGCATGGGAAATAAAAAAATTCCTACGAACACCCAAGATCTATCTATAGAGATCAACATCTATGAGAAGGGAAGTGCATCTACATAGCCTTGTAGATCGCTAAGCGAGAAGCATTAAGAAACAGGGTTGATGTAGTGGAATGTCTTCGTGGTCCAATCACGATCTGTCCCGCGATCCAGTCACGATCTAGGGCCGAACGGATGACACCTCCGCTTTCAACACACGTACATCTCAATGACATCTCCACCTCCTTGATCTACCAAGCCAAGGCGGAGTAGTAGATGAGTTCTCTGGTAGCAAGACGGCATGGTGGCGGCGGTGGTGGAGCTATCCCGGCAAGGCTTCGCCAAGCGCTACCAGGACGAATTAGAGGAGAAACGGTCTAGAGAGAGAGGGAGGGCTCTCCATGGCTTAGGGTGCGGCTGCCCTCCCTCTCCTTTAGTATATATAGGGGAAGGGGAGGGGCCCTAGGGTTTCCCCTAGGGGTGGGGCGGTGGCCATGTGGTGCCTTGGCTCCCAAGTTTGGGTGGCCGGCGCCCTTAGGGCTTGACCGACCAACCCCTTAGCTGCATGGCCCTAGGTGGGAGGGGCGGCCACCCCACCAGGCACTGATGCGACCCTTCTCACAGCCCATGGGGCACTCCGTGATAGGTGGACCCACCCGATGGAAACCCGGAACACTTCCGGCATCCCTGTCACAAAATCGGTAAGCCCCGAAACCTTTCTAGAACTCGAATATCAACTTCCAATAAATCAACCTTTACCTCCGGACCATTCCGGAACTCCACGTGCCATCCGGGATCTCATTCGAGACTCTGAACAACCTTCGGTCACGAACATACATAACTCAACAATATTGAATCATCACCGAATGTTAAGTGCGCAGAACCTGCGGGTTCGAGAACTATGTAGACATGATCGAGACACCTCTACGGCCAATAACCAATAGCGGGACCTAGATGCCCATATTGGTTCCTACATATTCTATGAAGATCGTTATCGATCGAACCACGATGTCAAGGATTCAATCAATCCCGTATGCAGTTCCTTTGTCTAACGGTCTGTTACTTTTTTGTGATTCGATCGTAAGTATCTCCATACCTACTTCAATATTGTTACCGACAAGTCTCTTTACTCGTTTCGTAATAGAGGATCATGTGACGAACCCCTTAGTCACATTGCTTGCAAGCTTCTTGTGATGTTGTATTACCGAGTGGGCATAGAGATACCTCTCAGTCATACGGACTAACAAATTGTAGTCTCGATCCACCCCAACCCAACAAACACCCTCAGAGATACCTGTAGAGCATCTTTATAGTCATCCAGTTACGTTGTGACATTTGATACACACGAGGCATTCCTACGCCATCAGGGAGTTGTGTGATCTCATGGTCATTGGAAGAGATACTTCACATGGATAAATAAGTAGCAATAAACTAACACAATCATATGTTATGCTTACAGTTGGGTCTTGTCCGTCACATCATTCTCCTAATGATGTGATCTCATTATCAAATGGCATGCCATGTCCATGGTCAGGAAACCTTGACCATCTTTGATCAACGAGCTAGTCTAGTAGAGGCTTACTAGGAACGCAATGTTTGTCTGTATACCCACACATGTATTTGAGTTAGCGATCAATACAATTCCAACATGGATAATAAATGATTATCATGAACAAAGAAATATAATAATAAACATTTTATTATTGCCTCGAGGGCATATTTCCAACATAGTTGTTTGTTAATTCTCAATAAATTTTATTCATTGCACCCCGACATGTAAAGTCATAATCTCCGAGAAGATAATTCCATAAGAGTGAAATGCAGGGTAAGAATATATAATTACGAAAAAACAAAAGGAAGTGTCATGTCATCTGTTTAATTATATATAACCTCAGACCAACAAATACGTTGATAATTGCTCTCAAGGAGCAAATATCACACCTTACGATCATTATACCAAGTTGTAAATTCTCTAAATCATGGTATGACTAAGGGTCAAAAAACAAATAAAAATAAAAATGATGCAAAATATACAACATCACCTTCCCCAAGCTTTGAACAAGCCTAGGAGGATGATTTTATCCATAAAATCATGTTGGCTCCTTCGGTGGTGATGGAGACGGAGACTCGGGAGCAGGATCATCTTCAAACATCCATGCCATGGGACATACATCCACAAAATATGAAGTAGTTTACAGACCCCTATAAGTTGAGGCTAAACTTATCATATTGAATATAGTTTCATACTCATAGTTTTCATAATGGACTTCGTAGATATACACGTGTGGCAGAGGTAGTGGATATCTTTCCATACTACAACAATTTTTTCATGATGAGTCTGGAACAATTTCTCCAGTGCCCCCTCCTCTTAAATTTGAAGAATAATGCCCAAAATTGTAAGGTTTTATGGTGTGTCATCACACCATGAAGATAAGGCTTGAGGACCTTCTATAAGAACTGGTCCGTTGACGAGCTCAATGAAGACATACTGATCCAAAATCCTAGAAACTCCTGGCAGAAACAACTCAAAACGAAAAGATACGAAAAGGTGTGATATATGGATCAAGAAAAATCTGGGGAATTCATTTTAAAAATTTGCATAAGGAAGTAGTCATCAGCGAAAGAAGGAGTTGAGGCAGTGTCCAAGGCAGCACACTTCTATGGAGTACCCGCATGGGGCCCTTATATCCTACAAGTTCATATGGTTTAGTTGTAGACTTTTCGAAGTAAGAGTATCGATCCCAAGGGGAGCACAGGAATTGAGCTTTGCCTCTTGTAATGAATTATGGATTTGTGCCTGTAAATAATTGTAGAATACAAAACAATGAGGGTGGAAGTAAATAGTGATTTTGGTGTAGAGTGAACTGAAAGTAAATAACATAAAAGTAAGTAACAAAATGAAAACACGAATAACAAGTGGAAACGACATAGGAGTAAGGCGTTCTCAAGGAGTTTCAAATCCATGTTGGTATTTTTCTTCCGTAAACTATGCATTCACATAGTATGGTCGCAATACTTGAGCCACTCTTTACAATTATGTTGTGTGGAGTCGGGTACAGAACACAATCTACTCTAGGTAAGCTTCGTGCCACGCAAGCCACTACCGTAGTCTCCCCCTATGGGTTACAACTTAGGTAATTAAGGGTTACACCACAGATGCGGCCTCTCTAAAGGTTCTCCATAATTCCCCTATCAATTGCAATGACTAGGATTAAACGCTTTTATTGTCTTCTCGAATTACCTTCACATCCCAACCTTTTACAACGATAGTAAAACACTTTGTGGCCATATGGAGGTAATGTTGAGTGGGGCCCTTCACAACATTCATGAAGTCTAATAAACTAAGCATTCAATAGCGGATCTCATATCCATTATTATATTTCAGATCCTATACATACAAAGGTTCATCCATTTCTCTAAGAACTAGGGGTCTACTCAAACATTGAGACAACAAACATCATGAGGGCAGTGATGGTAAACATGAATGAATCACACAGGTAATACACAAGATGATCCACTAGGGTTCCTAAAGTTAAAACAAGATGGAGGTGGACGATGATGTTGATGATGATAGTGGTGATAATGTTGTATCCCCCTTATGCTTGATGGTGAAGATGTTGATCTCCTCCTTGCCAATCCCTCCTTCAGATGACCTCGAAAGGATAGGGTTCCACCTCTCGGGCAAGTTTTTGATCCCTCTCTCTCGGCGTCTAGTCTCCGATCCGATTTCATCAGGAGGAAGTAGTGTACGAGATGACGGCGCTGGCACTTCATACTACCGCTCATACGAGCAGGCGTACTCGTATGAAGCGATGTCTTTGATTGTAGAGGCGTCAAAGTGACTCCTCTTTTGACCCCTTTGCTCCATTGTTTTATGGTAGATGGTATCACATTAAATAAGTGATTTCACTGCCATTTTCTAAGATTACTTTCATAAAATATAATTTGATCCAAAAGGCGTTACTTGAGGAATATCTACAAAAAGGGATGCGCGAACGCAATAAAATTCCACAAAGCCTGCCATGTAGGCACAAAATAACTACGGAAATCATCTCATAATTTTGACTCATCAACTCCCTCAATCTTGAGTCTTGCTCGTCCCCGAGCAAGTACCGTAGCTTGTAAACAACAAAGCCAACCTGGGGTTTATGAGATACAGATATTTATCAAAATACGAGTCCTCCATCAAGAGTCCTCTTGAGTAATTACCTGTATAATGATGATGTTAATGAACGTAAAACCAAACCTACTTTTCCAAAGTGACGCGCCATGCATGAGATGCAGACCTAAGTCAAACTTTGTAAAGTTTGACCAACTTTATAGAGAACTATATAAACTTTCACAGTAAACAAGATATATGATTTGAAAATATAATCAATGATGGTAGTAATGATATTGATATGATATTTTGGATGATAATTATTTTTTGTATAAACTTGGTCAAATTATGCAAATTTTGATTTAAAGCAAGGCTAATATGCAAAGTAAATAAAAATGAAGGGTGTACATACATACACTCATTACCAACTAACTTCCGATCTGCTGGGAGACACACGGAGTACATATCTGGTGCAACCGAGTTTATTGTGCTAATAGTGCACCAATGTCAAAAACTCATTCAAAGACGTTCCAAAAATCAGGAAAAAAATGAGTACATGGACACAATATATGTAGGAGATATGCCCTAGAGGCAATAATAAATGTTATTGATTATCTCCCTGTTCATAATTAGGTTTATGTTCCATGCTATAACTGCTATGGTTCTCGAGTCTACAATAACGAGGAGGCTTGAAGGAAGACTCATATGCACGTGTGGAATAATAAACGATAAATTGTATTCCTAGTCTGGCCTCTAAGACTGGCTCAAGTATTGTATGATGATCCTGTTTTCCTGATCATGGGCATGGCTATGCCGGCAATTTTGAGGACACAATGTTAGAAGAACATTTGTGTTGAATCGACCCGAATTGATGTTATGCTATGAGTTACATTTGTCATAAGTTAATGGTTAATAACACAGGGAAGTTAATGTTTGCATAATTCCTTAGACAATGAGAGTATCGAGTTTCTTCATGCTTGCTTCGTGAACTTTGGGGTTTGTTAAACGTCATCCGTAAATGGGTGGCTATTACGGCGGCTTACGGGTTCCTGGAAAAGTATGTCAAGTAACTTGATAGCTCAAGATTGGGATTTGCTCCTCCGACGATGGAGAGATATCTCTGGGCCCTCTCGGTGTTACGGTATCCATCATCGTCTGGCCAGACACTTTGTGATTTGATCAAGGGGATGCCGGAACATGGGAACGAGAAAAGAGAACAATATCGGTAACGAGGTAACTGGCATAGTGGACAAGTTGTTGATCCACGAGGATGCCAACATGTCTCACCTCAGGTATTTGTAACATATCGCGAAGCAATAGGAATAGCACATGAGAACTGGAGGTTCACTCGAATATTCATTCTTGTGGGTATAGGGGTTAATATGGGTGTCCACGGCTCCGATGTTGATCATTGATCAGAAGGGGTTCCGGGTCATGTCTATGCTTCACCGAACCTATAGGGTCACACGCTTAAGGGTCATCTATCTGCTGAATACTAGACAAGGAGTCTGAGAGAACATCACCGAAAAAGTTTCGGACACCGGAAAAGGTTCGGACACCGGAATTTGCATAGTCCTGATCTTGACGGAATGGTCGAATCTCAAAAAGTTCTGGCAATCCACGATCCTTTCATACTGCTCCTGAGTATGCTGATTGACAGATCAACGAAGTGCTAACAGTTCGTTGGGTTCCACCATAGTTGAGAAAGATGGATGTTTCGCAGACAAAAGGGCAATGCAGATGTGATCTGCACGGGGGTCACGTGTATGACGAAGTTTAGTATGGGGCTCGAGATTTTATTATCTTGTGTTTTATACACCCTGGAAAGTTAATCTAGCAACTTGAATTATCATACTTGATGATGGACGTTGGTAGATTCGGTTTGTTTCAAAACCTTAGAAGCCACGTAAGACAAGTTTTTGCATGAACCGATTAGAGGCGTCTAACTTGGTTTTGTAGGATGGTTTGCATGTGCATATGATGTGGTATAGCAATGCTCATATTAATTTGATTATGTATGAGATGACTATATGGTGTAATATTAACATGACCTACGTGTCATGATTCGGCATGATGGCTGGAGCCATATGATAGTCACTTTAATGACCTGCGTGTCAACCTTAAGTAATGCACTTATTTTATTAGCTATAGAGATAGCAATATTATCAGGTGCATCGACAAGGTGGTGGCAATCTTCGCGAAGGTGAACACCGACGCGAATGCCGAAGACGAAGGAATGAAATACTTCTCCGTCAGAAAGCGCTATACCATATCATGCTATTATGAATTGCCTGAGATGTTTATCCCTCTTGATGCACCCTTCTTGATTGCGCGGTAGTCTCTTTTTATTAGGGTGATCTCTCACAAAATATCAAGTAGTTAGTGTTCTCCCAAGTGTAGCACCGTCATGGCACCTATCTCTTCAGGGTATCACATGGTTACATGGGTACGAAGGATTAGAGAAGTGTGAGGCGGGTGAGTTGAGACCTCGTAACGAGATCACTTGGTTGTCTTGACGTTCAGGCATGAAAGTCATGAGCTCGGAACACACGCATCGAAAGATGAACAAGAGTCACATAGAGATGTGATTGGCAAGTTGGCCTACCAATTGAAATTCTCGTCACTTGAGATGGTTACATCCTTGACGTTGAATTGAAAGTTGGGTCTTGCATCACTCAAAATCAATTATGAGAGATATTCATTTGAGTGGGAGCGCAATGTAGAATTAAATTTTTTAATTCTCACTGCAATTAATTTCGAACAATGTCTAAGTGTGATTTGCATAATAGTTGTAGAATAATGGCTCGCGTTTCCACGTTCCCTATTAAAATTGAATAGCTATTAAATATCTGGTTAAAACTTTATGGTTGGTAACGTAATGTGAGGATTGTCCTCAAGAGTGCCGAGAAGGACTTTGTCCTATCGCATGCTTTTGGTATTCTCCCGCTAATGCTATGGATCATGTGACTCTCATCCTTCAATCCAAAAGCTAGTAATCCTTTTCAGTCAAAGTGCAATATGTTTGCTTCCATGAGACCCGAACTTTGAAAGTTTGGATAGTTATGTGATATTCATGGAATCTGAAAATCATTTTCAGAGATAGACAAAGGCTAAAAGATATGAGATATCCAAAGAAATGTTTGTTTGCAAACTACTAGTAAAGAAGTTTACTATGCATTAGACTGATAAGAGAGGGATCCAGGAGAACGCCTGTCATATGATGAAAGGTGAATAAAACAACAACTTAAAGAGAAAGGAAGTGTCCGAAGGGTGTTAGTGAGGATTTCACGCCTAGGAAGTCCAGGGCTAACACTACTCTTAAGTTGGATGCTTCTTTTGAGAGTAGGAGAAACACTGAAAAGTTAAACTGTTAGATGCATAATGGCAAGAGGAAAGAAGACTGGAATATCCAACTCATGTATGAATGTCATACAAGTTTTTGATGTATAGAAGGTTGGTCAAAGATATAGTTCTTGGGAATTAGGGTTAAACATGTTAATCACTAATTCTTGGGTATTGTGAATTAATCACAAAGATACCCGCTCGATTGCATTATGTTGCAACTCCATGTAAGAACTACTATGGCCTGAAAGACTAGCCAGGGATGAGGTTTAGATACACACAGGGAACATAGTAAATGTTACTATGCCTTCCATCGGTGTATTCCCTATGTATTAAGTTTCATAATTCATTTTAGAGTTTCACACTCTAGCCCTTTGCATAAGGTATCTTGCAAGAAGGTTGTTCATAAGAGAACTTTTCATGTTCGGTGTTATGAATAACATAAGAGCCATACTTTCATTATGAATGAGACGTATGTTATGAATATTGATAATATTACATTACCTCTGGGTTTACTTTTATAATTCATTTTAGAGTTTCATATACTCTATCCCACTGCACAATGTTTGTTGCAAAAGAGTTGTTCATAAAAACAACAATTTTTGTTCAGTATTATGAATAACATGAAGGGCCATGCTTCCATCCTAGATGGGATGTATGTTATGAATATTGATGGAAATATGATACATCCATAACACTGACGCTAAATGTCACAAGACTAAAATAATACCACATATGTGTGGCACTGCATTTGGTCACATTGGAGAAACGCGCATGGAGAATTCCATTATGATGGATTTTGAAGTCGTTTGATTTTGAATCATCTGACACTTGTAACTTTCCTCCAAAAAGGTGAACTAACTAAAATACCGTTCACAGGCCATAAGGAACGAGCAAAGAACTTATTGGTTATCATACATTTGATGTATGTAGTCCGATAAATGTTGTTGCAAACAGTGGATTTGTCTACCTTAAAAATGACTCAAGTAGATATATGGATATTTACTTGATGAGATGTAAGTCTGGATCTTTTGAAATCATTCGAAAGGTTTTCGAAAATGAAGTAGAAGTTATTGTACCAAGAAAATTATGTTTCTGCAATTTTATTGCGGAAAGGAATATTTGAGTTACAAGTTTAGCGAATGTTTGATGAGTTGTGAAAAAGGTTTCATAACTTGCACCTCCCGGAACACCACAGCAAGTGGAAAGTCCGTGAAGATGTAATCAAACCATTTATGACATGGTAAGATCAAAGATGACACAAATAGATTTGCCATTATATCTTTTATAGAGTGATGCTTTAGAGACTGCGGCTTTTACACTGAAAAGAGATCCATCAGGTCTGTTGAAATGACGCCATGGTATGGTACGCCCAACCATGTTATATCTTTTCTTAACATTTGGAATATGGGGCTTGTGTAAAAGGTTACAAACCTATTCCAAATCAGACAAGTGCTACTTTGTATGGTTATCCCAAGTCATTGGGTATTCCCCCACCACTATACCGAGGAAAAGGGTTTTGCCACAAAACGGTATGCTTTTAAAGAGAATAGTTCTTACAAAAGGTGAGTGGGAGGACAGTGCAACTCGACGAGATAACCAGTATCTTCATCATCAGTTCAAAGGAAAGAAACCCTGGAAATGATTCTGTTGTTTCCTACTACGACTGATACGGAAGTCTCTACAATGAAATGTATGGACTTCGGTCGAACGTGCAGCTGAACCATGTAGGCAAAGCTCGTGCAAACCTATCAGGTGCGCAAACGAGATATTGTTGTTAGACAACAGTATACCTATAATACACAAGGAAGCGTTGATGGGCCCTGACTCCGGGATTGGCTAAATGCCAATACAATCTGAGATAGTTTCCATATAAGTGATTCAAGAATAAAACCTTGATACACATTTTGGAGGACTTAGAGTCTAATGAATATTTATGGAACTAAAAACCAATACGGATAAAAATGTTTTATCCATAAAGCTCGACTTGTTGAAATAACAAGTTCAAGGAGTTGACTACGATGAGGTTGTTTCACCGTAGCGATGCTTAAGGTCGGTTCGGGTTGAACTAGCAATTAATACATATATCAATCATGAGATATGAAACATGGATGACAAAAGGATTTCCATCTGATGTAAATGAAACCTAGGACTTGTATGTGATACAGTCCAAAGTAATTTGTCGATCCAGAGGATGCTAGTAAGTATGCAAACTTCAGAGTTCCAGCAATGGATAGAAGAGAGCAAAATGGAGTTGGAATCTTCGTGATTTGATGAAATGGTCAAAAGGGTTTTTTACTTCATCAATGGGTAACGAAGATGCTTGTGATTCAAGAAAGTAAGTGGGAGCATAATAATATTTCTAAAAACATTGTGTGCTTGACACATTGTTAATTGGAAATAAATTTCTTGACACGAATTAGGACTTCATTTGAAAATATTTTTGCGATGAAGTGCTTAGGCTAAATAGCCTCCATATTAGGCATGATGATCTATGGAGATAGATTTACCTAAAGGGGCTAAGCAATGAATACATATTGACAAGGTGCTAAAACCTTTTAGCATTTAAAAACGCCAAGGAGTGATTCTTGCCGAAGTCACATGGAAAGAGTTTTTGCAAGACTTAGTGTCCCAAAACACTGACGAGTAAAATACATGATGGAGATTCCACACACTCTAGTGTTTGGATTAATCATGTATTCCATGGTATGTAAAAACAACCAGATATGTCCGATACTCCCAAGTTGTTGCGAGCATAGATACCAAAGTGATCAAAGCACTGATCATGGGACAATAGTGAAAGATGTCATTAAGTACTAGAGTAGTGCTGATGACATGTTTTCTCACAAGTAGAGATTATGAAGTTCTCGTTGTAAGTAATTACATCGATACAGTCTCAATCAATGCTCCATGCGATTTTCGATTTAAGTTAAGGGTTTTGTGTAATACACAATATGGTGGCACGGTAGTTGGAAATTGTTCCAAACAAGATAGTGTGGCGAATTCTATAACAAAGGCTAAGTATGTTGATGCTTTGGAAGCGACAAAGAAGTTGTTGAATCATATAGTTCATTCATGAACTTAGTATGGTTCCAAGATGGATTTGGTCTATGAGACACTATTGCAGATAGTTGGTCCATAGCTGAGTCTGAGGAATCAGGTTTCGACCAATGATTCACACATATGCAAAGCCAAGTTCACACAAAATACGAATTTTGTGATAGCGTGAAAATGCGAGGATATGCAAAGTTACACACGGAGCTGAAGTTGTCAGATCCGTTGGACATCAGGCAATACCACAAGCGAAGCATATTTTACACCATTATGCCATAGGTGTAAAGTGCATTAGCATTGACTAGATTATTGACTCTAGTGCAAGTGGGAGTCTGTAGGAGATATGCCCTAGAGGCAATAATAAATTTTATTGATTATCTCCCTGTTCATAATTAGGTTTATGTTCTATGCTATAACTGCTATGGTTCTCGAGTCTACAATAACCACGAGGCTTGAAGGAAGACTCATATGCACGTGTGGAATAATAAACGGTAAATTGTATTCCTAGTGTGGCCTCGAAGACTGGCTCAAGTATTGCATGATGATCCTATTTTCCTGATCATGGGCATGGCTATGCCGGCAATTTTGAGGGCACAATGTTAGAAGAACATTTGTGTTGAATCGACCCGAATTGATGTTATGCTATGAGATACATTCTTCATAAGTTAATGGTTAATAACACAGGGAAGTTAATGTTTGCATAATTCCTTAGACCATGAGAGTATCGAGTTTCTTCATGCTTGCTTCATGAACTTTGGGGTTTGTTAAACGTCATCTGTAAATGGGTGGCTATTACGGCGGCTTACGGGTTCATGGAAAAGTATGTCAAGTAACTTGATAGCTCAAGATTGGGATTTGCTCCTCCAACGATGTAGAGATATCTCTGGGCCCTCTCGGTGTTATGGCATCCATCATCGTCTGTCCAGACACTTTGTGATTTGATCACGGGGATGCCGGAACACGGGAACGAGAAAAGAGAACAATACCGGTAACGAGGTAACTGGCATAGTGGACAAGTTGTTGATCCATGGGGATGCCAACATGTCTCACCTCGGGTATTTGTAACATATCGCGAAGCAATAGGAATAGCACACAACAACTGGAGGTTCACTCGAATATTCATTCGTGTGGGTATAGGGGTCAATATGGGTGTCCACGGGTCCGATGTTGATCATTGATCGGAAGGGGTTCCGGGTCATGTCTATGCTTCACCGAACCTATAGGGTCACACTCTTAAGGGTCATCTATCTGCTGAATACGAGACAAGGAGTCTGAGAGAAAATCACCGAAAAAGTTTCGGACACCGGAAAAGTTTCGGACAGCGGAAAAGTTTCGTAGAGAGAACACCGGAACAGTTTCGATGAAACTGAAAAGTTGTTTCAGGGGATACCACTAAGTCAAATTGGTTTCGGCACATGCCTGATAATTCTTGGAGGGTGCCAGTATCATTCTGGAAACTTCTGGAAATTTTCCGGAAGAAAAACCGGAAATGTTCCGGAGCTGCGGGAACCACTTCAAATGCTTTTCGCAGATGAAAATCACTAATTCGGAATTTTTCCGGATCACATTGAAAATTATTTTAGTAGGATACTAGAAATGTTCTAAGCCCACAAATATTTTCAGCTCGACCGGACGCTGAAAATGTCGTCGTGAATAGTGAAAGTGCGTTTTGGGAGAAAATATCTCGTGAATAGTGGAAACACTATTATGAATAGTGGGGAAACACTATTGGGAGAAAATATATCATGACTAGTGAAAACACTATTACAAAATAGTGGAAAACACTATTGTGAATAGTGGGAAACACTATTTATGAATAGTGGAATCACTATTATGAATAGCGAAAATATCTGAGGGCATGTTGGTATTTTTACCATAGTCTCTCACCCTATAAATAGGGTTGAGAGGCAGCCCAAGAACTCAATCAAACTCTCTCACACAAGCCATGCATGATCTGGCATTCTCTCTCCCTCCCATCGAAATAGTTTCGTAGAGCCAAAAGGTTATCTGGACTCCGGTGGGAAATAGTTCTGGACGGCGAAGCCCTGCCGGATAGTTGACACCGTATGTGTGCAACTCTGTAGAGAGATCGTAGTTTCGGTGTTAGTTCGAGAGTGCCTCCCGAAGGGCTGTCCATGTGACAGTCCAAGTTTCGGAGGTCCTCCTGAAGGGCTGTCCGCGACACTGTCCGGGGGACTGTCCGACCGTCCCGGAGGGCTGTCCGCGGGGCAGATGAGGGTATACATCCTCGCGGTTAGGAGGTTGTAAATCCTAGCTGCGGGGATCTGCACTGCCAATCGTCATCGACTTTACTTCCGCTGCGCTACGAGTCGGTAACGAAATAGACCAAACCTTGTATGCAGTCTCCATAGTGGTCCTGGGATGGTGCGTAGGTCGGAAATTTTTTGTTTTCTACTGCGTTACCCAACAATATATGTCTACCATGTCGTGGCATTTTAGCTAAAAATTCAACTCACACGTTGAGAAACGGAAAAGACAAATCATAACATGAATGTTCTTAGTTTAAATTGGGCCATGCATTGGGACGGTTTGCACTACCACAATTGAATTTGTTGTTTTTGTTTCTTTTGTTGTGAGTTGAGTTTGGAACTGAAATTTCGTAACATGTTAGATGTATGATAACTATTTACTCTCATTTTTTAGTTTGTTTAGAACTAATAGTGCATGTTTTTTATGTTCAGTGCACTGGTAGCACAAAAACTCCGGGTGCTCAGGATACACTCTTTGTCTGCCTACCCACAATTCTACATTACTAGAAAATTCAGACGAGCGAATTGATCTTTGCTTACATAGATAGGTTCCTTGTCATGAAACTTTTCCATCCGGGTTCAAGTTATAGACTTGACACACATGATCGCATTTTCCTATATTTATTTCAAGTTTACCGTCACTATATGTTCAATGATATGATGTGGTAATCAACTATGAGGCATTTGGGGTGACTTCATTGTTGGCTCAGCCTCTTGAATATGCTAATAGGTGTATGGTGTATGTGTGAGTTCATAGGTATGAGTATCAGTGCATTATGTGAGCGTCTGCGTTTGTACTATGTTTCCAATAAAGAGAGAAACATGTGTGGCGATGTCGTGGCTGGATCAATGATAATCAACGAAATCTCTTCATGCAATTTGTGAAAAGAGGTCCCAAAAGACCCCCAAAGTTTCATTAAGAATAATGTGGTGGAATACATCAAATTTCAAAAGATCCATGACTAGTGTTTGGTTGACGTGCAAATTCTGAAAAAGTTGTTGTGAAAAAGTTTGTTTTGGAAAAGTTGTTGTGGAAAAGCTGGAAGCTAAAAAGTTAGGGTACCCCCAGCTTTAAAATTTACACTAGGAATAAGTTGCTTTGAACATTTACCCCTTTGGTTAGCTTTTACCTTTTCAAAGCAGAAGTTGGTAAAAAAAAGCTCAACCAAAGACAGCCTCAACCTAAAATGCAAGCTGGTCCATGACTTTTCAAGGAGAATCCCAACATCTAGATGAAAAATAAAATCAAGTTCTCCTCGTCTTCCACACGGACACAAGCATGTCGTCGCTAGGGATGGAACAGCTTGGGATGGTGAAGCTTCCACTACACCTCATCACAGACTCCATAGAGAGGACGCACCCCCTCGCTTTTGGTTCCTTGGCCGGAGGAAGAACAAGGACCACCTTGCGACCATTGGATTCAGTGACATGATGGAGCCGATCGGCAGCCAACCACCGTGGCTACACTAGTGCAGGCGTCTACTGTACAAACAGTTTTCAACCCCTTTCCCTGATGTAGTCTCAACCCATCGCCTTGCATGTGTGGGCGATAGGGGGATATCTCACACTACATGAAAAACCCGTTGGCGATGCCTGCTCCCGGTCACACACGGTAGGCAAAATTATGTCGTTTGCGATTGGAAGGACTATCACAAATAGGTATTTAGGTGCAATCGTGTGAGATGTGCAGTCCATCCCACATAATGAATCCCAAACATATGTTTCCGTTCGTATTGTACATCACACACAATTTTCTGCTTAACATCGTCTGTGTTAGGGGCGGCCATCGCGCACGGTGCCTAGAAGAAACCGTTTGGCATAGGGTTTTCCATCACACACACATTTTATGTGAAAACGTTTGCGAATGGGTTTTCTAACACACACAGTTTGCACCCGGAAATTGTGTGTGATTGTTCACTGATCCAACACGCCAATTTTCCAGCAAGCGTGTGAGTTTGTTGAGGTCATCGCTGACGGTGTTCTATGAAAAACCGTCTTCAATATGAAACCCCAATAATCAGGATAATTGCTCTATTATTTATAATTCAGCTAGTAAACAAATTGATACTTCATATAAAGCACATAATGTATTTCATTTCGTATTATGACAACCAGGATTTCATAATTGAAATACATCCGAATAAAACATCATATAGGCATATACTACCTAGCTACCCAATTACATGACAGGACCGAGTTTCACATGCAACATCTAAAACCTTTGGAAAATAGCATCATATGTGGTAAATAGACATATGAATCTCGTCTAGAAAACTACCGAAGCAGAAGGCAAATACTAAGCCTTCACTGATGTCGAAGGTTCTTGCAACTTTATGCCAGTGCCTGTGGATGGTTACCCGCCCATCCTTCATCCTCTTGAGGAAGACTTCAAGATTATACTATGGGTGGTGTATGAATACCTTCCTCGCCTCTTGACCATACAGGAGGTTTGATACGTACTCATGGATGGACTGTTTTGGAAAGGACAGGAAACCAAGATATGCGTAAATTTCGTTTCTAAAAATTGAAATTTCACATAGGGAAAAAACACAAGGTAAAAGAGGTAGCACCATCCTATAGTTCACTGATGTCTTCTTCATTGTGCACACAAACACCTTGTTGTTTTTTTGTCGCAAGTTTCTTTATCTTAACAATCTTTCTGAGTTTCTTGATTTGACTGATATTCATGAACACATCATTTCCCCACATTCAAGATGGGTCGAACAGTGGGTCTAAACTCTTACGAAAGAACCTACATGTGCAAGACCAAATTATTATTAGAAACCTGAATATTAGAATGGTTCCTGCAATTGTGCAATAATGTGTTATTAGCCAAAGGATCATGAAAGTGCAAACCTCGATGGTAAACCGCGGTGTCTCCCATTGTTCCCCTTGTAACGTGTTCAATAATAGATATTGATCAGTAAAAAAATTTAATAAATGCATTGCATATCCAACATATGAATTCAAGCCGAATGGAAAAGCCAAGTGTGCTAAGAACTATGAAATATAGCAATTGTAGGTTTCACATGCATAACAAAACGAAATTGTACCAACAATAATTGAACATCACATTGCAGATGATCACCAAAATAACTGAACCAAACAGTTAACTGAGCATCACATTGCACAATACAACATAGTAGTAGAAGGTCAGATTGCATAGTAGCATCACATTGCATATTTCACTAGAGTTTCTTAAGGAAAGACATGAGCAGCACATGTAGCAGGTAAACCAAACATGTGTAACAGGCATAGCTAGCTGAACACAGGTCATTATTAATTAAGTTTAGAAGACAAGATATTCCTCGTCGTTGGAGATATCGACAACGATGGGCTTGGGAAAGGTCGAGGCCGAGGCCTCAACATCGTGGGTGCCTCTGCCTGTTCGGGCACCAACCTGCCTACTATGGAGTTGAGGAAAGCGTGGGCATGCTGAGAAAACAACTCGAAGTCATCGTCGAAGGAAACAACTGAGCCTTGGAGAAAACACAACGAGTTGTTGTTCAAAGTAGCCAACCGTGTGGCGGCATCCACTTGCGAGGCATCAACAGTGGCCTCGACGTCTAGATGCCGCTCCAAGATCTGGGGTCAGCATGCATGGTAGCCAACGCGGCCTCATCCGCGCGTGCGGTCGTGATTTGCTTCTCCGCTGCCAGGTGCTCCTTGAAATCCTGGCTATACTGCGTGCACCATGTCTTTCAGCGGCAGTTATGTGGGGGGTGGGCCAGTGATTTTGGTTGAATGTGTCACGTCGGTGTTCTGGCCATGTGGAATGGAGGAGGACGGGTATGGGGAAGGCTTGGATTACCTCACTATGACTAGATGGATGAGGCCAAGTAGCAGGAAGGAGCGTCGCTGGCGAGGAGGCCGCGCTGCAAGCAAGCAGCAAAGGTTTGAACTTAGGAAATGAAGGGGCATCAGGGAGAATGGGAAATATGTCTTTTGGTTGGTACGAGGGGTGGGGGAGGTAGAAATTTGTGTGGCAGCCCAAAATTTTGTTCGGTGCGGCAAAAAAAATAGCGCGCACAGTCACATCGAACACTGTAACTTTACCATAGCTGTGTGCGATATTAAACAACACAAACGTACCCTATAGGGTATCCCATGTGTGATGAGACTAGACGTGGAAATTTTGGTCTCTAAGCTTCCGGCGTAAGATATCGGATACTACATTGCACACGGTACTCGCATTTCAAAGGCAAATTTTGGTCCAAATTTCCCTCGTTACATTGTTCATTGCTTAGTTGAACAACACTTGCAAATTTGAGTACTACACAAAAGAGACTAAAGCACTGCCCGCACTTACTTAATCGAGCAACTAATAAACATTAGTTAATTAACTTAAACATTACTGTAACCAAACAACACCGCTCTAGACAGAGACTAATATTCCGCCTGGCATTCGTCGATCTTTGCCGCCTCCTCGGTGACCAGCTCCCGCTCGACGAACACCGGGGAAAGGAGATCCATCGCCACATACTCCAGCATCTCGCAGTCTTTGTCCACCATCTCTTTGGATAAGGCCGCCATGAGCCGGGCGTGGGCGGCCTTGCTTCGGGCATGGACGGCCACAATCTTGGCTAGGGAGGACGCCGACAAACGGACACCTTCTCAAGCACACTCAGCGATTACCAACTCAACGGAGGTGGGTTGTCGACCGATGTTGGAGAAGGCAGACGTGATTTGTGCAGCGACCAACATGAGCTGGGTGTGAGCGGCCTCGAGATGGGACTAGGGGTCCGCCATCAGGGCTACGGCGAGCACCGAGGAGTTAACACATGATGTGCCATTCTTTCCATTTGCTATCCCCGTCGCGGTTGTTGTTGCCGCCCTCACAGCTACAACAGCTGCCATTTCGGGTGTTGTAGCCGCTTAGTCGGAGGTAGCGGTCGCGCTCAAGCATGTTGAGAGCGCGCTCAAGGCTGATGCGGTCGCGCTCCCGCCAGAGTCAGTTGTCGAAGTTGCCCTCACGATGGGGATCCATGTCCCCATCTTTCACCGGTGACGATTGAAAAGTAAAATGGTCTGAGGAGTTAGTGCGGTAAATTGGTCGGCGGTGTACTGTAGCCGACGAAGCTTCCGGCCTAAGCCATGCATTATGAGGATTGGCCCAAGATATTTTGTACTGCATCACACACGATTCATGAACGTCAACTATTTGTGAAAGACTTATTTTTCAAAATTCTTTTAAAACAAAAAATAAGGTTAATTCGACAAAGGACGGTGTTTCGATTCCAATAAGATTTATGTGTCGTGCACACTGACCAATAGTTGTGTCGTGCTAAAATATGGAATTATTCACGGTCTATCTGGCATTTTTATAAATTAATTCAGTTTTCTAGATATTTAATGTGTATAATTCAAATTTGAACTATCGTCCCAATGTCCGTGCATCAAAATGGGATGAAAATCATATTAGTGCCCATGGCTTCATCCGAGGTCATGGGCAATAAATGGGAATGAACTTCAAACATCTTGACAACTTGGCTCGGCCACAAATGTTGAGAAATTTGGTTTTTAAATTACTTTAAGTCCAAAACGCGTCAGAATTTCGAAAAACTTGGCATGTTGTCATGACATGGCACATATGTGCCATGGTAAGAAAATTGTCCAACATGGGACAATTTTTGCCACACGGCTTATCACTTCAATCTTTAAGGTCCCGATAAGGAAAACGTCACCTTATCTAGGCAAAACGACATCCACTCATCTTCTCGCCATGAACTTTGGAGGCAACTCACACCAGTAAGAGTGTCTTGCTAAAATATGGAATTATTCAGGGTTCTTTTCTCATTTCACGTTAATTGTGTTCTCTAGGCATACAGTGTGGATAATTCAAATTTGAACTAAAATCACAAGGTACGGTGCATCAAAATGGGTTGAAAATTCATATAAGTGTCCATGGCTACTTTGGGCCCCATGCAAGATATGGGAATGCATTTCAAACATCTCGGGGTTTTGTCTCAGCCACATACATAGAGAAACTTGGTTTTACATTCATGTATAAATCAAAAACTCATCAGAAATTCAGGAAACTTGGCATGGTCTCATGGCATGGCTCATATGTGTCCTTATGATAAATTGTCCGATTTGGGACAAGTTTTGGCACAGGCCCTTACAAACCTCACCTACTCACAGGAAGCTAGCTTTTGTGGTTTCGATAAGGAACGTGTCACCTTATGTGGGCGAATCGACATCTGTTAGCTCTTCTTGTCATAAATTGTATATTTCTAGAGGCAACATATACCAAAATGAGTGTCATTCCAAAATATGAAATTATACATGCTTCGTTTGGGATTTTTATACATTAATTAACTTTTATATACATTATTTAACGTGCATAATTCAAATTCGAACTACATTCACAAGGTACGGTGCATCAAAATGGGTTGAAAAGCATATAAGTGTACATGCATCTTTAGGATCCCATGCAATACATGGGGATGAATTTCAAACATCTCGCAGTCTTGGCTTGGCCATACAAACATTGAAAAACACGGGTTTTAAATCATGTATAAATAAAAAATCTAGTCAGAAAATTCATGAAACTTGTCATGGTGTCATAACATATATGGCTCATATGTGCCCGGTAAAATAATATCCAATTTGGGACAAGTTTTTGGCACAAGCCCCGCACAAACCAAAGATTAATTTTTACGTAAAGCTTTGTTGTTTCTATATGGAATGTGTCACCTTATGTGGGCGAATCGACATCCGCTGCCTCTTCTCATCTTGAACTAATTCTATATGCAACATATACCAAAATGAGAGTGTTGTGCCAAAATATGAAATTATACATGGTTCATTTGCCCTTTTTATACATTAATTGACTTTTATATGCATTATTTAACGTGCATAAATCAAATTTGAACTACAATCAGAAGGTCCGGTCCATCTAAATGGGTTGAAAACCGTATAAGTGTACATGCATCTTTAGGATCCCATGTAATATATGCGAATAAATTTCAAACATCTCGCGGTTTGGCTCGACCACAAAAACATTGAGAAACTCGGGTTTTAAATCATGTGTAAATCAAAAACTAGTCAGAAAATTCATGAAACTTGGCATGGTGTCACAACATGCATGGCCCATATGTGCCATGGTAAAATAATGTCCAATTTGGGACACGTTTGGCACAAGCCCCGCACAAACCAAAGATTAATTATCATGTGAAGCTTTGTTGTTTCGATATGGATTGTGTCACCACATGTGGGTGAATCGACATTTGCTACCTCTTCTCGTCTTGAACTATTTCTATAGGCAACATATACCAAAATGAGAGTGTCGTGCCAAAATATGAAAGTATACATGGTTCGTTTGGCCTTTTTTATACATTATTTGACTTTTATATGCATTATTTAACGTGCATAATTCAAATCTGAATTACAATCAGAAGATCTGGTGCATCAAAATGGGTTGAAAACCATCTTAGTGTGACATGTGAATGAGTTTCAAACATCTCGATGTTTTGGCTTGGACACAAAAACATTGAGAAACTAAGGTTTTAAATCATGTAAATCAAAAACTCGTCAAGAGATTCATGAAACTTTGCATGGTTTCGTGAACATAACAAATAAAGGCATCACAACATTTTGTTTTCCTATCCGAGACTCGTTTTTTAATATATATTTTCTGTTAGAGCCAACATTGAGAATATTAGTTATATTGTAGTAAATCTAGAACTCACACAAAATTCAAGAAATTTGGCCTCGCGTCATTATATAGCACAAATATGTTGTGGTATTTTTCGTGTCATTAATAGCAAACAAAAGCTTTTTGGAACAAAAAATTGTCACGTTTCCACGCAAACAGTTGCATTATTTTCAAACCGTTGGCTTTCTACTGCCCTTTACGTGTTGCCAAGCGTCGCACTCTTCTATTGGCTAGGGCTTAGGAGGTGTCATGCGAGCAGCTTCTTGAGTTGAGAGGAGGTGTGCGAACTGGCATCCGCCGCGCGGGCTCACCGGGAGTCGTGCGGGCAGTATGTCGAAGACTCACCGGGAATCGAGCCCTTTGACCTTCGTATCTGCCCTCCTTGCTTCCAAGTGGTCCATCAATGGTGCCTGAGTCGCTGTTTATTAGGCGGCTTTACTTCCCACTCACTCACAATCCTTCATATATCTTCGTCTCACATTCCCCTCCATCTTCTGACCTCCATGGCGACCTACGCCATGGTGCAGAAGGATCATATGCCACTAGTCTTCCAATTTGGTGAACTTGACACCGAGCTGAAAGAGATAGAACATAAAGACGAATGGGACGTCATGGACATGGCCCTAGAAGAGTTGCATGTCGTAGCGGATGCTACCCCGACGCACTCACCATCAACCATCACCATGCCTGCGCAGGAAACCATCCCCGTGGAATTGACGGGTTGGTCACCCGGCATCATCGTAGCGCTGGAAACGGCGGGCGTCAGGGAGGTCCCTGCCGACCCGGGTGAGCTCGTGTACGTGCAAGCGCCAGCGCCTCCTCCTGTCCTGTGCTCGTGCGCGCCCTTGCACATGCCACACCGGTCCCAGTGCACGTGCCCACACCTACGGCACCTGCACCCACCGCGCATGTGCCCGTGTGCGCGCCTGCACCCATCACAGCCCCCTCAGCGGATTGGGCCGTCGCTGTCGACAGCGTTCTTGTAGCACCGCTAGTCGCCGCCCCCCGGCCCCTCGCCCGTTGATTGCGCGACGACCGGCTCTTTGATTGTGAATTTCATAATATTATGATCTCGGTTGAATAACTATACAACTGCGCCCCGAAGCACGAGAACGCCGCCGCAAGAGGCCGCCGCCGCAACTAGTTTCCTTTATATTGTATCGCGATTGTATTAATGTAAAGTGAAAGCTTGATTGAATGAAATCTATGGTTTGATGAACTAAGTATTTATCTCTGAATTCATGTAGCAAACCAAAAACCATCATAGTTTTATCTGAATGAACACACATCACAAACGGTTCAGGTTGAATACCCATTTGAAGATCGACAACTATCTTTCCTTTGCCCATAAGCTAAGTAAAAATATTGGCGTGAAGGATTGGTCCAATGCGTCATTGCAAAGTTTCTCGAATATGATCTGTGTGCCTAGTACAGACAATCCGGGAAGATTTGCATCTATCATACTGGGTAAATTTCCATGTGTCAAATCGGAAACATTGGCATATGTCGATCTAGTAACATTGGCATTTGTCAACATTGTAGCACTGGCATTCGTCAAGTATTGCAGGAGCAAAATCACAATTAGGGTGTAATTTTGCAACTCAAATTCACTTTAAACATGGATTTCCTTCATACATTAAGCACTGGTCTTTGTACAATACAGTTCAACTCGACAGCTGAACCGAACAAACTTTTCTCCATATTTTGCCAACCACGTACTGAACTAGCTAGTTCAACTATATACTGGCTAATTAAATTACGTGGTACAGTTCAACCATATCTATAGTAAGATGAATTGAACAAAATAGCCCCTAAATACTAGTACTATGGAGGGGCTTTGTACTGTTTCCAGTAGAATCGAGCGCGCTCAGTAAGAGCAAGTGGAGGAGGAGGAGCATGCCAACGAGTTGGAGGGGCTTTGTACTGTTGCTTGCCAGTGCTGCCCTTCGATGCTCAAGACGTCCCTCCTTGAAGCGACGGGACTCTGCGTAGATCTCCGCATTCTGCGTCGCCGTTGCGGCTTCTCCTCCGGCCAAGCCGTCGGTGAGCTTCTTCGCGTGTGCGACCTGGCACTCCACCTCCTTCTCTAGGAAGTAGATGTAGCGTGCAAGGATTGCGACGCAGAAGCCCAGCGGCGGGCCTTTGGCGAACTCCACCTCCCACATTCTGGCCTTGGTGGCGACGCGAGTTATGACCCTACAGCCTGACGACGGGGTTATGGCAAAGACAGATGACGATGGAGTGGCGGCCCCGGTGGCAGCCGGTGCGGTGGCAGCCACGGCGGCCATTGGCAGCAGCTGCCTTCGGGCAGCGATGGTGGAGTGTGTAGTTGGTGGCGTGCGCACACCCATCAGGGACGCCACATCGCACCTGCACTATACGCTTCAGAGGACTGCCGCGCGCGAAGCGGTGAAGCCTCCCAGCTGGAGCTGTCCTCTAGCGGAGTGGTTGGGCGAAGACGCACGGCCGGTGCCATTGGTGATTGGGGGAGAAGCAAATTAGACAAGCTACGGGGAGGGGGCGATGAAGGCAATGTGGAGTCGCCGGCTGTGAGGGTTTATGTAGCAGGTCGGCAAGCATTTGGGATTTCACCGAGCATGGCGGGAAGCTAGAGCCGTAGCACGGTATTGTGCATAGGAACCTGCGCGGTTCTGAGCGGGAACGGGATCATCGAGCGGGCGCGTGGTCAAGACCCAAAAGCGGTGCTGAAGTGTGCACTGGAATACTCAGGCGGCAATGCGGTGACAAGACGTGAGAGAGGAGGACGGACTGATGCGGAGGCACACGCGTCAAAATAATAAAACGTCTTCGATATTAATACAGGCAAACGGCACTTCCCAACGTAGCGTCTGTAATGATTTCATCCATCACTGACAATTATTTGGCAGCAACCGTCTGCCCACAACACACACAGCTTGTCAGTATGAATCGTCTGTGTTATTTCTGGTGTTCGCACACGATTCTCATTACTCACCTATTTGATGTATATCGTACACATCGTGTTATGGCGAGTCGTTTGTGTTCTGATGTATCAACGGACACAGTTTAGCCGAGTGAACTATATGTCGTATTTCGCACATGTATGTAGTTTTGGTAACCGTTTCTGTTATCTTCTCTAATCACAAACGATTCATAAGAACAAACTATCTGCCGTAGATCGCACACGCAACTACTTTTTGAATCGTATTTGATGGATCCACCTTCGCACACAGTTTGTGTCATTAGCGACGGAGCTTGCACTATACCGTTTGTGATTCATCCATCGCACACACTTTCGTCGAAGGGTCTATGATTGATGTGTCATCTTTGGACCATTCTGTAATACTGCTAGAGCCCTGGAGACTCTTAAACAGCCACTGCTAACATGCATGATCCGATCATTGATCTTCCTCTCCGCAAGCCACTTCTTTGCATGATCAACCATATGGGTGTCGTCCGCCAACATGTCGAACACGTAGAGTGCAAGGGGGGGGCTCTGGAGTTGCCGGACATACTTTGGTGGCATCCGGCCCGACGATGATGTCCCTGGCGGCGAGGAGAGGAGAGAAGAGTGTTGTGCCGGTCCTGACCACGCAGACGCTCGAAACGGTTG
The DNA here is from genome assembly GCA_022496015.1 of Hordeum marinum. Classification (NCBI taxonomy): domain Eukaryota; kingdom Viridiplantae; phylum Streptophyta; class Magnoliopsida; order Poales; family Poaceae; genus Hordeum; species Hordeum marinum. The sequence goes on from CM039676.1 coordinate 421,115,303, forward strand.
CGAAGCGCGCGCGGCAGCGGAGCTGCGAAACGAACGTTGTGGGGGAGGAAGAATAGTGGAGAGAGCAAATGAACCTCATAGATCGAGGGTGTGGATTCATGCAATTTTCCATGGAGTCGGGTTGTTGGGTCCTACGTGGCGAACGCACTCGGGGGTCCCCATATCCGCCCCATATTTGGGCTGGATATGAAGGGTGCCGATCAGCCCGGGCATTTGAGGCCCGTTTGAGAAGCCCGGTTGGTTCTTTTTTTGTGACCGGTCAGTGACCGGACGGTGTGTCCGAACATTTGAGACGGGTTTAAAATGTCCGGCTATAGATGCTCTAAGGACCAATGACCTAGGCCCACGGTTGTAGCTGTTGAACCCTTAAATCGATCTAATGAACGTCTTACCAAATCTTGTCATTGCAGATTTATGAAGAGGGTAGTTTGTGGACGTAGAGTTTCTGCTCCCGGGTCCATTTGAGCCCGATGAACAGTAAAATCGGAAAATTTTCAAAAAAAAATCAAAAAATTCTGATTCTTTTTTGTGATTAAACATTGACAAAAGTTTTAACTGTGCAAAAATTCATCCTGAAATAACATTTCTACAAGGCGCGATAAAAAAAATCGATACTCTGAGAATACAAAAATACGCATTTTCAAAGTATCAATTTTTTTCACGCCTTGTAGGAATGTTATTTCAGGCCAAATTTATATAAGAAGTTAGTACTTTTGTTAATGTTTGATCACAAGAAAAATAGAATTTTTTAAACATTTTTCAAATATTTTCCGATTTTACTGTTCACCGGGCTCAAATGAGCCCGGAGCAGAAGGGCACTTTCCGTAGTTTGTGAAGATACAAACATGGTACTATCATCTTGGCAACATAATATAGATCAATCATTTTGATTCATGATATATCATTCGGCTGCCATATATTCGTCAACCCCTCATGATTGTGATAATTGCTACATGTGTGCCTTGTCAGCACGACAGCACACCGTGGCCTGTGACTGTATCACTACGTGACACAAAGCTTATGCTATAGCCCACGCGGATGGCGTGGTTTGGACTTTGGAGACAGGAGCGTTGTGTCCATGCATGTTCGTGCGGTTGAGCCCCTCGTGTACCTAATTAACGATGCGCGCGGTCGAGTAAAGTATCATTATCGTCTCCCCACTAACCGCCGCGGCGAGGTGCCGTCGCTCGCTCGTGTTACATGCACCCGCGCGTCACATCGAAAGTAAATATTTACTCCTACGGAGTACTCGATTGGGTCGTGACTGTTCGATTTGTGTCTCTATCACAGTATCATCTTATACGGGAACGAAATCATTAACCAGATCGCCGGAAAGAGAAATGATGTGCGGAGAAATCTATAGTGGACCAATCTCAGTTTCTCAAACCTTGGGTCGATCAACAGTTTCAAATGCATCCGTCAAATCTTGTTTAGATAGAGCTTTCCTACGATCCCAGCCAATGGTGGCCAACATCGACGCATCAAGCTTTCAACCTCGAAGCTTATAGGTGGATTGAGTGGACCTCTCCATCTCTTTCTCTTCTCGTGCATTTATTTTTGAACCATCAGGAGAGCCAAAAGGCTCCCACGGTTCCATATTTCATACTCCCTCCACTCAAAAATACTTTCGAAGAAATGGATGTATATTTAAGGGATTGTTTTAAGCACAGTTACAACGTTTTGAATTAGAGAGGGGGGGCATTTATTTTTACAGCATCAAGCATCAAGCTCTCAATCTCGAAACTCATCGGTGGATTGAGTGGACCTCTCCATCTCTTCTCTTCTCGTACATTTATTTTTAGAGCACCAGGAGAGCCAAAAGGGTCCCCCGGATCCATATTTCATACTCATATGTGAAACCATAAACAAAGTTCGAAACTTCTCGTGCACTTGTTGTCTTAAAAATGGAACAATCTGGTTGGCGTTCTGCTCTTCTTCCATTCCCCTGACTCCTTTGTTAACTTCCCGTTTCCTTCCCCTGACTTCGAGTACAGAAATAACAATATGGAAATGCAATAATGCAAATTAGGGTACGGAATGCTTTAGTTTCTCAATGACATAGTTCTGATGGTGATGGTGATTAAACTCCAGCAGAAAATAGACCATGCGATGCACGCATTTGTCAAGGCCCGGGACAGTGTATCGTTCCTATTTATTTTCCTACGCATCCTCGCAGGTTGATCACAGAATGGCAACGAAAAACTGATATATATTTCCTTTTCGGACCCCAGCAACAAAGCAATTATCTCAACTTGTCATCCAACGCGTAAACAAATCTGCCGTTATCTGTCGGGGTATCAGTCGTGAGTTAAGTTTTTCTTTTACGCAGGGTGCTACTCTTTTTTTTTCAGTTGCTTCACTGTGTCTTTCGCCTAAACGAAAACTGGAGTTGGGGCTACTTTTAATTAGAGTTAAATACACCATAGATGCCTTAACTTGCCCGATGCGGTCATTTTGATATCAAAACTTGTAAAAAAACATGAAACTGGTGTCGTAACTTATTCGAGTGTTTAAATACGGTGCATTTGTCCGTATTCAGACGTACGCACTGCACACATGTCAGTAGTTTTGAAAGGACTGTGGTGGTTGTTTTATAGAAAACTCTTTGTACTTTAAATATATTCTAAAAAAGGCCCACACATTTTATTTAAATATGTCAAACTGCATTGATCCCACATGTTAGGTCCGGGTTCCGCACGTCAACACGTGGGATGAAATAATAAGAAGAAAAAAAGGCGTGCGGGCAGGATTCGAACCCAATAAATGAGCACACAACCTGCACACATGTTATAACCACTACGGTAAGAATAGTTGCTCAGAGTGGCAATTTAAAAATAGATTAAAAAATTCTCACATTTGAAAAAAGGAGAGCTATTCAACATATTATATGACATAAACTTTACAAGTGTTAGTGCATTTAAAAAGCAAATTGACATATTTTGGGAAAATTCTCACATGTATTAAGAAATTGTAAACATGTTCTCAAAAATGTTCGTCATGCATTAAAAAATTACGACATCTATTTCATACAATGTTCAACATGTATTAAACATTTCTACAAACATGTTTTAACGCATTTATAGAATATATTGTTTGTACATAATGATTTTTAGTACACGTTGAACAGTTTTCAAAATATAATGATGTTGGTTTCTAATAATTATGTATTCTAAAAATACAATTAAGGTACAAAATAAGTGTGTGTGCTTGTGGTCCTGAATGAAGATACAAAAAAGAATTAAAAATATTTTGTAATATACATTGAACTATATAAATCCACATAACTTTTAGAACAAATTCATGTTTACCTCTTCGAACAACAAAAGACAAATTGTAACTTAGAAAAACATAATGGAAATTGTAGAGTGATATATTTTTCTTTTGCGGATGAAAAAATATATATCACTCTACATTGACGTATTTAACCTAAAGGTACCATGTAAAATTGTAGAGTGATATATTGACTATATAAGTTTTCAGCTAATTGTTATACACAAAGTACTGTTAGTCTACGTGGCTAGTGTGCGTGCTATTTAACCTGAAGGTACCATGTTCGATACCAATAATGACGTGTTTTATGAACCTAAAAAAGGACGCACTTTATTTTTCCATTATTATTAGCATACACAGCAAGGGCTTATTTACAACATTTAACTAAACTTCATGCGGTTTTCTGCACAGAGAAAACTCCATGTATTTCACCCTATGCTCACACCCACTGACATGTGGGCCAGCCACCAGCCATCATGCAATGTGACAACACATACAGCGGAATATACATACGGAGGCATCATCATGCCACAAGTTATAGCATCACTTTTATGTATTCTTTATTCTTAAATAGCTACTCCCTCCGTCCGTGAAAGACTGTACATATAGAAATTTGCACATAGACCAAGAGAAACCTATATGGCATAATTAACACCCAAAAATAGCTTTATGTGTACATGCAACCATTGAGAAAAGGCGATTAAATGAAGGTTGCTGCATGCAGTAATTAAGGTTAGACATGCAACCAATAGCTAGAGCACAAGTTGCTACACTAGTCATTTAATACCGGTTAAATTAAAGGCTAAATGCATTGGGAGTGTAGATGTATACTCTTTGTGGGGGGGGGGGGGAAATCTAGTGCTAGATGTACAGTTTTTGACGGACAGAGGGAGTACAACCCACTACGTACCTAATTTTCCTAGTCATGCAACCATGACACATAAGCAACCTAATTTTCATAGTCATGCAACCATAACACATAAGTAAGTATGCATGCAAAAAATAAATAATATTTTTTATATTACTCTATGCATGCAATGGTGCCACATCATCAATTCATGCATATTAGTTATAAGTAGTCTTTTGCATTAGAGTTCATCTCCATATTTTGTTAGAAATTACATTTTTAACTATAATTTTCACTCTTTTTTTGCTTTGTATTTTATTGTTATTAAGTTTACATTTACTTTCCATTAGTTTTAGATTCTTTTATAGCAATTATTTATCCATTTTTTATCAATGTTTTCGCAGCAACGAGCAGCGCATCATCTAGTTTTACAAATTTAGACACTAAACTGACCGTAATGGACAAGTTAAGACAGCCGTGATGTATTTAACTCATTTAATTATATCTGTCATGCTGACGATGATTGGGAAAAAGGCTTATCTCGATAGGGGCAGAACTAAGTTAGGGCAAATCAGGTTGCGTCCCGCCTAGCGTAGCATCAAACAGTGAAAATTGAGGGTCCACCTTAACCAATGATTTTAGATAAATGGGTCCACTATAGATCTCTCTGGTAAATTGCAGAGAGATCATCAGATAAATGAACTGATGATTTCTCTGGTGTCAAGGGTAGCATACACAAGACATGTATAATTGTTCTGATAGGCAATAGCGGTAAATAGTCACCTGACGATTAATTGCGCGCGCACGTCATTGTGGCCCATGATGGTAAAAATATAATCACATGATTACTGCAAAAAAGGATTGCCTGGGCAGCGAACAATATGATTTCTCTTTTGAAGGTACGTGAAAAGTGTGAGATGCATCATATTGGCTTATATGAACTTACCAGTAAATATAAATACTCCCTTCGTTCCTAAATATAAGTCTTTTTAGAGGTTCCACTAGGGGACTACATACGGATGCATATAGACATACTTTAGAGTGTAGATTCACTCATTTTGCTTCGTATGTAGTCTCTTAGTGAAATCTCTAAAAAGACTTATATTTAGAAATGGAGGGAGTAGTTACTAACTACAGAAATTGTGATCAACGAAAAAATTGCTATTGAGGTTAGACCTCTAGAAAGAAAGTCAATCTTCCACTGATTTGTAATAACCTGTTTGTAAAACAAAATAGGAGAAAAACGTATTAGAGTTGTACGTATATATTTGTCGTGTAATATCCTCGTTGTATAAGGGATGTCCTGCATATTTATAACACCTCCACATGTATACATATCGGGCATGACCATCTGGAAATACATATTGCATATTTCCCAACATCCCGACAAACTAAAAAGTAACTACACAAGAGGGAGTGAACAAAGAAAATGAAGACTAGACTAGTTAAGTGAGTCATGTAGAGAAACTGAAAGTTGTCTGAAGAAAAAACTAAGCAACTGAATATGGACTAAAGTAAGAGACATAATAGAAACTGAGGACAGAAAACTAAAGACAAACACCGAAGAAAGAATCAAAGAATGAAGGACTTCAAAGTTAAATCACAACCGAATATTTGAAAGTGATAAGAAAGGAAAAGAAAAGAACTGAGCAATGGACTGGAAAAATGGTAGACTAAAGAATCACTGAATTGTATTATAAACACTGAACCATATTAACTTTCAACTAATTTTGTTTATCTGGTATCCAAAATGAAGATACAAAAACCGAACATGATTGAAGAAACATTTACACTGAAGAGGATGGAGAAAGAAAGGACTAAGACAAGAAAAAAGACCGAGGAAACATTGGGACAACTCAAATAAATGATGGTTTCATCTGACGAATGAGATAAAAATATCGAATGATCTGAACATAGTGTTAGGTCATAATATTAAAATAATGTATAGGCCCCTATAGCAACAAAAAATTGAAAGATCCATGTTCATGTATGAAAACCTCAGCAATACAAAATGATCAAGCAGAAACAACTCGAAAAATGTAACTGACTGGGAGAGTAATAAAATTTAGCAGAAGCACCATGAGGAAAAGAATGCCTCTTCTACTGAACCTATCTCGTGTACACCATATGACAACTTGAATAAAAAAAATCTACCTACAAAATCCACTCCCTCGTGCTAGTAGAAACATGACTGAAGAAAATTAACACTGAAACGCCAAAATTAATCCACTGTCTCCCACAGGCATAAGATCACACTTCAGCCCCATTCATATGGCACCACAGATCTCGATGGAAACGTTTTAATTACATCATTTGTTTAAAATCTAAAATTAGTATGCATACACACACATAGCTTGAGCTGGCATGCGATTCCCCTCACCGGGTCGAATTGCAAAGAGCATCGCAACAGGACGTGTATTTTCGAGGGAGCAGATCAGAACGAGACAAATCAAAAAATCGATGGAAGGGCCTCTTTCAGGTTGACGCGGACTTGAGGGTAGTAGATGGCGTCGGTGCTCCGGAATGACAACTGATGGGTGAGACGAGGCACTAAGCTGAGGGAGAAGGAAAATGGTAAAGCCTGCTGTACCTATATCACCGGCATTGCCCGGTGGATCCGCCCTCCCGGACCGCTCACTCGTGGCATGCTCGTGGGGTAGCCCCGTTGGCCTCGACTCCATCTCCTGCCTCCCCCGCTCGTCATAGCTCACCTTCCTCCATCGCCTCCCCTCTCCTCCCAAAGCTCCATGACAAACACGGGGCTGCCTATACCACACGGAAAAATCAAAAGCCAATGGACCCAATAAAAACAGGTTGGGTTCCAAAATAGGGTGAAAGCCAACGATCCAAAATCCCACATAACCAATACTAGCCCTCCTAAAGCAAGACTCATACTTAGGCACTTATATTCAGAGAAGATCTAACCAACAATTTGATTAAGCAAGGAATCAAAATCAGTCAATTGAAAAGTAATAAGATGTTGTGCAAAAATATAAAGGATATACTGTTGGGAACGTTGCATGGGAAACAAAAAAATTCCTACGCACACGCAGATCTTTCCATGGTGATGAGCATCTACGAGAGGGAGAGTGGATCTACGTACCCTTGTAGATTGCTAAGCGGGAAGCATTAAGAAACACGGTTGGTGTAGTCGAACGTCTTCGCGATCCAAATCGTCGTGCGTCCCGCGATCCAATCATGATCCGTCCCGCGATTCAATCACGATCCGTCCCGCGATCCAACCATGATCCGTCCCAGTATATATAAGAGGAAGAGAGGAGGAGGCTTGGCACAAGGGCCAAGGTGGAGGAGGTGGACTCCACCTCCAATCCTAGTAGGACTAGGATTCACCCTATTTTTTGCCTTTTTCCACTTTTTCTCTTTAGGCCTTTTTTCCTAAACCGCATGGGCCTTGTGTTATTATCATATTTCCTTGTTCATGATAATCGTTTATTATCCATGCTATAATTGTGTTGATCGGAAACTCAGATACATGTGTGGATATACAGACAAAACCATGTCCCTAGTATGCCTCTAATAGACTAGCTCGTTGATCAAAGATGACTATGGTTTCCTCGTCATGGACATGAGATGTCATTTGATAACGGGATCACGTCATTAGGAGAATGATGTGATGGACAAGACCCAAACTACAAACGTAGCATATGATCGTGTCAGTTTATTGCTATTGTTTTCTGCATGTCAAGTATTTGTTCCTATGACCATGAGATCATGCAACTCACTGACACCGGAGGAGTACCTTGTGTGTATCAAACATCGCAACGTAACTGGGTGACTATAAAGGTGCTCTACAGGTATCCCCGAGGGTGTCTGTTGGTTGGCATGGATCAAGACTGGGATTTGTTACTCCGTGTGACGGAGAGGTATCTAAGGGCCCACTCGGTAATACAACATCACAATAAGCCTTGCAAGCAATGTGACTAAGTGTTAGTCATGGGATCTTGTATTACGGAACGAGTAAAGAGACTTGCTGGTAACGAGGTTGAACTAGGTATGGAGATACCGACAATCGAATCTCGGGCAAGTAACATACCGAAGAACAAAGGGAACATCATACGGGATTAACTGAATCCTTGACATAGAGGTTCGACCGATAAAGACCTTCATCGAATATGTAGGAACCAATATGGGCATCTAGGTCCCGCTATTGGTTATTTACCATAGAGGTGTCTTGGTCATGTCTACATAGTTTTCGAACCCACAGGGTCTGCACACTTAAGGTTCGGTGACGTTTCGGTAGTATAGAGTTATGTATGATGGTGACCGAAGGTTGTTCGGAGTCCCGGATGAGATCCCGGACGTCACGAGGAGCTCCGGAATGGTCTGGAGGTAAAGATTGATATATAGTAAGTCCTGTTTTGGTCGCCGGAAAAGTTTCGGGCTCATCGGTAGTGTACCGGGAGTGCCGGTAGTGTACCGGGGGACCATCGGGAGAGGTATTTCGACCCAAGTGGCTACATGGGCTGTGGGAGGAGGTAAACCAGCACCTGGTGGGATGGCCTAAGCCTCCTCTAAGGGCCCATGTGGCTGGAGTGATTTGAGAAGGAAAAAATCCAAAGGTGGAGAGGTGGAAAGAGTTTCCAAGTGGAAAGGAGGAATCCTACACCTAATAGGATTGGAGTAGGACTCCTCCACTTCCAATTTCGGCCAAACCTTGAGGGTTTGAGGATGCCTCCTCCCCTCCCTCCCTCCTATATATACTAGAGGATTTAGAGGAAAAAGCTAACCCTAATAGCCACGTGCTACCTCTCCTCTAGATCGCAGTTTCTCCTCTAGATCGGTTTTCAGCGGTGCTTAGGCGAAGCCCTGCTGGAATAGCTCCACCACCATCGCCGCAACGTTGTCGCGCTGCCGGAGAAATCATCTACCTCTCTGCTCCCTCTTGCTGGATCAAGAAGGCGGAGATCGTCAGCGAGCTGTACGTGTGCTGAACGCGGAGGTGTCATCCGTTCGGCGCTAGATCGGAAGGACCATGATCAAGATCGCGAGACGGATCGTGATGAGTTCGCGGGACGGATCGTGATGAGTTCGCGGGATGGATCGTGATTGGATCGCGGGATGGATCGTGATGAGATCACGGGATGCTCGGTGATTTGGATCGCGAAGACGTTCGACTACACCAACCGCGTTTCTTAACGCTTCCCGCTTAGCGATCTACAAGGGTATGTAGATCCACTCTCCCTCTCATAGATGCTCATCACCATGGATAGATCTTGCGTGTGCTTAGGATAATTTTTGTTTCCCATGCAAAGTTCCCTAACAGGGACTTCCACCAGCCCACTAAGGCTCCCACAGCCCATGGAGCCTTTTGGGTCGAAATACCCCTCCCGATGGTCTCCCGATACACTACTGGCACTCCCGGTGCACTACCAATGAGCCCGAAACTTTTCCGGCGACCAAAACAGGACTTCCTATATATGAATCTTTACCTACGGACCATTCCGGAGCTCCTCGTGATGTCAGGGATCTCATCCGGGACTCCGAACAACATTCGGTCACCACCATACATAACTCTATACTACCGAAACTTCACCAAACCTTAAGTGTGCACACCCTACGGGTTCGAGAACTATGTAGACATGACCAAGACACCTCTACGGTCAATAACCAATAACGGGACCTGGATGCCCATATTGGTTCCTACATATTCTTCAAAGATCTTTATCGGTCGAACCTCTATGTCAAGGATTCAGTTAATCCCGTATGATGTTCCCTTTGTTCTTCGGTATGTTACTTGCCCGAGATTCGATTGTCGGTATCTCCATACCTAGTTCAACCTCGTTATCGGCAAGTCTCTTTACTCGTTTCGTAATACAAGATCCTGCAACTAACACTTAGTCACATTGCTTGGAAGGTTTATTGTGATGTTGTATTACCGAGTGGGCCCTGAGATACCTCTCCGTCACACAGAGTAACAAATCCCAGTCTTGATCCATGCCAACTCAACAGACACCCTCGAAGATACCTGTAGAGCACATTTATAGTCACCCAGTTACGTTGCGACATTTGATACACACAAGGCACTCCTTCGGTATCCGTCAGTTGCATGATCTCATGGTCATAGGAACATATACTTGACATGCGGAAAACAATAGCAATAAACTGACACGATCAAATGCTACATTTGTAGTTCGGGTCTTGTCCATCACATCATTCTCCTAATGATGTTATCCCGTTATCAAATGACATCTCATGTCAATGGCTAGGAAACCTTGAGCATCTTTGATCAACGAGCTAGTTCACTAGAGGCATACTAGGGACAAAGTATTGTCTATTTACCCACACATGTAATGTGTTTCCAATTAATACAATTATAGCATGGATAATAAACATTTATCATGAAAAAGGAAATATAATAATAAACACTTTATTTATTTCCTCTAGGGCATATTTCCAACAGTCTCCCACTTGCACTAGAGTCAATAATCTAGCTCACATCACTATGTGATTTACATTGTAATGAATCGAACACCCATGCAGTTCTGGCGTTGATCATGTTTAGCCCTTGGAAGAGGTTTAGTCAACGGGTCTGCAACATTCAGATCCGTGTGCACTTTGCAAATATTTATGTCCTTCTCCTCGATGTAATCGCGGATGGAGTTGAAGCGTCGCTTTATGTGTCTAGTCCTCTTGTGAAACCTTGGTTCCTTGGCTAGAGCAATGGCACCAGTGTTGTCATAGAACAGGTTCATTGGATTCAGTGCACTGGGCACTACTCCAAGATCTGTCATGAACTGCTTCATCCAGACACCTTCCTTCGCCGCCTCCGAGGCTGCGATGTACTCCACTTCACATGTAGAATTGGCTATCACGCTTTGCTTGGAACTGCACCAGCTTACCGCTCCCCCGTTAAGAATAAATATGTATCCGGTTTGTGACTTAGAGTCATTCGGATCAGTGTCAAAGCTTGCATCGACGTAACCCTTTACGATGAGCTCTTCATCACCTCCATAAACGAGAAACATTTCCTTAGTCCTTTTCAAGTACTTAAGGATATTCTTGACCGCTGCCCAGTGTTCCATTCCAGGATCACTTTGAAACCTTTCGGCCATACTTATGGCAAGGCTGACATCCGATCTTGTGCACAACATTGCATACATGATAGAGCCTTTGGCTGAAGCATAGGGGATGACACTCATCTTTTCTCTATCTTCTGCAGTCACTGGGCATTGAGTCTTACTCAACTTCACACCTTGTAACACAGGCAAGAACCCCTTCTTGGACTGATCCATTTTGAACTTCTTCAAAACATTGTCAAGGTATGTGCTCTGTGAAAGTGCTATCAAGTGTCTCGATCTATCTCTATAGATCTTAATGCCTAATATGAAAGCAACTTCTCCTAGGTCCTTCATTGAAAATCTCTTGTTCAAATATTCCTTCACGCTTTCCAGCATTTTATATTGTTTCCAATCAGCAATATGTCATCCACATATAATATTAGAAACGCTATAGAGCTCCCACTCACTTTCTTGTAAATACAAGCTTCTCCATAAACTTGTATAAACTCAAACGCTTTGATCACCTCATAAAAATGCTTATTCCAACTCCAAGATGCTTGCACCGGCCCATAAATGGATTGCTAGAGTTTGCAAACTTTGTCAACATTCTATGGATCGACAAAACCTTCTCGTTGCATCATATACAACTCTTCCTCAAGGAAACCATTGAGGAACCCTGTTTTGACATCCATCTGCCAAATTTCATAATCGAAATAAGCAGCTACTGCCAACATGATTCTGATAGACTTAAGCATCGCTACGGGTGAGAAGGTCTCATCGTAGTCAACTGCTTGAACTTGTGAAAAAACCTTTGCCACAAGTCGAGCTTTATAGACGGTGACATTACCGTCTGCGTCTGTCTTCTTCTTAAAGATCCATTTGTTCTGAATGGCCTTTCGCCCTTCAGGTAATACTTCCAAAGTCCATACTTTGTTTTCATACATGGATCCCATCTCGGATTTCATGGCCTCTAACCATTTCTCGAAATCCGGACCCATCACTGCTCCTCCATAGCTCGTAGGTTCATTGTTGTCCAACAACATGACCTCCAAGACAGGGTTGTCGTACCACTCAGGAGTAGTACACGGCCTTGTCGACCTACGAGGTTCAATAGTAGCTTGATCCGAAGCTTCATGATCATCATCATTAACTTCTTCTTCTACCGTCGTAGTTTCCACAGAAACATCTTTCTGCGCTGCACTACTTTTTGGTTGAAGTAAAGGTTCAATAACCTTATCAAGCTCTATTTTCCTCCCACTCAATTCTTTCGAGAGAAACTCTTTCTCAAGAAACGTTTTGTTCTTAGCAACAAACACTTTGCCTTCGGATCTGAGATAGAAGGTATACCCGACTGTCTCTTTCGGGTATCCTATGAAGACGCATTTTTCCGCTTTGGGTTCCAGCTTTTCAGGCTGAAGCTTTTTGACATAAGCATCACATCCCCAAACTTTAAGAAATGACAACTTTGGCCTCTTGCCAAACCACAGTTCATATGGCGTCATCTCAACGGATTTTGATGGTGCCCTATTTAAAGTGAATGCAGCTGTCTCTAATGCATAACCCCAAAACGATAGTGGCAAATCAGCAAGAGACATCCAGGAACGCACCATATCTAATAAGGTTCGATTACGACGTTCAGACACACCATTACGCTATGGTGTTCTGGGCGGTGTCAACTGTGAAACAATTCCACATTGTCTTAAGTGACTGCCAAACTCATAACTCAGGTATTCACCTCCTCGATCAGATCGCGGGAATTTAATCTTCTTGTTACGATGATTCTCAACTTCACTTTGAAATTGCTTGAACTTTTCAAACGTTTCAGACTTGTGTTTCATTAAGTAAATATACCCATATCTACTTAAGTCATCAGTGAAGGTGAGAAAATAACAATATCCACCACGTGCTGTAACATTCATTGGACCACACACATCAGTATGTATGATTTCCAATAAGTCACTCGCCCGTTCCATTGTTCCAGAGAACGGCATTTTAGTCATCTTGCCCATGAGGCATGGTTCACATGTGTCAAGTGATTCAAAATCAAGTGACTCCAAAAGTCCATCAGCATGGAGCTTCCTCATGCGTTTTTACACCAATATGACCTAAACAGCAGTGCCACAAGAAAGTGGTACTATCATTATCAACTATATATCTTTTGGCATTAATGTTATGAACATGTGTGTCATCACTATCAAGATTCAATATGAATAAACCCCTAACATTGGTTGCATGACCATAAAAGATATTACTCATATAAATAGAACAACCTTTATTCTCTGATTTAAATGAGTAACCGTCTCGCAATAAACAAGATCCAGATATAATGTTCATGCTTAACACAGGCACTAAATAATAATTGTTCAGGTTCATCACTAATCCCGATGGTAATCGAAGAGAGAGCGTGCCAATTGCGATCACATCAACCTTGGAACCATTTCCCACGCACATCGTCACTTCATCCTTTGCCAGCCTTCGTCTATTCCGTAGTTCCTGTTTTGAGTTACAAATATGAGCAACCGAACCGGTATCAAATACCCAGGCACTACAACAAGAGCTAGTAAGGTACACGTCAATAACATGTATAGCATATATACCTTGTTTGTCGCTCGCTGCCTTCTTGTCAGCCAGGTACTTGGGGCAGTTCCGCTTCCAGTGACCAGTTTCCTTGCAATGAAAGCACTCAGTTTCTGGCTTAGGTCTATGCTTGGGCTTCTTTACAGGAGTAGCAACTGCTTTGCCATCCTTCTTGGTTTTACCCTTCTTGCCCTTGCCCTTGCCATTCTTCTTGAAACTAGTGGTTTTATTGACCATCAACACTTGATGTTCCTTCTGGATTTTAGACTCAACGACTTTTAGCATCGCAAACAGCTCGGCGACTGACTTGTTCATACCATGCATATTATAGTTCATCACAAAGCTCTTGTAACTAGGTGGCAGTGATTGAAGAACTCTGTCAGTGATCGCCTCTAGCGGAAGGGCAATTCCCAACTCTGCTAGACGAGTTGAATACCCAAACATTCTAAGTATATGTTCACTGATAGACCCGTTCTCCTCCATCTTGCAAGCATAGAACTTATCTGAGGTCTCATACCTCTCGATCCGGGCATTCTTCTGAAAGATAAACTTCAACTCCTAGAACATCTCATATGCTCCATGACGTTCAAAACGTCTTTGAAGTCCCGGTTCTAAGCCATACAATATTGCACACTGAACTATTGAGTAATCTTCAGTACGTGCCTCCCAAGCGTTCTTAACGTCTTCGGAGGTCATGTCTTCTGGTTGGTCACCAAGCGATGCATCAAGGACATATGATTTCTAGGAAGGCGTGAGGATAATCCTTAGATTACGGGCCCAGTCAACAAAGTTACTTCTATCATCTTTCAACTTAGCTTTCTCTAGGAACGCATTAAAATTTAGGGGTGCTACTGCGTGAGCCATTCATCTACAACATAAATATGCAAAGGTTTACTTAGACTATTATTCAAGATAATGAGTTTCGTTAATCAATCACTAAAGCTCCCACTCAAATTTACATCCCTCAGGTCATCTGAGTGTCACATGATCCAAATTCACCAACTCAAGTCCGATCATCACGTGAGTTGAGGTGGCTTCAATGGTAAACATCATCATGTTGATCATATCTACTATATGACTCATGTTCGACCTTTCGGTCTCTTGTGTTCCGAGGCCATGTCAGTACATGCTAGGCTCGTCAAGTTTAACCCAAGTGTTCTGCACGTGCAACACTGGCTTGCACCCGTTGTATGTGAACGTAGAGTCTATCACATCCAATCATCACGTGGTGTCTCGACACGATGAACTTTCAAAACGGTGCACACTCGGGGAGAACACAATTCATCTTGAAATTTAAGTGAGGGATCACCTTATAATGCTACCGTCGTCCTAAGCAAAACAAGGTGCATAAAAGGATTAACATCACATGCAAATCATAAGTGACATGATATGGCCATGAACTTGTGCTTTTGATCTCCATCTAGAAAGCACCGGCATGATCTCCATCGTCACCGGCACGACACCATGATCTCCATCATCTTGGTCTCCATCAACGTGTCGCCATCGGGGTTGTCGCGCCCAAACATGCTTCTACTACTATTGCTACCGTTTAGCGATAAAGTAAAGCATTACATAATGCTTAATGATTGACACGCATGTCATACAATAATTAAAGACAACCCTATGGCTCCTGCCGGTTGCCGTACTCATCGACATGCAAGTCTTGATAATCTATACATCACATGATCATCTAATACATCACATATATCACATCATGTAATTGGCCATATCACATCACAACATACCCTGCAAAAACAAGTTAGACGTCCTCTAATTGAGATG
The DNA here is from genome assembly GCA_022496015.1 of Hordeum marinum. Classification (NCBI taxonomy): domain Eukaryota; kingdom Viridiplantae; phylum Streptophyta; class Magnoliopsida; order Poales; family Poaceae; genus Hordeum; species Hordeum marinum. The sequence goes on from CM039676.1 coordinate 421,130,798, forward strand.
CATGTTTTACGTGGCTGCTATGGGTATCTAGCAAGAACAATTCTCATCTACGCAAAAACCACAACGGTGATACACTAGTTGCTTTTCAACCTTCTCAAGGACCGCCTTTGTCGAATCTGATCCAACTAAAATGAGAGAAACTGACACCCGCAAGCCATCTATGCAACAAGTTGCGGTTGAGGGAACCAGTCTCTCGTAAGCATACGAGTAATGTTGGTCCGGGCCGCTTCATCTCACAATACCGCTGAACCAAAACACGACCAAGGAAGGAAGCAATCTAAGCATCAACGCCCACAAACTCTTTGTGTTCTACTCGAGATCTCATCTACACATAGACCTAGCTAATGATGCCACTTTTGGGGAACATTGCATGGGAAACAAAAAAATTCCTACATTCACGCAAGACCTATCCATGGTGATGAGCATCTACGAGAGGGAGAGTGGATCTACGTACCCTTGTAGATCGCTAAGCGGGAAGCGTTAAGAAACGCGGTTGGTGTAGTCGAACGTCTTCGCGATCCAAATCGCCGAGCGTCCCGCGATCCAATCACGATCCGTCCCGCGATCTAATCATGATCCGTCCCACGAACGTGATCACGATCCGTCCCATGAACTCGATCACAGTCCTTCCGATCTAGCGCCGAACGGCCGGCACCTTCGCGTTCAGCACACGTATGGCTTGATGACAATCTCCGCCGTCTTGATCCAGCAAGAAGGAGCGGAGAGGAAGAAGAGTTCTCCGGTAGCGTGACGGCGCTCCGGCGATGATGGTGGAGCTATTCCAGCAGGGCTTCGCCTAAGCACTACAGAAATCCGATCTAGAGGAGAAACTATGCACAGGAGGAACGGGTAGCACGTGGCTGAAAATTCTATGCAAAAACCCTAAAACCTCAAGTATATATAAGAGGGAGGGAGGAGAGGACTTGGTGCAAGGGCCAAGCCTCCTTGGTTCAGCCGAAGTGGGGAGGAGAGGAGGACTCCTCCTCCAATCCTACTAGGACTAGGATTCCTCCTTTTTTGCCTTTTTCCACCTTTTCCCTTCCGGCTTTTCTTCCCTAGCCGCATGGGACTTGTGTGGGACTTCCACCAGCCCACAAAAGGCTGGTATTTATTATCCCACGTCCCATGAAGCCTCTTGGGTCGAAATTCCCCTCCCGATGGTCTCCTGGTACACTCCCGGCACTCCTGGTACACTACCGATTAGCCCGAAACTTTTCCGGCGACCAAAACAGGACTTCCTATATATGAAACTTTACCTCTGGACCATTCCGGAGCTCCTCGTGACGTCCGGGATCTCATCCGAGACTCCGAACAACCTTCGTTCACCACCATACATAACTCTATACTACTGAAACATCACCAAACCTTAAGTGTGCAGACCCTGCGAGTTCGAGAACTATGTAGACATGACCGAGACACCTCTACGGTCAATAAACAATAGAGGGACCTAGATGCCCATATTGGTTCCTACATATTCTACAAAGATCTTTATCGGTCGAACCTCTATGTCAAGGATTCAGTTAATCCTGTATGATGTTCCCTTTGTTCTTCGGTATGTTACTTGCCCGAGATTCGATCGTCAGTATCTCCATACCTAGTTCAACCTCGTTACCGGAAAGTCTCTTTACTCATTCCGTAATACAAAATCCCGTGACTAACACTTAGTCACATTGCTTGCAAGGCTTATTGTGATGTTGTACTAGCGAGTGGGCCCTGAGATACCTCTCCGTCACATGGAGTAACAAATCCTAGTCTTGATCCATGCCAACTCAATAGACACCCTCGGAGATACCTGTAGAGCACCTTTATAGTCACTCAGTTACGTTGTGACGTTTGATACACACAAGGCACTCCTCCAATGTCCGTGAGTTGCATGATCTCACGGTCATAGGAACATATACTTGACATGCAGAAAACAGTAGCAATAAACAGACACGGTCATATGCTACGTTTTGTAGTTTGGGTCTTGTCCATCACATTATTCTACTGATGATGTGATCTCGTTATCAAATGACATCACGTGTCAATGGCTAGGAAACCTTGACCATCTTTGATCAACGAGCTAGTTCACTAGAGGCATACTAGGGACATAGTGTTGTCTATTTACTCACACATGTAATGTGTTTCCAATCAATACAATTATAGCATGGATAATAAACGATTATCATGAACAAGGAAATATAATAATAAACACTTTATTTATTGCCTCTAGAGCATATTTCCAACAACTTTTATTCGCGATACTAGGCATAAAACGTCTAACGTGTTTGATCGCATTTCCGAGAACAACGATATATCGATGGACCCTGAGACGCAGGGCCGCCGGACACAATGAATCTGCTAGCCTGGAACTGTTGAGGATTGGGGTTGGACTCAATAGTGGGCGAACTGAGAGACCTGGTTAGGTCTTACAACCGAGCGGTGGTGTTTTTAAGTGAAACAAAAAAGAAAGCAAGGGCTATGGAGAAAATAAAGTGAAGTCTCGGGTTTAAATGTGGAGTGGCAGTGGACTGTGAAGGTTTGAGTGGAGGCCTTGCACTGTGGTGGAGAGAGGACCTTCAGGTAAATGTCTGTCCATGGTGTCAATATTTCATGGATGTGGAGATTGTGGTGGAAGGCAAACCTTGTAGATTAACTGGTTTCTACGGGGAGCCAAAAACTGAACTTAGAAAGTCATGGGATGCTTTGCGTTACTTGAAGGCTCAAGATGACCTCCCTTGGTTGTGCGCGGGAGATTTTAATGAGATCTTGGTCCAAGCTGAACGGAGTGGTGGTAACCCGAGGAGTTTCACGCAAATGGAAAACTTCAGGGATAGCATGTCCGACTGCGGATTAGCTGACCTGGGTTACTCGGGGTACCCTTTCACTTGGGATAATAAGCGTGCGGATGGAGAGAATGTGCAGGTCAGACTCGACAGGGCCACATGCAATGCAAGCTTCATGTCTGAATTCCCATACACGAGTGTGGAGCACATAATCACGGAAGAATCAGACCATCTTGCGTTGCTGATTAGTGTTGTGGAGACGGCTCCCAATACAAATAGGGAAATGGCACAACCATTCAGGTACGAGGATATGTGGGTGCGCCATGATGGGTACGAGAGTATGGTATCCTTGGCATGGGCTGAAGAGGGACCAGGGGGTGATGTAACTGCAGTTTGCAACAAGCTACAGAGCATGACCCGGGACATGCAAGTCTGGGGAAGGGTGGTGTTCGGATCGGTAAAGAGACAAATAGTGCAAATCAAAGATCAGCTGAGAGATGCTAAACAAAGGGCATTGGGGACGGGTTATCAAACTGAGATCAGAGATATAGAAGCGCAGCTCAATGAAATTTATAAGAGGGAAGAAATCATGCAAAAGCAAAGGTCTCGGGTGGATTGGCTTAAGGAAGGGGATCTAAACACTAAATATTTTCAGAATCGCGCCTCTCACAGGAAACGTAAAAATATTGTGCGGGCTCTCCGGAGGGAGGATGGCACTAGATGCTCTTCGGATGACGACATGAGAGAGTTGTCCGCGGCATTTTATGAGAAGCTCTTCAGCTCCGAGGGCTCGGTGGACGCGGACAGGGTGTTGAACCTCTTTGAGGGGCTGGTCTCCAATGATATGAACACAAACTTAGCGGCGCCGGTGTCAGATAGGGAAATAGAGGAGGCCCTATTTCAGATGGGGCCGACAAAGGCGCCCGGCCCAGACGGCCTACCGGCAATGTTCTACCAAAGACGCTGGTCTTTGGTTAAGAATGATGTTTGCGCGGCATTCCGTGATTTTTTGGATGGGAAAGCAACACCGGAAAGCTTCAATGACACGATTATAGTTATGATTCCAAAGGTTAACTCTCCAGAATTACTTGCACAATTCCGCCCTATCAGCATGCGTAATGTCCTCTACAAGATTGCAGCAAAGGTTTTGGCCAACAGTCTGAAGGTGATTCTACCCATTTTGATTTCTGAAGAGCCGAGTGCGTTTGTTCTAGGCCGGTTAATTTCTGATAATGTGCTAGTGGCGTATGAGCGCGACCATGCTATACGAACTAGGAAAAGGAAGAGGTCATTGTGTGCAGTCAAGTTGGATATGATCAAGGCGTATGATAGAGTGGAATGGGTGTTTCTAGAACTTTCACTGGAACGTTTTGGTTTTGATCGCAAATGGATTGACATGATCATGAGGTGTGTAAAATTGGCGAGGTTCTCGGTAAAGCTGAATGGGGATTTTTCTCACAGTTTTTACCCTTCTAGGGGACTACGTCAGGGAGACCCGTGTCCCCATATTTGTTTTTGTTCTCTGTGGAGGGCTTTTAGGCGATGCTGAAAAATTCCTAGAGGGAGCACAAAATTAAGGGTGTCAACTTTGGAGGCATTGGCCCCAATGTTACACACATGCTCTTTGCGGATGATAGTGTGGTCTTCCTTGAAGGTTCACAAGCGAATATGCAGGATCTAAAAGATATATTGATAACATATGAAGAGGCATCCAGGCAGAAAGTGAACCTTCAAAAATCTGTGATTTTCTTTGGAAAAGGATGTAAGGAGGATGATAAAACTATGTTAAAAGGGACCATCGGTATTGGCTCAGAAGCGCTAAGTGAACGTTATTTGGGGCTATAGTGGGGAGATCCAAGGAGGGGACTTTCAAATATGTTCGTGAAAGCTACAGTTCTAAAGTCTCGGGATGGAAGGGCCAAGGATTATCCAAAGCTGCTAGGGAAGTGCTTACCAAATCAGGGCTACAATCAACACCGACTTTTACTATGAGCTACTTTCAACTCACAAAGAAGATGTGCCGGAACCTGACCTCAATCTCTTCTAAATTCTAGTGGGGTGAAGCGCATGGTGAAAGGAAAGTGCATTGGATTGCGTGGGATAAGATGTGCATATCAAAGAGGGATGGTGGTATGGGGTTTAGGGACTTTGAAGCGTTTAATAAAGCCCTTCTGGCCAAGCAAGCGTGGAGAATATTACAGCAACCATCCTCTCTATGTGCACGGGTTTTGAAAGCTCGTTACTTCAAGGATGGTGGCATACTCAATGCAACATGCCCAACCGGAGGCTCTTATACCTTCAGGAGTACTCCCTCCGTAAACTTTTATAAGACGTTTTAAACCGCTATTTTAGTGATCTAAAACGTCTTATAAAAATGTACAGAGGTAGTATTTGTTATGGGAGAGACCTGCTTAGGGAAGGCCTGATTTGGCGTGTTGGCACCGGCACAAGTATCCTCATTCACCACGAAAACTGGATCCCGAGAAGTGGCAGCCTCAAACCACTTGGTCAGATGTATATGCATGGAGTCACAAGGGTGTGTGACTTACTCGCCGCTGATGGTACAGAATGGGATACACTCAAGGTTGACCAGATGTTCTCAGAGGACGATGCAGCTGATATAAAACAGGTCGTTATTGGAGGACCGGGACGCTCAGACTACCTGGCCTGGAACTACATGAGGAATGGAGTGTTCTCGGTTAGATCAGCGTATCACTTGTGCATGGCGAGGAAACGTGCCAGGACCGGACGGCCGGAGTCCTCCTCTTCTGTACAAAGGCACAAAAGCTGGCTTAGTCTGTGGAGCACAAATGTGTCGGGGAAGGCAAAAATACACATGTGGCGGCTTATGAAAAATGGTCTGGCTGTTGGGGCAGAATTACACAAAAGACGGATAAAACCCGGGGTATTTTGTCTGGTGTGTGGACGCGAGGAAACACTCCACCATCGATTTTGGGTGTGTCCGCACTCAAAGCTATTCTGGAAGGTGATGAGCGACGTGAAGGGGGTACCGATGGCGATCCCGCCGGCGATGGTCGAGCCCCTGATCGCTTTGTCTACCTGGCTGCAGCAGTGGATGGCCACGGCAAGTGAGGAGGCGAAGGAAATAATGATCCAAGGTGTATATGGGCTGTGGCTAGCAAGAAATGAGACGTGTGAGGGCATACGTATTGAGGAGGCCGGGTCCATAGCTAATTCGGTTTGCAGGTTGGTACAGGAATGGAGAAAGGTGCACGAGAAACATGCAAAAGACCCAGCTCCAGCACTGGATGTGAGGTGGGCGGCGCCGGATGAAGGGTGGCTGAAAGTTAACTCTGACGGGGCCTTGACAAAACATAATGAGCGAGCAGGTGGCGGAGTGGTGGCGCGCGACCATGATGGAGCTTTTAGGGGAGGTGCTAGCTTCGTTTTCCAAGGAGTATCCGATGCTGAGCGTGCTGAGATTCTAGCCTACAGAGAAGCTATCTGACTGGCGATCCAGTTGGGAGCTCAAAAGGTGCATGTGGAGGTTGGTAACCAAGGGGTGGCGGCCATGCTCAAGCAAGAAGGAAAAACCCTGACGATAGCTGGACAGCTAATCGAGGAGATGAAGGAGATGCTCCGCCCAAGACACAAAGTCTCATGGATCAGAAGGCCGGGCAACAGGGCTGCGCATGTGAGCTAGCTAAATTAGGCAAGTTGTTAGTTTTATGTAAGTTTTGGCTTCAAGAGCCCCCAGACTGTATCCTAAACATTGTCTCCGAGGAGATCCCGAACTATGGATAAGAAATAAAGGGGCGGCTGATTCTCAAAAAAAAAAACTATAGGTGTTGAAACGGAAGTAGCACGGTCACGTTCAATAAAAACGAAAAAGAAATACAAAAGGAACAAATGCCAACAATGACGGATCAACAAAAACAAAGAAGCCTCGCAACCATTGTGCCCACCGGAGATCTCCCACCAAGCTCCTAGGCTTCGAAGCACCGGTACCAATCAACACCTTCAAGAAGGAACGCGACGACGACGACACTGCTACCAAGGGTTTCCCCTGGTACGCGGCGAGGAGAAGGGAAGAGCAGACCCCGACGCCCTCTAGGAAGATCCGGCGGCACCCTTAGGCGCCACTACGTCGGTGTCGGCCGGGCCGACAGGGATTTCTCCCGATCCCAACCTTCACCTCGGGCCTCTCCGGAGCTCGCCACCGTACCGACCACCACCCTACGCCAACATGGTCTTGAAGCTTCCCACGCCGTCTCACCCCGGCACCGCAAAGTGGGGCCTGCACAACAAAGAAGAGGAGTCGGGACTAGGGGCAGCAGCACCGTCGGCATGCGGGAAGGCCCAACCTCCATCGTTAACGACAGTAACCGACCGGACATAACAGCAAAAGCATACCAGGCCCGTGGGAACACATGCCCGACCAGGACCTGAGATGCTCGTAAAGCTTTCGTTGTCGCGCTGTCAAAGGCACACCATCGGCACCGCCGCCCCTGTCCTAGCTGCTCCTCCTCCTCACCGCACAATAGGCGTCGAAGCCGTGCAGGAGCCAGCCTGCTGGGACCCAGATGGGGCCCGAAGGGCCCAAATCTGGGCCCGGGCGTGCCAATGGCCACCCCATGCCACTAATCTGCCCCGCCGCCAAGGAGCAGCGCCGCTAGCTCGCCCGCCGCCAGCCACTGCCTCCAGGTCGCCGGGCCGCCGCCAAGCCGAGCCTCACTGCCGCCTTCCCCTGCCCTGGGAAGGGGAGCCATGGGCGGGTATAGAAGGTCTCGTCGCCATCGACACCATCCGGCCAGATCCGGAGGCGCCCGCCGGCGACGGGGGTGAGGGATTGGGAGGAGGAGGGGGCCAAAGGAAGGGAGGATGTGCGCCTCCCGGGCCGCCTTCCATAGAGGCGACGCTAGGACGGGGTTGAGAGGGAGGGGTCAGGGAGGACGAGCCACGCACGGGCTATATGAGACCCCAATACCGACTGAACGTTAGATATGGCAGCATGTCCGAGCGAAATATTTGTTCGGCTCGATGTGAGAGAAGATCGAACGAATTTCATTCGATAGAAGGAAAAAAAGCACCAGCGCGAAGTCCTCCCTCCTCCTCCTCGCCGATAGAGCCATGGCAGATTGCATGCCATTTAAAAAATGTCATGTAAAGAAACCATTTGACATGTTTTCTAAAATTTGCCATGTCTCAGAAAAATGCCATGAATGTTAAATTAGTCATTGTCCAGCAAATGCAATCTGCCATGGCTCGGAAATTGAGTTAACAAAATAAATGTTAAACTTTCCACCTAAATGAAGTTGACCGAACTATTTTGATAATGCAAATGAAAATTTCCAAAAAGTTTGTAATTCGAGATGATCGAACTATTTTAAGATTTGCCATGATGTTAGTTTTTAGAATGACAAGTTTTACAACATTTCGAGGCCCAAAAAAATAGCATCCCAGCCTTCCCTTGGCCTTTCTCTTGCCGCTGGCGAGGTCCGTGGTGGCGGTGGGCCCGATGCCCAAGGCTCTAGGTTGGGCGGATCTATAGCGGGATCCCCGTGAGGCTGCAGGGGCGCCTCTTGTGGTGTGCCCGTGGGCAGCAGGCAGGGCGGCGCCCCTAGCCTGTGCGGCGGTGGCCAATGGTCCATGGCCGACGATGGGCTTCCCTGCGTGCATGGGTGGTGACGCGACACTCCATGGATGACATGGTGGACGGTTGTGCCAGAAGACGGGTCGCGGCGGCTGTGAATCTATCGTCTTGTCCAGATCCGCCGCGTCGTGATCTTGGCCGGCCGGGATCGCGTGTAGGGACCGGTGAGGGATGGAGGATCTCTGTCGGAGTATCTGCCGCCGCATACGTTTTCATGGCGAGGCTCTACGCAGTTCTAGCCAGCCGCAAGATCGGGACGACACGACTACCGGTGAAAATCTAGCGTCGTTCCCTTTTCGAGGCATCGTCTTTGCAGGTCACGTCAACTCGATTGGGATGTTCCTAGTGAGACCCTAGATCTCCCTCTTGGGGGCATCTTTTTGGAGCAAATGTTGGCTGGAGGGGACAAGAGGAGGAGCGGTGTACATCCACAGCAAGGCCGGTGATAGATCTCGGCGGCATGGCGCTGTGGAGTTTCGACGACGGGCGCGTGTGGATGGATACGCATAGGATGGTGGCGTTGTCCGGCATCATGGTAGCGTCGATGGCAGACCTTGCCAGGTCGATGCGTCAGTACCTGCTCTGAAGATGGATCGATAGAAGACGGCAACAACGGGATCTGAGAGTGTGCCATACTGGTGTGTGCCCCAAACCCAGCAACGCGGCTTGGTTGGGGCCTCCGATTTTAGATGTTAGGCTTTGTTGTGATGTCTTTGGTATTCAGCTCGGACAATCGACACCCCTTCATCGAGTGGATAGGAGTAGCGGAAAATGTTGTCAGGAATGGTGGCTTCAGACTATCCCATGCATTACCTTATAAGGTCTTTATGAATAATTAATAAAATGTCCAGATCCAGTGGCCGGGTCATCCTCCTTTTCTAAATAAAAGTTTTACAACATTTTGATTAAAAAAAAAGCAATGGTGAAAATATTCTAGCAACATCTCTGATAATGCTCACATGGCAATTTTCTAAAATTTTATGGCAAATATTATGTTGGGAAATCGACCTGGCAAAAATTACCATGGGAAAATAGAATGAACAATAGAAACAAAAATTATGAACAAAATATTGCCATGGCAGATTCGTATTAAAAATTCATGCTATTTAAATTAAAATTTCCATGTGTTGTGTGAGAAATTTGCTGTGTATGTAAAATATGAACAAAATTGTCATGTCATATGGATATTAAAAATATATGTAGTGTTTTAATTAAAAATGCCATGCTTTGTATGGAAATTGTCATGGAAAAATAGAATGAACAGTACAAACACAAATTATAAACAAAAATGGCCATGACAGATTCATATTAATGTTTGCCATGACATTTTATTAAAATTGTCATGCAGAATGAGAAATTTGTCGTGTGGGTAAAAACACACAAAAAACTGAACAAAAATCGCCATGACATATGCAAACTAAAATTCGCCATGGTGTTTAAGTTCTAATTGTCGTGTTTTCCATAAGAAAACTGCCATGTATGTATTCAAATAGTAAAAATTGTCATGGCCCATAAACTACATTTTCCATGCTCATAAACTTAAATTGCCATGATTCCATACAAAAATATTTTTTGCCATTGTTGCAAAAAGAAAAGAATTTACCATGATCTATAAACTACATTTGCCATTCTCTGAACTTAAATTTCCATGGTCCCATAAAATAGTAACTTTCTGCCATGTTGCAAGAGAAAGAAATTTGCCATGATCTACAATAAAAGAGTTTGCCATGGTATGTTACAGTGATATGGCAAATGTTTAGAGAAAAATGATTTATGAGTCATGGCAAATGCATAAAAATGCTTCAAAAAAAGTGTTCTCACATTCATGAAAAATATAGGGAAAAAAAGAACAAAACAAATAGAATTTTCCATGGTGTAATTTTTTTTGCTAGCTAGAACATGGCAATTGTGGCAAACATCTACTATCCCCTGCTCTCATCGAGCTCTCAAACAAGCAACTGTTATCCCCTCCTCCTCCATGGATGGGATTGCAAAAATTTGCCATGTCGTCTAGACAAAGTGTGATTTTCTTACAATAATGCTTGTAAATATGCATGTACAATGGCCATGGCAATAAGACTCGTCTTAAGTTTCCATGTCAATTCGTCCTAAGTTGCAAAAATGGCAGAAAAAGAACACATCTTAAATTTCGCATGGCAAACTTGTTCTTGAGTTACCCACATTAAAAGATCTTAAAAGAGTTGTCATGGGAAAATCACATTATAGACAAATTAACTAATGGACAGCTACCCAGTGACAACACATTCTTTATAGAAATTAACTATACTGTAAAATTTGGATATAATGAACACTCAAATGGTTTCCTCCAAAAGGTTTCACATTTATACTGTCACTTTTTAACTGAATCTGCATATGTATGTGTATGTTGAGTTCAGTCTATGGAAACGCACACAATCTAATCATGTTAGTGCGATGGTCGATTCCGAAAATGCCTGCCATGTTTGTCATCAGAAAAATAGTGCTGGATGGAAAATTGTTACTCGTACAAGTAAAAACATTGGACGGCAGTACAGGACTATGAAGAAAACTGTTCTTGAAGGCGATGTGTTTACAGTCGACACTGTAACTATACGCAAGATAACTGAGCGATGCATCGATCAAAACAGAGCAATGGAGCATGTCTGAACAACAATCTCGGTCCCCCGCGGACAGAGCAGACGCACACAACTAGGCAGGACTGGGGGAAAAACACAAGAAAGAGGAAGGGGCTACCTTTGGGGCGGCCGAGGTTGCCGTCCACGACCGCCTTCTTCATGAGGGTCTTCTCATCTGCACCCACGCACGCACGGTTGCCATTGGAAATTCAGCCAGGGGGCATATGGAGAGGACGAAAGCAACAAGCATGGGAGCGAGCAATCATCAGGAGCTAAGGGGCGCGCAGGAAAGACGTACGGCGTTGTCGGCGTCGCCGCCGCTCGCCGGCGGGAAGCCGTAGCTGCTCGTGTTCGCCATCCCAGTCGATCGGGTCGGAGAAGTCGAGGCCACGCAGCCGCGCCGCGGAGGTGAGCATGTCGAGCACGGCGCCCACCTGATGCGGATGAGAGCGAGAAGGGAGAGGTCGATGAGGGCGTCTATCTGCAGTGTCACGCCCTTCGACGGCCACCCGGCGGAGAGTGGAAGAGGGTCGACGGTCGACGGTCCAGCGCGCCACGCGCTGTGGACGGCAGCGAAGGTGATGGAGTGGAGGGGCGCCTGTCCGCCGCGTTGCAACCGTCGAGGGCCACCGGTTGAGAGGGAGGAGGGTCAGATACTCCCGTCGACGGCCACCGGTGGAGAGGGAGGAAGGTCGTCAGCCGATCCGCTTTCGTGGAGATGGTCAGTGGAGGCAGAGCTGGGGAGCGAGAGCGTGGAAAACGGCCGCCGAAGAATGGGGACGAGACGTCTCGGTCGGGGTGATATGCGTCGCGTGCGTTCGCGAGCTTTCCCTACAGCGCGAACGGTTTCTCTTATCCAACGATCATTGAAGCTTTCGCGCGGGACATCTAAAAGTCTGACATTTTTAGTGTTTTCGTGTTTTTCTTTTTTGTAAATTATTTGGAATCAGTCATACTAAATCTTAGATGATTGAGACTTGGTTATGTTTTGATCGATTCTATATTCGTAAGATCTTACATTCAGATATGTGCAAAGAAAAACAAAATTTTCCTTTAACTTTCTTACGAGTTATGCTATTTGACTGAGACTTGATTAAGTCTCAATCGAGTGAGACTTGATTAAGTCTCGGTCTACTAAGGATGTGTTTGGTTGTTGTCATCAGGTAGAATGGCATGGGTTCGACCCGTTCTCACATCTCATTCTCGCGTTTGGTTAGTCGAACGAACCAGAACCTATTCGTCCCAGAAAAACGAATATTCGCTCTTTATGCGGAACGGAGGCGTACCTACAAATCGGGCGAATGACAAGGAACCGATCGTTCTTTCCCCTCGCTAGCGCCTCTGCCCTATCCTCTCGCGACTCTTCTCTCCCAGCGCCGCCACCCTCTCGCATCTCCCTCCCTCTAGATCTGCCACCTCCATCCCTCTTCGGCGCCCGCTTCACTCCCTTCTCCATCCCACTCCCTTCTCTCGGGCAACGGCGGGGCGGGAAGGAAGAAGCGGCGGGGTGGGAAGGAGCCAGCGGGGCAAGAAGCAGCGGCGAAGCGGGAAGGCAGGAAGGAAGCAGAGGTGGGACGGGAAGGAGGAAGCGGCGGGGCGAGAAGGAACCAGCGGGGCAAGAAGGAAGCAGAGAGGAGGGAACTTGACATGTATGGCTGATTGCTTTTGGATGTGCCAAATGAACTTGCTACCTGATTGCTATCTTATGATATTATTGCTGAAAATTGTGTCCTATGTCAATATATATATTGTTATGTTGTCTTTCTTGAAAATACAAATGAAATGCTGCCGAAACTTTGAATTTCTGTTATTCCATTTTTCATTCCATTCTTCCAAACCAAACAATGGAACGGAACCAACCTGTCCTACTTTTTTGCACCTATCAAACACAAGAATGGAACCGACCCGTTCCTTTGGAATGGAACCGTTCCATTCCTTGACAGTTGGTCCCTCAACCAAACACACCCTAAGACATAGCCACATTCATTTGAAATTGGTTGACCGACTAAGCATGAGATCGGTCGTCTCCCACATGACTTATCATGCATGGGCCTCGCTAGCCAACAACTCAAACTCTTCACGCAAACTCTGCGAGAACTTATGTCCCCCTCCCAATATTCTCCTCTTTTTGTCTCTCGTAGTCATCTTCTACCTTCCAACCTCACCCATCCTTGCATGAACAAGTTTCTTCCTAGCTCTAAGGTCACACGTCGACTCCCGTTCAATCTCTTCATGCGTCGTTGCCTCCTACAAGACGCACCAACCTCTGTCGCGTAGGGGCGGCGAGGATGACATGAGGGCACTAATACTGTAAGGAGGCCACCGTTCGTCGAATCCGCAATGCGGGCAAGGGGGGCTGGTGCTTCAATCCTTGTCATGCCCTACAACAAGAGATGGCATACATTGCTTTGAGTGGCAGCCATGTCTGATGGAGGCGACTATGAAGCAGGTGTCGGTGTCAAAACCGGCGGATCTCGGATAGGAGGTCCCAAACTGTGAGACTAGAATCGACGGTAACAGGAGACGAAGGGGACACAAGTTTACCCAGGTTCGGGCCCTCCAATGGAGGTAATACCCTACGTCCTGCTTGATTGTATTGATGGTGTAAGGGGTTACAGAGTTGATCTACCTCGAGATCGTATATTTAACCCTAGATGAGTTGTTCTATGTCATACCCTAAAACCCGCTGGCTTATAAAGACGTCGAGGGTGCCCTAGCCTTACACATGGTCGGTTACATGCCGAAGAGATAACATGCCTAACTACGGCTAATAACTTGGAGAATATGTCACGACTCCTCGAAGCTTCCATCTAGCGCAGGCAGTCTTTGATCATCTGATGCCTGCCTTGCGGCCCACACAGTCCGGCCCATGAACAACAGGTCGGCTATACGAGGACCCCCTAATCCAGGACTGTAGGATCGAAAGTAGGTCTAGAGGGGGTGATTAGACTACTTGAACAAATAAAAGTTTTGCCTATACCAAGTTTTAGGGTTGACAGTTTTTAACATTTCGGCAAGTTAAGTACACCCTACACATGCAAGTCTAAGAGTATATAGCAGCGGAAAGTAACAACAAGCATGTATAGAAGGGTAGGGTAGGAAGATCAAACACAATTGTAGACACGATGATTTTTCCCGTGGTTCCCATACATCCACGTTTATGGAGTCTTCAACCCACGGAGGGTAACGATCGCGAGAGTCCACGGAGGGCTCTACCCACGAAGGGTTCCACGAAGAAGCAACCTTGACTATTCCATACGGCTTCCGTCCACGAAGGACTAGCCTCACTGTGGTTAGATCTTCAGGAAGTAGGCGATCTCCTTGCCCTTACAAACTTCTTGGTTCACTCCACAACACGAAGTAGGAGGCTCTCAAGCGACACCTAACCAATCTAGGAGGCACCACCCTCCAAAAGGTAATAGGCTCGGTAATGACGATGAACTCCTTGCTCTTGTGCTTCATGATGATAGACTCCTCAGCACCCAATCACTCTCTCACAGATTCGGCATGGTGGAAGAGATGGGATTGGTGGAAAGCTACTTGGGGAGGCTAGAAATCAAGATCCATATGATTGGAGTGGAAGATCTTGACCTCAACACAAAGGTAGGTGGTTCTCTCTCAGAAAATCTGATAGGATAGGTATGGAATAGTTTTGAGTGCTTCTCACTCGAGTAGGTGGTGGTGAAGGGGTATAAAGAGGCATCTCCAAAAATCCAACCGTTACACACAAAATGACCAACTCGGTGACACCGATGTGTTAATCTCGGTGGTACCGAAGTGACCAAAAGGTGGCAACTTTTGAATCTCGGTGAGACCGATATAGGAAACTCGGTTGCACCGATAAGGTGACCAACGGTCAGATTTCCAATCTCGATGACGCGGATCCAACATTCTCGGTGGGACCGAAAATGTGAATTTGCGTAATAGAAAGTTGGCAACCTAAACTCGGTGGCACCGGTATGGAATCGGTTGCACCGAAGTGGCTAGGGTTTGGCTTGAGTCTGTCTAGGTTCTGGAATCGGTGGCACCGAAGTGGGAAAGTTGGTTGCACCGATTTTGAGTGTTGGGCATAGAAAAGACTTTGGTGAGAGAGTTTGTGGATGTTTTTGGCGACTATCACTTGTGCACGTTTGAGCATATTGTTCACCAACAAAACCTTACCCCTTTTAATAGTATTGGCTTTCCTATGACTCAAAGTGATTCCTCACAAATATAAAATGTAGAGTCCTCTTGCTTGAAGCTTGGCCAACCTATTTCCTTGAATCTTGGGGTTTCTCCACAATCTCCTTTTGCCAATCCTATCATTGAACATTTCCTGAAATATACTTGGTGGAAACATTAGTTCAATGACTTATATGTTGTTATTAATTACCAAAACCACCAAGGGAGCAAATGTGTTTTCAATCTCCCCCTTTTTGGTAATTGATGACAACATATAGATCAAAGCTTCGACATATGATAATTCAATGAATATAATCGTCGCTTTGAGAGGTATGTGATAAGCAAGAGCTCCCCCTAAATTTTTGCATTATTTTGAATTTGCATTTGAATGCAAATGCACAATCGATTAGGCATATGGGGCACTTCTTCCATGTAACATACAACTTGGTGGTGTGCGAGAATAATTAGAATGAATAACAATGCACAACACAATCAAAAGGTGAATGATCATCTCATGAGCATTAAGATGGGAAATAGTAGCATCACCCATAACATAGTAGCATAACACACATGTATCTAACATCAAACCAAAAGAACCAAATGTTTTTGAAAAGCAAATAAAAACCAAATCACTCTCTCGCTCGAAGCCTAAAGATCTATATACACTTCTCCCCCTTTGGCAACAAGTTACCAAAAAGTTCAAAGGCATATATCTAAGCGTTCTTGGGCATATCTCCTACGGTTGTTGATGAAGGAGTCGAGATGACAGCATCGGCAAAGATATCTGCAGATGTCGTGGATGGAGCTGGAGTGGTCACTGATGGAGCTGAAGTTGATGGAGCTGATGGAGCTGTTGGAGCTGGCACTGTGGCTGATCTGGCCTGAGTAGTGAACTGAGTGCCTGGCCCTAGAGGTGATTCATCCTCATCATCATCATCATCATCCTCATATGAAGTAGAAGAGACCCGAGGGATGTTCATGGAGTCAACTTCATGCTGAAGTTCTGTGACTATCTTCGTCAGCCCGTCCACCTTATCAGTAAGGATCTTGATTCTGGTCTCAAAGATTCTAACAAGACTGTTCTGGTTGTCCAGAATCCTCTTAATGTCCTTTTGCATGCCCTGGACTAATGCAATCAATAGATCCATTTGGTCGTTCCTAGATCGTGGGACTTGAGCACTAGCGGCTCTCACTGCCTCTGCTTCCTCCTGAGCTGCAGCAGAAGTGGGATGATCAGCATCCATCACCATGATGTTGTCCTCTAGATCTGGCTGTAGGGGCAAATGTAGGTGATCTAGGGAAAATATGTGCTTCTCCACTTTTGAGTTTATGAGCATCTGGATGTAGGGTGCGTAACAGCATGAGCGCTTCTGGTTAGCAGCAACCCTCTTGATTGTCTCTACAATTAAGTCCATGACTCTGATCCTGGTGTGACCGTCAAGATGGATCAACATATTAATGGAGCGGCCTCAGATCATCTTGTCATCTCCAGACTTGGGCATCAAGGTATGCCTCAGTATGGTGTCGATGGTGCGGAGGCCAGCCTGGAGGAAATAGATGGATCCTAGCCTGTGAGACTTCACATTTGCAGCAGGGATCTCCTTATACATCTTAGCCGTAGCATTGTGACTAGCCTTGGATTCTGAGTATACGTCCAAGTCACCATCCTGTGCTTCAAGAACTCCTAAGATATCTACCCATTCCTCAATAGTTGATTCATATCTCGCACCTTCAGTCATCCACACAATTCTACCATCTCCGTAGAAGTGTGTAGTGGAGTAGAACTGCATGATCATTTCGTCATTCCATGCGGTGAATTTTCTGCCAACGAACTCATCAAGACCTATGCAGTGGAAGTTGTCATGGACACTTGGAAAGTAGTCCCCATTATCCTTGATGAACTTCCAATCAACATACGACATATCACTAACAGCTGGACTCTTGTCAAAGAGCACAGTCTCATAGAAGTCATGCTGCTCTCTAGTATAGAATCTATAGTCCACAGTAGTCTTCTTTCTCTGAGCATAAGGATCTATTGCTCTCCATGCCCTCAATCCAGAATCCTTCCTCTTCTACATGTCCTCAGCTAGTGGGTAGCTGGCATTATGAACTAGGAGGAGTGGTCTAAGCTTCATCAGTGTTGTCAAGTCATCCACATCATCAACTCTGGAAGCAGTTCCTTTGTTCTTCTCAGAAGCTGGAATCTGCCTAGTTGTCCTCTTGGGCTTCTCAACAGCCTTATTGGATGTGCTGGTCTTAGGCATAGCATTAGACATCAACTTCTTTGCCTTCTTCTTGGGAGGAGCCTTTGTAGCTAGCTCAACCTCCTCTTCCTCAGCAGCAACAGCTTCTTCTGGATCCTCAAACATGGAGGTAGGCCTGCCAGTCACATGGATGATCCTCTTCCTGGCCTTTTTCTCCCCTGCCTTCTTAGGCGTAGCTCTCTTGGGGATCTCAATAGACATTGTTTCTCTGGCAGTCTCATGAGCCTTGAAGGTAGAAGCTGGTGCATATACTTTGCTGACAACTCTTCTAGAGGAAGTAGCTTCAGTTGCAGCCTTCTTGGCAGCCTTCTCTTGCTTCTTAGCAAGAATCTCCTCAGGCCCAAAATCTGAATCCTCTTCATCTGAGTTCAACTTCTTCCTGTTTCTACTGGCAGCCTTGGGCAACCCATGAGAGCTAGGGGTTCCTGGATCCGAGAATGAACTGGGCTCTGGGCTTGTCCCTGAACTCATGTCTGCTCCCTGCTCTGACCTGTTCTGACTGTCTTCTGAACATGACATGCTGACCCTATGAATAGAGTGTAGATGAGCAGAAGGAGATGAGTCGTCACAAAATGAGGCTATTTTTGAAATTTGAGCGGTGAGTTTTTCAAAAGTTTTGCAATCTGTCACATACATATCGGTATAGCCGAAATGAATTTTTCGGTGAGGCCAAGACAGACCAACTCCTTAACAGGAACTTGGCAGCCTTTTTGGTAGGACTGAAAAGAGCCACTCGGTTCCACCAAGTCAGTTCTCAGCAACACAGAAAAGTATATCGCTGAGACCGATATTTCCGTTTCGGTTCCACCGAGATGTATCGGGCGGACAGCAAAACCCTAGAAAAATTTATCTAACTCAAGATTTTGCAGATTTGATTGGATGAATATATGAGCAAGGGGTGGCTTATAGAGAAAACTAGGTCCAATGCACAAGAATCAGAATGGGAGCGCACTAGAGATCGAATTCGTACCCTAGCTTGGCACAGATCCTCTACGGCGGCGATGTTGGTGTAGATTACGTCGACGGCGGAGATTCCTAGCGGCGGAGGAGCTCGGGAAGTCAAGGGCGATGACCAGGGGTCTTGGGGCGGCAGCTTAGGGTTCTGAGGCGCAACATTGCAGATAGAAATTTCAAAGCATCGGGGTCCACAGCATATATACCCTTTACTGTCGGTGATACCGATTTTATGTTTTCGGTGTCACCGAGTTTCACAACTGTCAGCTGACAGGGAAACTCGATGTAACCGAGAATATGAAATTGGTGTTGCCGAGATTACAAAACCATATCAACCCTAGGCATTCGGTGAGACCGAGTTTTTGGAATTGGTTCCACCGAGTTGCACTTGGGAGGTTTTAATGGTCAGTCCTTGTCGATACGGAACTCCAAGTGCTCCACCTACATAGGGATTGAAAAGCACTTGTTCAAATTTTGTGATGCAGCATGAATGGAATATGAGGTGAGACATCATAGATAGCTAAAGGGTAGTCCTAGGCATTCTTGTCCATCCAATTGGCAAAAGATAAATCAAAAGCCAAACAGAAACAATTGGATGTCCTCGAATGAGAAAATAGATGCAGACCAACATCCTCACACAATAAGATGTCAAAGAAAATCATGACGAACATGCACAAACACACTAGCATCTAACAAGCACTTGGGCGATGACAAAGTCAACTATATATGAGCATTTGACTTAGGAGCCAAGTAAGAGTACTTGATCATAGGTCATTCTCATCGTTTAAGCACAAGTGGGGTTTCCACTTTTTCATAAAGCATTTAACGTTGTCACATACTAAGAGATGCTTTGACTCAAGAATTTGAGTAAAGCTCCCCCTTAATGTGACATCCCCCCATAAGAGGGATAAACTAACCTTGGTTTTTGTAGATGAAGACTTTATGTTGGTGAGGTAGTTGTGGATGCTCAATGTTGATGAAGATCACCAAGAGTTGGGAGTATCCTTGTTGTTTCCTTACTCCTCTCACCTGCATGAGTTAGTCCCAACATACAAGAGACAAATACAAGGATATCTATGGACATGGAGTGCAAAGCATGTGTTATGATGTCCATTGATTTGTTGATTACCTTGTCCCTTGCTTACCTTTGAGGGAATCTGTGACTCCTTGAACTATTGCATTGAGTTGATGTTGAGTGCAAAAAGTCCTTGCCAATAATGAATGTGAGTGAATTTCATTGGCGGAGTCACCCCTCAAGAACTTACTAGTTCTTCTTCTTGGGAACCCACATCAAGTTGATGGGGATCCTTGGTGTTGAAGTGTCCTTTGTAGTAGTTGAGCTTGAAGCAGCCTTGGGAACCCACTCCACCAAAGCTAGGGGTTCATCTTCATATGAGTCAATGTCCTCTTGAAGCTTGTTCTTGCCCTTCAGCTTGTGGTCTTGTGGTGGAAGGTCATCTTGAGTGTTTGTCCCCTTGGTAAGAGCATTTTCATACTTCACCTTTTGAGGAACAAACTTGGGCTTGGGATATTGACCTTCTTCCCACTCAACTCCATTAGCGTTGAAGTAGCCAACACCATGATTCTTGCGGTATCCTCCGTGCTTGCATACAATTTCCTCAAATTTCTTACATCCGGCAAGACTCTTGTAGATACCTTTTTCTATAATTCCTTTCAATAAAGCATTTTCTTGCTCAAGTGTTACTTGGCTAAGAGAATCATCATTAGTGGAATCAATAGAACTACTATAAGCAACATCATTAGGTTTAGCATTTTTATTGTTGCTACTAGGTGAAGAACCTTTCTTGCCTTTGTTACTAGATTGCTTAGTTTTAACTTGAGGCATGAAAGTAGACAAGGGTAGTCGTTTGGCTAGATAAGGTGAGGTCTTCTTTCGGAGATCGTCATTGATAGCTTTGAGAAACTCATGCTCTTGCTCCAAGTTGAGCTTCTCGAAGCATAGCTTCTCATGAGTTCTCACAATCTCTCTATGATCTTCGAGAGTAGATTCATGAGCTAACTTAAGAGTGTTTAGTTCTTTAGTTAGTTGTCCTATTTTCATATTATCGTCATCAAATGACTTATCTTGACTATCATGAGAATTATCAAGTTCATTTTGATCAATATCTCTAGTTTTATCACAAAGCAAGTCATCGTCACAAAGTAAATCGGCTTCATCACTATCAAAATCAAGATATTCGGGGTGTGATACCTTGGGGCCTTTAGCCATGAAGCAACTTCCACTCCCTTCGTTTGGTGAATCAAATAGATCGTAGGAGTTGGTAGTCACTAGAGTAATTCCGGCAACACCTTCATCTTGACTATAGTCGGAGTCGGAGTGATACCTTCTCTCAGAGTGGTTGTCGGAGTCAGAAACCCATTCACCAACATGAGCTTGATGTTTTATTCTTGTGTAGCTCTTGGTGTGCTTGTCCTTCTTCTTTGAATCTCTACTTCTCCTTGAGTGTCTTCGTTCATAACGATCATCTCTACTCCTTCTCTCTCTTTGTGGTGACTCATTTCTTGAGCTTCATCTTTGAGGTGACTCTTCTCTTCTTTTGTAGGGAGTCGTGCACTCATTTGAGTAGTGTCCGGACTTCCCACAATTGTAGCAATTGCGGTCACGACTTGACGAACGCTTCTCTTCATATCTTGAGTTGGAGTTTCTTTCTTTGCTTCTATTCTTGTAGAACTTGTTGTATTTTTGACCATGAGCCTTATCTCTTCGTTGTTGGCAAGGTTGTTGCTTGAAGTCGCGGGAGCATCATTTGTGGCTTTGTAAGCACCGCTAGACTTGTGATGAAGCTCTTATTTATCTTTGAGTGTCATCTCATGAGCAACAATCCTTCCATTGACTTCGTAGGCTTGAGATCTTTGTAGTTTGGCATCATTTGGATTAATGTGCACACGGTGTCGTATCTCTCATCCAAAGCTCTAAGTATCTTCTTGATGTTGAATTTGTCAGTCATTTCTTTGCTTCCTAAGCCGGAAATCTCATTGGTGATGAGAGCTAGCCTAGAGTACATCTCTACAACTCCTTCACCATCCTTCATCTTGAACTTGTCAAGCTGACCTTGAAGAACATCTAACTTGGATTCTCTCACGGACTCGGTTCCTTCGTGCATATCAACCAAAGTATCCCAAATCTCTTTTGCATTCTCAAGACGGCTGATTTTGTTGAATTCTTCGGGGCATAAGCAGTTGAAGAGAGTGTCGCATGCTTGACCATTGAATTGCAACATATTCGATTCATCCGCGGTCGCTTCACGATCCGGTTCCCGTCCATACGCAAAGAACTCACCTTGCAAGCCAACACGAACAATAGCCCAAATGGCGGGGTTATGACCAAGAATATGCATTTTCATTTTATGCTTCCAATTAGCAAAATTTGTGCCATCAAAGTACGGACCTTTACGGTGATAACTTCCCCACTAGACGCCATACTTCTCCTAGGTTGTCAGACCTAAGCAATGGAGACCAATGCTCTGATACCACTTGTAGGATCGAAAGTAGGTCTAGAGGGGGGTGATTAGACTACTTGACCAAATAAAAGTTTTGCCTATACCAAGTTTTAGGGTTGACAGTTTTTAGCATTTCATGGAAAGTCAAGTACACCCTACACATGCAAGTCTAAGAGTATATAGCTGCGGAAAGTAACAACAAGCATGTATAGAAGGGATAGGGTAGGAAGATCAAACACAATTGTAGACACGATGATTTTTCCTGTGGTCCCGATAGGTGGCGCTATCGTACATCCACGTTTATGGAGTCTTCAACCCACGAAGGGTAACAGTCGCGAGAGTCCACGGAGGGCTCTACCCACGGAGGGTTCCACGAAGAAGCAACCTTGATTATTCGGCTTCCGTCCATGAAGGACTAGCCTCACTATGGGTAGATATTCATGAAGTAGGCGATCTCCTTGCCCTTACAAACTTCTTTTTTCACTCCACAACACGAAGTAGGAGGCTCCCAAGCGTCACCTAACCAATCTAGGAGGCACCACCCTCCAAAAGGTAATAGGCTCGGTAATGACGATGAACTCCTTGCTCTTGTGCTTCAAGATGATAGACTCCTCAACACCCAATCACTCTCTCACAGATTTGGCATGGTGGAAGAGATGGGTTGGTGGAAAGCTACTTGGGGAGGCTAGAAATCAAGATCCATATGATTGGAGTGGAAGATCTTGACCTCAACACAAGGGTAGGTGGTTCTCTCTCAGAAAATCTGATAGGATAGGTATGGAATAGTTCTGAGTGCTTCTCACTCGAGTAGGTGGTGATGAAGGGGTATATATAGGCATCTCCAAAAATCCAACCGTTACACACAAAATGACCAACTCGGAGACACCGATGTGTTAATCTCGGTGGTACCGAAGTGACCAAAAGGTGGCAACTTTTGAATCTCGGTGAGACCGATATAGGAAACTCGGTTGCACCGATAAGGTGACCAACAGTCAGATTTCCAATCTCGGTGACGTCGATCCAACATTCTCAGTGGGACCAAAAATGTGAATTTGCGTAACAGAAAGTTGGAAACCTAAACTCGGTGGCACTGGTATGGAATCGGTTGCACCGAAGTGGCTAGGGTTTGGCTTGAGTCTGTCTAGGTTCTGGAATCGGTGGCACCAAAGTGGGAAAGTTGGTTGCACCGATTTTGAGTGTTGGGCATAGCACACACTTTCGTGGGAGAGTTTGTGGATGTTTTTGGCGACTATCACTTGTGCATGTTTGAGCATATTGTTCACCAACAAAACCTTACCCCCGTTTAATAGTATTGGCTTTCCTATAAGTGATTTCTCACAAATATAAAATTGTAGAGTCCTCTTGCTTGAAGCTTGGCCAACCTATTTCCTTGAATCTTGGGGTTTCTCCACAATCTCCTTTTTCCAATCCTATCATTGAACATTTCGTAAATATACTTGGTGGAAACATTACTTCAATGACTTATATGTTGTTATTAATTTCCAAAACCACCAAGGGAGCAAATGTGCTTTCAAGGACTCCCTCAGTAGCCCCCGGACTGGCCTTCAACGCCGATATAAATTCGGTCGATCTCCTTATGTCATCATCTTTGGCTTGCAAGGCGAGTCACTCATCCTTCTTCATTCGGCAACCGACCAGTCTTCGGTAAGATCCTAGGCATCGCGGGCGTAGGGTTATTATGATAATTGCGTGAGTTCCTCGACTTTCGCACGTCGTGGGAGGCGAGCGGCCAGCGATTTTTACAATCTTACCCCTCCGCAATGGAGGCACCAACCCATTTAACCAAACAAAATCATGGTTCAGACCACATCTTCTTCTTCCCTCTCGTTGAAAAGTCCTAGCGGAAGCTCCACGCAAAGCATGGCTAATGGCTAACGTTCCCAGCTCCTCAGCACGCCCTTACTGCCTATGCCCAGGGGACTGGACGAGCTGCTGCGTCACACTCCTGCGGCTCCGTAACCTAGAGAACCAAGGATATCTTCCATCATCAGATCTGGTGGCGACCCACGCAGGTATGCTCTCTTATGGTGACGAGGTCTTTGACGAGTGCTTCCCTAATCCAAACAAGGGGAGCTCATCTACTTCGTCCACTTCCTCCTCCGGGGCCTTGGGTTTCCAATCCACCCATTCCTGAGGGGGTTACTAGAATTCTACGGGATCCAACTCCACCACCTCACCCCAGGGTCAATTCTACACATCTCGGGCTTTGTCGCCCTCTGCGAGATGTTCTTAGGGTGTGAAGCTCATTTCAATCTGTGGAGGGAATACTTTTGCCTCGTCCCCCGAACCCGGGACAATACAATCTTAGAGGTCGGCGGGGCCGAAGTATGCCGCATAGCAGGAATAGGATATCCGCCTGGAACACTGTGGAAATCCGAAGAATGGACCTCGGAGTGGTTCTATATTGAAGATGTCCCCCTGTTCGAGCCAACTCGGACAGGTCTGCCCGAATACTCTGACCTCCTCCTGAAGAAGAGGTACAACTGGCGACCCAAGAGCTCATCTCAGGAGGAAAGCGCCGAGGTGCAACGCCTGGGCGCACAGGTGCCGATGCTTGCCCACCACCGATTTACCATTATTGATGTCATGGCCGCCGCCATCTCCCGGTGTGTGCAGCCCCTCCAACAGAGGGTACACCCCTTAGGGCGGTACAATGGGACAAGCAACGCCATGCGCTGCCGAAAACTAGGTCCCGCCAATCCAACAGCATTGGCCACCGCACTTGCCGGTCTGTACAAAGGAGAGAAGGAAGACTTTATTCGGCGGTCAACCAAGGAAGGGTATTCGGCCCATAATCCCATAGAACAGGTAAGCCTTTCTTTTTCAATCATGAAATAGTTTGGGGTTTCATTCCGTACTCTATTTGACCGAGGTCTTGGCGTGAACAGTAATGGAGGAGCTTTGTTGAGACAGTCAACTATCCGGCTCCTCAGCACGAGAACCATTCACACGATAACGATCCGGGCTTCAACGAGGACCCAGATCTTCTCCTTGACTTCGAAAATGGAGTCTATTTCCAGGATAGCATCGTCCAGACCCTGGTGGCTATCATAATCGATTATCCCGAGTCATTTTCCATTCCATCCGTGGGCAACAAGAAAAGCTCCTCCCGCAAGAGGTCTGCTACCAAGAGTGCCCCAGATGTGCCGGTCCCGACCCCAAGCACCGCCGATCCGCATGCCATGCGCTAGCAGTCGAAGCCGTGGGCAAATTAGAGGCCAACCAGGACCCCGCGAAAGGAGTCGGACATGGGGACGAATCCACCCGTCCGCTCATCCCGAAGGTACATTGTTCGGATATCCGCTTTATCGTTGTAGTCAGCAGAATCTCATAGCCGCTCATTTTATACCTAGGCAAAACACCCAATCCTTTCCTACCGAGGGGACTGCCCGGGTGTGAGGAGATGCCAAAAGCTCCCGGGCCACAACCCATGCGGCTTCCTCTACGGAAGCCCCCATGGCCAATCCGGCGCCCGCCGAATCTGGTGACGGAGTATCCGTCACCAAATTGGAGGTGGAGAGTGCCATGCATCATCAGCACCAATGGGAGGCTATGTGGCACCCAATTTTCTCCGACCAGGAGTTTGGCCCCCTACGTTCGGCGGATGCACACCTCGGGGCCGCCCGAGCTTGATTCGGCGAAGCTATGAAGCTGATAACAACCAACATCTAGGTAAGAGATCGGATTTTATAGAATCTGCATACTTGTGTAAGACTAGTAGCCCCCGAGCCTTAATTTGATTTAGAAAAATGAATTAAGGATCTCCTACTGATTGACTGCTGACGTAGGCCTCAAAGCAATAGTCCGAGCAATTGGCCAAGGCCCTCGAGGAGAGCCGCACGGAAGTGCAATTCGCGAAGGACGAACTAGCACAAGTGAAGAGCTTCACCGAGAGGCCCATGGTGAGTATGCATTTACTACTAATCGTTTTACATCATCGTGCCTGACATATGGATTCCATGTAGCAGCCGAATCAATAGGACATATGGAAAGGCAGTTGGAAGAAGCCCGAGATTCTCAAAGGTATGTGGAATCCTAGCATCAGGCTTGTTGCCTCGTTATACAAAAACAGGCTGAGGAAAGAAAGAGTTTAAAGACTCAATTGGCCCAAGCTCAAGAAGAGAACCGAAAGCTTCAAAGGGGCGTATTCGGTAAAATTCCGCTATCAGTAAGTACTTCTGATGTAGGGAATGATAGTAATCGCGCATGTTATCTTATGTGCAGGTCTCCTATCCAGACATCCTGGAGAGGAGATCAAATCGTACCAAGGGGGCCTGCTGAAGGAGCTGACCTCTCTCCATAAGCGCGTGCAAAAAGTGATGAAAGGGATGGTGAAGGCACTATGGCCCACCAAACAGCCACCTGAAGGGCTAGCCGCACTTCTAGATCGATTTAGGGGGGCTCGGGATAGGTTCGAGCTGTGGAAGACTTCGGCCTGCCGTGAGGGAGCACGGGAGGCGTGGGCCATGGTCAAGACCTGTTTCGTCGGACTTAACCCCGAGCATATGGAGCGTATTGGTCCTGTGGGATTGCATGGAAAAGAAGTTCCACTCCACTTGGTATATGACCAGGTTATGCCAGCCGCCCGTCTTTCGCAAGCAGACTGCCCCCTCAACAAAATAATCGATGATCTCGATCAGTATCCGCACATGTTATTTATATGTACATGTGTACAAACAATCCGTGTTGTAAATTTTGTCTTAACCGTCCATCGGCTTCACCCTCCCTTGCAAAGAGCTCGGGAGTGTTCCTCCTTATTATTCTATCACAAAAAAGCAAACTGTATTCGGGGAACCAGGCAATCCGACCATGTGGTGCAAACACACAAAAAGCACATAGAAAGATATGTTATATTATGGTGTAGCACAAGAAACATCTTCCGATGAAAATAGTACCTCTATCGATACCTTTCGTCGGGGTTCTATGAAGACCATAGATAGAAATCTGCATACTCGCAGTATGTGGCTAATTGTTCTTTGGGAAGAAAGGACCCAAACAACGGTGATAGCAGTCAAAGCCGTATAAGGTGTTTCCGTCATAGCTGACCAATTGTCTATGTAAGATAGATAGCTTTCGGCTTCATCCGTCTGAGGTACGTGTTCGGATGACCCGGTCGTAACAATCGCAGAGGTGCTCTCTTTATTCTCTAGCTGAACAATCGAGAACGTAGAGAGTAACCACAGGAGCGAGGTAACCCAGCTTGGCAAATTCTTAGTTCGAATTGATGCATAAGATGGCTAAAACATGACAAAAGAAACATGCACGCCTGGTAAGTGAGAGTAAATAAAAATTTGGCTACTTGAAAGAAGCCCCAGGTGCCATGTTCGGATTTAACACTTTATGGTGTATGCCGATTATCTCTGGTACAAGATTGGTTTAGGTGAACATAGGGTAAGAAAAGAAATTTCCCCTATCGAACAGCAAAGTGGGAAGGGAAAAGGAAAAACAGGCAAAAATAACAAAAAGGAAAAGATATAGGGGAGTTTAGACGACACCGGTTTATCCGTATAAGCGTCGAAGATGAGTGCGTTCCATGGGTTCGGTTCAAGGCGGTTATTGGATGGACTCCGCAAACGATAGGCCCCTCCCGCAAGCACTTCATCGATGATGAAAGGACCCTCCCATTTGGGGTTGAGTTTGTGCTTCTGTTTATCCGGGAGCCATAGGATGAGTTCTCCTACGTTGTATGCCTTTGCCCTGACCTCCCTACTTTGGTACCGCCGAGCTTGCTGTTGCTAAAGAGTGGATCGAGCTAGAGCTATGCCCCGTTCCCCCTCAAGGGCGTCTAAGTCGTCCTGCCGATCCAACTCGACCTCCTTTTCCTCGTACATGCGCACCCTTGGTGCGTCATGGATAATATCGCAGGGAAGAACTGCCTCTGCCCCATAGACCATAAAAAACGACGTGTAGCCCGTTGATCTATTCGGGGTGGTACGTAGGCCCCATAGAACGGAGTCGAGTTCCTCCACCCAATGACAGTCGGACTCATGAAGAGATCGGACAAAACGTGGCTTGATGCCGCTCATAATAAGGTCGTTTGCTCGCTCGACTTGTCCATTGGTCTGCGGATGATAGACCGATGCGTAATCAAGCTTTATGCCCATTTTTGCGCACCAGTCCTTGACCTCTTGGGATGTGAAGTTGGATCCATTATTCGTTATTATACTATGCGGGACGCCGTAACGCTATACTACCCTAGATATAAAGTCGATCACTGGCCCGGATTTAGCCAACTTAACCGGCTTTGCTTCTATCCATTTGGTGAACTTGTCAACCATGACCAGTAGGTATTTATTTTTCTTGGTTCCCCCTTTAAGGGTTCCAACCACGTCTAGCCCCCAGACCGCAAAAGGCCAAGTGATTGGAATAGATCAAAGAGCTGTAGGGGGCATGCGACTTTGATTCGCGAAGAGTTGACACCCAACGCAATGTTGAACAAGTGACCGGGTGTTTGTCCGAGCTGTAGGCCAAAAGAAACCAGCTCGGAAGGCCTTGCCAACAAGTGACCTTGCCGCGACATGATGCCCTCCCATGCCTGCATGGATTTAGGCGAGGAGCTACCATCCTTCTTCCTCGGATATGCACCTCTGTAATACTCCGGTGGTGCTTTTCTTGTATAACTCACCCTCGTGTACTTTGTAGGCCTTCGATTGCTGAACTATGCGCCCTGTCTCAGTTTGATCGTCGGGGAGTTCATTGTGAAGAAGGTAAGAAAGGAAGGGCTATGTCCATGACGCAATTACTACCATTACTTCATGGGCCGAGGGTGTCCCATTCATCGTTGAGTCGCCGATGATGCCATCATCTGGCTCGTTTATAGGGGTAACATCTTCGTCCGCCGTATTCGGACCGGTGACATTATCGTCGTCCTGACACACTACAGAGGGCTTGAAAAGCTCTTCCAGGAAGGTGTTTCTCACGATGGGATCGCGCTTGGCTCCTATACGGGCCAGTACATCGACGGCTTGGTTGTTGTCTTGAACAACATGGTGGAATTCCAACCCCTCGAAATGAGCAGATATCTTGAGGATGGTGCTTGTATATGCCGCCATCTTCAGATCTTTGGCATCATATTCGCCGTTAATTTGGGATATTGCCAGATTTGAGTCTCCCTGTACCTCTAGCCGTCGTATGCCCATCGACACTGCCATCCGAAGACCATGAAGAAGAGCTTCGTATTCAGCGGCATTGTTGGAATCGGCATACATGATTTGCAACATGTATCGTACGTTGTCGCCTGTGGGGGATGTGAGGATAACTCCAGCCCCCAGACCAGCCAAGGTCTTGGATCCATCAAAGTACATCGTCCAATGGGAGTATGCACTATACTCCTTGGGGAGCTCGGCCTCTGTCCATTCGGCCAAGAAGTCCGCTAGTACCTAAGATTTAATGGCGCGGCATGGCTTGTAGGTTATTTCGAAGGGAAGGAGCTCGATGGCCCATTTGTCTATGCGACCGGTGGCGTCCCTGTTGTTGATTATATTATTCAAGGGGACTTCCGATGCCATCGTTACCGCGCACTCCTGGAAGTAGTGTCGGAGTTTCCTCGATGCCATGAATACAATATAGGTTGTTTTTTGATAATGTGGGTATATGGACTTGCACTGCATTAGTACCTTTGACACATAATATACCGGCTTCTGAGTCTGGAATTTATGTCCCTGCTCATCTCGTTCAACGACGAGCACCGCACTAACGACTTTGTTGGTGGCCGATATATATACCATGGGCTCACCGGCGCCTGGTGCCATGAGTATGGGGTTGGTTTCTAGTATTGCTTTGATTTCTTCCAACGCAATTGTTGCTTCATCAGTCCATTGGAAATTGTTAGTACGTTTCAGTAGCTTATAGAGCGATAAAGCTTTTTCTCCGAGGCGGGAGATAAAGCGGCTTAACGCCGCTACACACTCGGCTAGCCTCTGGACATGCTTCAGCTCTATGGGGATTGCAAGTTCTGATAGAGCACGGATTTTAGATGGATTTGCCTCTATTCCTCTATGGGAGACGATGAATCCAAGCAGCTTACCGGAGGGAACTCCGAATACACATTTTTCCAGATTGAGCCGTATATCATATTCGCATAAATTAGCGAAAGTTTGACGTAAATCGTCGATCAACTGGTCGACGTGTTTGGTTTTGATTAGCACATCATTGACATATGCCTCGACAATCTTTGCGACCTGTGTAGAGAGGCAGGTTTGGATCATGCGCTCGTATGTGGCCCCGACGTTTTTTAGCCCGAAGGGCATCGTGTTGAAGAAAAATGGCCCGTAGGGGGTGATGAATGCAGTAGCCGCTTGATCGAATTCCTTCATTTTAATTTGATGGTATCCGGAGTAAGCATCGAGGAAACACAACAAATCGTGTCCGGCTGTGGCATCAATGATCTGGTCTATGTGGGGTAAGGGTAAAGGGTCCTTGGGGCATGCTTTGTTGAGGTCATTGAAATCGACACACAGCCGCCAGGACTTGTCTTTCTTAGGTACCATCACCAGGTTTGCTAGCCACTTGGGGTGTTTAATATCCCGAATAAATCCGGCCTCGAGCAGTTTGGCTAATTCTTCACCCATGGCTTGCCGTTTAGGCTCGGAGAAGCGGCGCAGAGTCTGTTTCTGTTGGGGAACGTCGCATGGGAAACAAAAATTTTCCTACGCACACGCAAACCTATCCATGGTGATGAGCATCTACGAGAGGGAGAGTGGATCTACGTACCCTTGTAGATCGCTAAGCGGGAAGCGTTAAGAAACGCGGTTGGTGTAGTCGAACATCTTCGCGATCCAAATCGCCGAGCGTCCCGCGATCTCATCACGATCCGTCCCGCGATCCAATCACGATCCGTCCCGTGAACTCATCACGATCCGTCCCGCGATCTCATCACGATCCGTCTCACGATCTTGATCACGATCTGTCCTACGAACTCATCACGATCCGTTCCGCGATCTCATCACGAACCGTCTCGCGATCTCGATCACGATCCTTCCGAT
The DNA here is from genome assembly GCA_022496015.1 of Hordeum marinum. Lineage (NCBI taxonomy): Eukaryota > Viridiplantae > Streptophyta > Magnoliopsida > Poales > Poaceae > Hordeum > Hordeum marinum. Next base: position 421,161,637 of record CM039676.1, read on the forward strand.
CTAGCGCCGAACGGACGGCACCTCCGCGTTCAGCACACGTGCAGCTTGATGACGATCTCCACCATCTTGATCCAGCAAGAGGAGGTGGAGAGGAGAGAGAGTTCACCGGCAGCGTGACGGCGCTCCGGTGATGGTGGTGGAGTGATTCCGGCAGGGCTTCGCCTAAGCGCTGCGGAAAACCGATCTAGAGGAGAAACTGTGCACCGGTGAAACGGGTAGCACGTGGCCGGAAATTCTGTCCAAAAACCACCCAATCCACTAGTATATATAGGAGGAGAGGAGAGGAGAGGCAGCCAAGGCCTTTTGGTCGGCCGAAATAGGAGGTGGGAAGAAATCCTACTTCACCTCCAATCCTAGTTGGAGTAGGATTGCCTCCTATTGGCTGATTTTCCACTTTTTGCTTTAGGACTTTCTCTCCTGCGCCATGGGCCTTTGTGGCTGTTTTCCCAGCCCAATAAGGGCTGGTTATTATTCTCCCACAGCCCATGGACCTCTTGGGGTCGAAGTACCCCTCCCGGAGGTCCTCCGGTACACTACCGGCACTCCCGGTACAATACCGATACTCCCGGTACACTACCGATGAGCCCGAAACTTTTCCGGAAACCAAACTGGGACTTCCTATATATGAATCTTTACCTCCGGACCATTCCGGAGCTCCTCGTGACGTCCGGGATCTCATCCGGGACTCCGAACAACCTTCGGTCACCACCATACATAACTCTACACTACCGAAACGTCACCGAACCTTAAGTGTGCAGACCCTGCGGGTTCGAGAACTATGTAGACATGACCGAGACACCTCTACGGTCAATAACCAATGGCGGGACCTGGACGTCCACATTGGTTCCTACATATTCTACGAAGATCTTTATCGGTCGAACCTCTATGTCAAGGATTCAGTTAATCCCGTATATCGTTCCCTTTGTTCTTCGGTATGTTACTTGCCCGAGATTCGATCGTCGGTATCTCCATACCTAGTTCAACCTCGTTACCGGCAAGTCTCTTTACTCGTTCCGTAATACAAGATCCCGCAACTAACAATTAGTCACATTGCTTGCAAGGCTTATTGTGATGTTGCATTACCGAGTGGGCCCCGAGATACCTCTCCGTTACACGGAGTAACAAATCCCAGTCTCGATCCATGCCAACTCAACAAACACCATCGGAGATACCTGTAGAGCACCTTTATAGTCACCCAGTTACGTTGCGACGTTTGATACACACAAGGCACTCCTCCGATATCCGTGAGTTGCATGATCTCATGGTCATAGGAACATATACTTGACATGCAGAAAACAGTAGCAATAAACTGAAACGATCATATGCTATGTTTGTAGTTTGGGTCTTATCCATCACATCATTCTCCTAATGATGTGATCCCGTTATCAAATGACATCTCATGTCCATGGCTAGGAAACCTTAACCATCCTTTGATCAACGAGCTAGTCTACTAGAGGCATACTAGGGACATGGTGTTGTCTATGTATCCACACATGTATCTGAGTTTCCGATCAATACAATTATAGCATGGATAATAAACGATTATCACGAACAAGGAAATATGATAATAACTAATCTATTATTGCCTCTAGGGCATATTTCCAACAGTCTCCCACTTGCACTAGAGTCAATAATCTAGTTCACATCACCATGTGATTCGCATTGTTATGAATCTAACACCCAATGAGTTTTGGGGCTCGATCATGCTTTGCATGTGAGAGAGGTCTTATAGTCAACGGGTCTGCGATATTCAGATCCGTGTGTACTTTGCAAATCTCTATGTCAAACCGTAATCACTGCTACCACACTCCACTTGGTACTATTTCCAAATGGCTGCTCCACTATATGTATCCAGATTGCTACTACTAGTCATCCGGATAGGTGTTAAAGCTTGTATCGACGTAACTCTTTATGACGAACTCTTTATCACCTCCATAATCAAGAAACATTTCCTTAGTCCTCTGGTTACTAAGGATAATTCCGACCGCTGTCCAGTGATCCACTCCTGGACCACTCTTGTACCCCTTGACAGACTCGTGGCAAGGCACACATAGGTGCGGTACACAGCATGGCATAATATAGAGCCTATGGCTAAGGCATAGGGGACGACATTCATCCTTTCTCTTTCTTCTGCCGTTGTCGAGCTTTGAGTCTCACTCAACTTCACACCTTACAAATCAGACGAGAACTATTTCTCTGGCTGATCCATTTTGAACTCTTTCAAAATCTTGTCAAGGTATGCACTCATTGAAAGTCTCATCAAGCATCTTGATCTATCTCTATAGATTTTGATGCTCAACAATTAGGTAGCTTTATCCAGGTCTTCCTTAGAAAAACACTTTTCAAACAACCTTTTATGCCTTCCAGAAATTCTACATTATTTCCGATCAACAATATGTCAACCACATATACTTATCAGAAACTCTATAGTGCTCCCACTCACTTTATTGCAAATACAAGTTTCTCGTAAACTTTGTATAAACATCAAAAACTTTGATCACCTCATCAAAGTGTATATTCCAACTCCGAGATGCTTGCTTCAGTCCATGGAAGGATCACCAAAGCTTGCACACCTTTTAGCATCCTTAGGACTGACAAAACCTTCTGGTTGTATCACATACAACCTTTCCTCAAGTAAACCGTTAAGGAAATGATGTTTTGACATCCATCTGTCAGATTTCATAATTGAAAACGCAGCAACTGCTAACATAATTCCAACAGACTTTAGCACCACTACGAGTGAGAAAATCTCATCGTAGTCAACTCCTTGAACTTGTCACAAACAACTTTGCAACAAGTCGAGCTTTACAAATGGTGATATTTACCATCAGCGTCTGTCTTCATTTTTAAAGATCCATTTGTACTCAACGACCTGCCGTCCAACGAGCAAGTCTACCAAAGTCTATACTTGGTTTTCATACATGGATCCTATCTCGGATTTCATGGTCTCATCCATTTGTCGGAATCCGGGCCCATCATCGCTTCTCCATAGCTCGTAGGTTCATCGCTGTCCAACAACATGACCTTTAAGACAGGGTTGTTGTACCACTCAAGAGCAGTACACGTCCTTGTCGACCTACGAGGTTCGATAGTAACTTGATCCGAAGCTTCATGATCATCATCATTAACTTCTTTCTTCAACTAACATAGGCTTCACAGAAACAACTTTCTGCGCTGCGCTACTCTGATTGAAACAAGGTTCAATAACCTCATCAAGTTCTATCTTCCTCCCACTCAATTCTTTCGAGGGAAACCTTTTCTCAGGAAAGGATCCATTCCAGCAACAAACACTTTGCACTCGGATCTGAGATAGAAGGTATACCCAACTGTTCTTGGCGTATTCTATGAAGATGCATTTGTCCGCTTTGGGTTTGAGCTCATTAGGTGAAAACATTTTCCACACAAGCTTCGCAGCCCCAAACATCAAGAAATGACAGCTTTAGGTTTCTATCAAACCATAATTCACACGGTGTCATCTCAACGGATTTAGATGGTGCCCTATTTTAAAGTGAATGCGGTTGTCTCTAATGCATAACCCTAAAACGATAGTATTAAAACGATAAGAGACATCATAGTATGTGCTATATCAAATAAGGCATGACTACGACGTTCGGACACACCATCACACTATGGTGTTCCAGGTGGCGTGAGTTGTGAAACAACTTTCACATTGTCTAAATTTGTATGCCAAACTCGTAACCCAGATATTCACCTCCACGATCATATCGCAGAAATTTTTATCTTCTTGTCACGATGATCTTTAAACTTCACTCTGAACTTTGCTTTGAACCTTTCAAACAATTCAGACTTGTGTTTCATTAAGTAAATATACACTATATCTTCTCAAATCATCAGTGAAGGTAAGAAAACAATGATATTCACTGCAAGCTATAAACACTCATTGGATCGTATACATCAACATGCATTGTTTCCAATAAGTCAATTGCCCATTTCATCAAGCCAGAAAACGGGGTTTAGTCATCTTACCAAAAGGCATGGTCCGCATGTCTCAACCGATTCAAAATCGAATGAGTCCAAAGATCCATCAACATGGAGTTTCTTCATGCGCTTTATACCAATATGACATTTAGCGGCAGTGCCACAAGTATGTGGTACTATCATTATTAACTTTGCATCTTTTGGCATCATTGTTATGAACATGTGTATTACTATGATCAAGATTCAATGAACCACACTTACTAGGTGCATGACCATTGAAGGTATTTATTCATGTAAGCAGAATAACCATTATTCTCTAACTTGAATGAATAACCGTGTTGCAATAAACATGATCTAATCACGTTCATGCTTCAATGCAAAACACCAAATAAAATTTAGGTTCGTCACTAATCCCGAAGGTAGAGAGAGCGTGCGATGTTTGATCATATCAACCTTGGAAACATTTCCAACACACATCGTCACCTCACACTTAGCTAGTTCTCCATTTATTCCGTAGCTTTTATTTCGAGCAACCGAACCGGTATCCAATACCCAGGTGCTACTAGGAGTACTAGCAAGGTACACATCAATAACATGCATATCAAATATACTTCTGTCGACTTAGCCAGCCTTCTTATCTACCATGTATCCAGGGTTGTTCCGCTTCAGTGACCGTTCTCCTCATAATGGAAGCACTCAGTCTCGGGTTTAGGTTCAACTTTGGGCTGCTTCACTGGAGCAGCAACTGACTTGCCATCCATGAAGTTTCCCTACTTGCCCTTGCCCTTCTCGAAACTAGTGGTTTTTACTAACCATCAACACTTTGATGCTCCTTTTTGACTTCTACCTTCGCGGTGTCAAAACATCGCGAGAAGCTCAGGAATCATTTCTATCCCTGGCAATTTATAGTTCATCACCAAGTTCTAGTAGCTTAGTGATAGTGACTTGGAGAACTATATCAATCACTATCTTATCTGGAAGATCAACTCCCACTCGATTCAAGCGATTGTGGCACCTAGACAATCTAAGCACATGCTCAACTATTGAGCTATTCTCTTTCGTCTTGCAAGCAAAGAATCTTTGTTTGAGATCTCATATCTCATAACACGGGCACGAGCCTGAGATCACAATCTCAGCTCTTAGAACATCTCGTATGTTCCGTGACGTTCAAAACGTCTTGGAGCCTCAATTCTAAGTCGTAATGCATGACGCACTAAACTATCAAGTAGTCATCAGAACGTGCCTGTCAGATGTTCACAACATCTACAGACGACGCTAGAGGGGGTGGCGTACCGAACGGTGCATTAAGGACATAAGCCTTCTGTGCAGCAATGAGGACAATCCTCATATCACGGACCCAGTCCGCAATATTGCTACCATCATCTTTCAACTCTATTTCTCTAGGAACATATAAAAACACACGGGAGCTACAGTGCGAGCTAGTAATCTACAACATAATTTGCAAAGACACTACTGACTATGTTCATGATAATGAGTTCAATTAATCATATTACTTAAGAACTCCCACTCAAATTGACATCCCTCAGGTCATCTGAGTGTCACATGATCCAAATTCACCAACTCGAGTCCGATCATCACGTGAGTTGAGGTGGCTTCAATGGTGAACATCATTATGTTGATCATATCTACTATATGACTCATGCTCGACCTTTCGGTCTCTTGTGTTCCGAGGCCATGTCTGTACATGCTAGGCTCGTCAAGTTTAACCCGAGTGTTCCGCATGTGCAAATCTGTCTTGCACCCGTTGTATGTGAACGTAGAGTCTATCACACCCGATCATCACGTGGTGTCTCAACACGACGAACTTTCGCAACGGTGCACACTTGGGGAGAACACAATTTATCTTGAAATTAAGTGAGGGATCACCTTATAATGCTACCGTCGTCCTAAGCAAAACAAGGTGCATAAAAGGATTAACATCTCATGCAATTCATAAGTGACATGATATGGCCATCAACTTGTGTTTAAGATCTCCATCTTCGAAACACCGGCATGATCTCCATCGTCACCGGCACGACACCATGATCTCCATCAACGTGTCGCCATCGGGGTTGTCACGCCCTGCATGCTTCTACTACTATTGCTACCGTAGCGATAAAGTAAAGCATTACATAGCGCTTTAATGATTGACACGCAGGTCATACAATAATTAAAGACAACCCTATGGCTCCTGCCGGTTGCCGTAATCACCGACATGCAAGTCGTGATAATCTATACATCACATGATCATCTCATACATCACATATATCTCATCATGTAATTGGCCATATCATATCACAACATACCCTGCAAAAACAAGTTAGACGTCCTCTAATTGTTGTTGCATGTTTTACGTGGCTGCTACGGGTATCTAGCAAGAACAATTCTCACCTACGCAAAACCACAACGGTGATACACTAGTTTGCTTTTCAACCTTCTCAAGGACCGCCTTTGTCGGATCCGATCCAACTAGAGTAAGAGAAACTGTCACCCGCAAGCCAGCTAAGCAACAAGTTGCATCGCAGGAACCGGTCTCTCGTAAGCGTACGAGTAATGTTGGTCCGGGCCGCTTCATCTCACAATACCGCTGAACCAAAATCCGACCAAGGGAGGAAGCAATCTAAGCATCAACGCCCACAAACCTTTTGTGTTCTACTCGAGATCTCATCGAACCATCAACCTAGCTCATGATGCCACTGTTGGGGAACGTCGCATGGGAAACAAAAATTTTCCTACGCACACGCAAACCTATCCATGGTGATGAGCATCTACGAGAGGGAGAGTGGATCTACGTACCCTTGTAGATCGCTAAGCGGGAAGCGTTAAGAAACGCGGTTGGTGTAGTCGAACATCTTCGCGATCCAAATCGCCGAGCGTCCCGCGATCTCATCACGATCCGTCCCGCGATCCAATCACGATCCGTCCCGTGAACTCATCACGATCCGTCCCGCGATCTCATCACGATCCGTCTCACGATCTTGATCACGATCTGTCCTACGAACTCATCACGATCCGTTCCGCGATCTCATCACGAACCGTCTCGCGATCTCGATCACGGTCCTTCCGATCTAGCGCCGAACGGACGGCACCTCCGCGTTCAGCACACGTGCAGCTTGATGACGATCTCCACCATCTTGATCCAGCAAGAGGAGGTGGAGAGGAGAGAGAGTTCACCGGCAGCGTGACGGCGCTCCGGTGATGGTGGTGGAGTGATTCCGGCAGGGCTTCGCCTAAGCGCTGCGGAAAACCGATCTAGAGGAGAAACTGTGCACCGGTGAAACGGGTAGCACGTGGCCGGAAATTCTGTCCAAAAACCACCCAATCCACTAGTATATATAGGAGGAGAGGAGAGGAGAGGCAGCCAAGGCCTTTTGGTCGGCCGAAATAGGAGGTGGGAAGAAATCCTACTTCACCTCCAATCCTAGTTGGAGTAGGATTGCCTCCTATTGGCTGATTTTCCACTTTTTGCTTTAGGACTTTCTCTCCTGCGCCATGGGCCTTTGTGGCTGTTTTCCCAGCCCAATAAGGGCTGGTTATTATTCTCCCACAGCCCATGGACCTCTTGGGGTCGAAGTACCCCTCCCGGAGGTCCTCCGGTACACTACCGGCACTCCCGGTACAATACCGATACTCCCGGTACACTACCGATGAGCCCGAAACTTTTCCGGAAACCAAACTGGGACTTCCTATATATGAATCTTTACCTCCGGACCATTCCGGAGCTCCTCGTGACGTCCGGGATCTCATCCGGGACTCCGAACAACCTTCGGTCACCACCATACATAACTCTACACTACCGAAACGTCACCGAACCTTAAGTGTGCAGACCCTGCGGGTTCGAGAACTATGTAGACATGACCGAGACACCTCTACGGTCAATAACCAATGGCGGGACCTGGACGTCCACATTGGTTCCTACATATTCTACGAAGATCTTTATCGGTCGAACCTCTATGTCAAGGATTCAGTTAATCCCGTATATCGTTCCCTTTGTTCTTCGGTATGTTACTTGCCCGAGATTCGATCGTCGGTATCTCCATACCTAGTTCAACCTCGTTACCGGCAAGTCTCTTTACTCGTTCCGTAATACAAGATCCCGCAACTAACAATTAGTCACATTGCTTGCAAGGCTTATTGTGATGTTGCATTACCGAGTGGGCCCCGAGATACCTCTCCGTTACACGGAGTAACAAATCCCAGTCTCGATCCATGCCAACTCAACAAACACCATCGGAGATACCTGTAGAGCACCTTTATAGTCACCCAGTTACGTTGCGACGTTTGATACACACAAGGCACTCCTCCGATATCCGTGAGTTGCATGATCTCATGGTCATAGGAACATATACTTGACATGCAGAAAACAGTAGCAATAAACTGAAACGATCATATGCTATGTTTGTAGTTTGGGTCTTATCCATCACATCATTCTCCTAATGATGTGATCCCGTTATCAAATGACATCTCATGTCCATGGCTAGGAAACCTTAACCATCCTTTGATCAACGAGCTAGTCTACTAGAGGCATACTAGGGACATGGTGTTGTCTATGTATCCACACATGTATCTGAGTTTCCGATCAATACAATTATAGCATGGATAATAAACGATTATCACGAACAAGGAAATATGATAATAACTAATCTATTATTGCCTCTAGGGCATATTTCCAACAGTTTCACGGGCCTAAAGCCCGGAATAATGTTTAAGCTATGTACGGCGAGCCGCCGGATTCCAGGCATATCGGACGATGCCAAGCGAAAATATCCCAATTGTCGCAGAGGAAATTCCGCAATGCTTCGTTTGTAAGGGGATCGAGCTAGGCTCCAATGGACGCTGTTTTATTGGGGTCCGTTGGATGCACCTGAAATTTGACGATTTCCTCTGCGGGTTTAAAGGACATGGATTTGGGCCTCTTGCTAAGGATCACATCGTCCCTATTGACTGTCGACCGTAAAGCGGTCAACTCTTCGGTGGCGAAAGTTTCCGCTAATGCCTCGAGGGCGAGTGCTTCCATTTTGTTTTCGGCCCGAAGGGCTATATTCGGATCGCTGGTGATCGTGATCACTCCATTTGGTCCTGGCATTTTGAGTTTCATGTACCCGTAATGTGGTATAGCCTGGAACTTTGTAAAGGCGTCGCGTCCCAATAGGGCATGATAGCCCCTTGGGAAGGGGACGATGTCGAACAGAAGTTCTTCAGATCGATAGTTTTTAGGCGTACCGAACACAACGTCTAAGATGATACATCCGGAACAACGTGCCTCTTTCCCTAGGATAATTCACTCGAAGGTTGTGTTGCTATGTTCGATGCGGGATCGATCGAACTGCATTTTTTCTAGATTGGCCTCGTATATGATGTTAAGACCACTGCTGCCGTCCATTAGCACCTTACATAGCCTGTATCCACCAATGATGGGATTCAAGACTAGAGCGGCCGGTGAATGACCGGGAAGGATGGGTGGCTGGTTAGTGTCCCCGAAAGTAACCGGTACGTCTGCCCATGGGCTAGTAGCTACCACGTGGTAGACTTGCTCGTGCTCCCTAAGAGCTCTTTTATGCCTGCTCCTTGAGGGGAAGATCTCATAGACCGTCAAGACTTCGTCATTAAATCTGGTTGGTGAAGGAGAGCGCCTGTTCGATGGAGGTGTGTCGAGGATGGCCTCGCCACTTTTTGTGACTTGCTTGACGACCCAGCAAGCTCGAAGGCTATGAGTAGGGTTTGTGTTCAACAACATGGAATGAATGGGGCAGGGTTTATCCAAGAGTCTGTTGAGGACGGTGCCAGCCCCAGAAAGGGACTTGTTTCTTTTCTCGACAGGTTCATACCTGGCTGGCCGCTTTGGAGGTGTCCTCTTTTTCCGAGCTCCTCTACGGTGTTCGGAGAAGATTGGTTCCGAGAACAATTGTTCGGATTGCCAGACACTCTCCATGGCACAGTACTTCTATACCAATTTGGATAACTCCGAAAAGTCGCTTATGCGTCGGCGGTCTAGGGCATTGAGAATCCCTTCGTCATGGCAATTGCGAATGAAGATTGCCATTACATCATGGTCTCTAAGACCTTTTACTCTTCTCCTAGTGAGTAGGGGTCTTGCCCAAAAGTGGTGGACTGGTTCTCCTTGTATTTTCTTGATATCCCTAAAGTCCAAAGACATAGGCTTTGGCGTGGTACTTGGATGATCATCTTGGGCGGTGGGTGGGAAAAAATTGGTTCCCTGTCGCAACGAGTGTTTGGAATTACCGTTCCTAAATCGTTAAACAGATCCTGGACCGGTGACGGTCCGGTTTTAGAGCGATTCCCTGCCTCCAATTCACTAATGGGGTCTTGGAGATCGAGGATTTGGGTATAGACGGTTTTCAATTTCGGCTATCGGGCCGAATCCACGACCGGACACTCGAAGGTAGTGACAAGGTGGGTGACCAGAGGGACATGAATCTCCCTATCATCGGGTCTGATACTGAGCCGATCATAGATCGGAATATGGTCATCTGATATACGTATAGCTTCGATCTGATCGAACAACTTGTTTAAGAACAAGACGATGGCAGGATGCGTGTCGCTCATATGAGTGGATTCGTCAAGCGGTGTGACGGTTCCGGAGTTGCGCAGAAGCGGATCCGTGTTCCGTTTCACCGTGGGGCCTGATGTCCTGGGCGTCAAAGCATCCGGACCTACAGGTTCTTTTTCGAAGGTTGAAGGTTCCATTAGAACAAGTATTCCCCGTGAATCAGACACGAACTCTAGGGTTCAGAACTTGATACTCTAATTGGGGGGAACCTTCCGATCTGGCCTTGACGGCCGACCGGGCCGACATGCGACAAGATGGCGTTGCCAAAGAAACTCTGATCGGGGGCGAGAACTCCCTCGATACAGATCTCGCTACTCGCGACGAGTGAGTGTTAGGAAACTATCCATGGGAAACAAAATTTTCCTACGCGCACGCAAGATTTATCCATGGTGATGAGCATCTAAGAGGGGGAGAGTGGATCTACATACCCTTGTAGATCGCTAAGCGAGAAGCATTAAGAAACGCGGTTGATGTACTCGAACGTCTTCGCGATCCAAATCGCCGAGCATCCCGCGATCCCATCACGATCCATCTCACGATCCAATCATGATCCGTCCGGCGATCACATCACGATCTGTCCCACGATCAAGTCACGAATCATCTCGCGATCATGATCATGGTCCTTCCGATCTAGCGCCGAAAGGACGGCGCCTCCGTGTTCAGCACACGTACAACTCGATGATGATCTCCCCTTCTTGATCCAGCAAGAGGGAGCGAAGGGGTAGATGAGTTCTCCGGTATCACAATGGCGCAGCGGCGATGGTGGTGGAACTATTCCGGCAGAGCTTCGCATAAGCACCGCCGAAGTAGACTAGAGGAGAAAACCGATCTAGATGAAGTAGAGGGAGCACGTGGCAATTAGGGTTATCTCTCCCCTCTAAATCCTCTAGTATATATAGGAGGGATGGAGGGGTGGAGGCAGCCTCAAACCCTCAAGGTTTGGTCGAAATTGGAGGTGGAGGAGTCCTACTCCAATCCTATTAGCAGTAGGATTCCTCCTTTCCACTTGGAAACTCTCTCCACCTCTCCACCTTTGGGTTTTTCCCACCCCTAGCCACATGGGCCTTATTGGGAGGATCGACCGGCCCACTAAAGGCTGGCTTGACTCCTCCCACAGTTCATGAGGCCCTTTTGGTCGAGACACCCCTCCCGATGGTCCCCGGTACCCCTCCCGGCACTCCCGATACACTACCGATGAGCCCAAAACTTTTCTAGTGACCAAAACATGACTTCCTATATATCAATCTTTACCTCCGGACCATTCCAGAGCTCCTCGTGACGTATGGGATCTCATCCGGGACTCCGAAAAACCTTCGGTCACCACCATACATAACTCTATACTACCGAAACGTCATCGAACCTTAAGTGTGCAGACCCTGTGGGTTCGAGAACTATGTAGACATGACCGAGACACCTCTACGGTCAATAACCAATAGTGGGGCCTGGATGCCCATATTGGTTCCTATATATTCTATGAAGATCTTTATCGGTTGAACCTCTATGTCAAGGATTCAGTTAATCTCATATGATGTTCCCTTTGTCCTTCGGTATGTTACTTGCCCGAGATTCGATCGTCAGTATCTCTATACCTAGTTCAATCTCGTTACCGGCAAGTCTCTTTACTCATTCTGTAATACAACCGTGGCTAACTCTTTAGTCACATTGCTTGCAAGGCTTATCGTGATGTTGTATTACCGAGTGGGCCCTGAGATACCTCTCCGTCACATGGAGTAACAAATCCGAGTCTTGATACATGCCAACCCAACAGACACCCTCGGGGATACATGTAGAGCACCTTTATAGTCACCTAGTTACGTTGCGATGTTTGATACACACAAGGTACTCCTCCGGTGTCAGTGAGTTGCATGATCTGATGGTCATAGGAACAGATACTTGACATGCAGAAAACTATAGTAATAAACTGACATGATCATATGCTAAGTTTATAGTTTGGGTCTTGTGCATCACATAATTGTTCTAATGATGTGATCCCATTTATCAAATGACATCTCATGTCCATGGCCAGGAAACCTTGACCATCTTTGATTAACGAGCTAGTCTATTAGAGGCATACTAGGGACATGGTGTTGTCTATGTATCCACACATGTATCTAAGTTTCAGATCAATACAATTCTAACATGGATAATAAACGATGATCATGAACAAGGAAATATGATAATAAGTAATTTATTATTGCCTCTAGGGCATATTTTCTAACATTCTACCACTTGCACTAGAGTTAATAATGTAGTTCACATCGCTATGTGATTTGTTATGAATCTCACACCCAATGAGTTCTGGGGTTCGATCATGTTTTGCATGTGAAAAAGGTTTTAGTCAATGTGTCTGCGACATTCAGACCCGTGTGTACTTTGTAAATCTCTATTTCATACTATAGACATTTCTACCACATTCCACTTGGAGCTATACCAAATTGCTACTCCACTATACGTATCCAGATTGCTACTAAGAGTCATCCGGATCGGTTTTAAAGCTTGCATCGACGTAACTCTTCACGATGAACTCTTTATGACCTCCATAATCGAGAAACATCCCCTTAATCCTCTGGTTACTAAGGATAATTTTGACCGTTGTCCAGTAATCCACTCATGGATTACTCTTGTACCCCTTGATAGACTTAAGGCACACACAGGTACGGTACACAGCATGGCATACTATATAGAGCCTATGGCTAAGGCACAGGGGATGACGTTCGTCCTTTCTCTTTCTTCTGCCGTGGTCGAGCTTTGAGTCTCACTCAAATTCACACATTACAAATCAGGCAAGAACTCTTTCTTTGACTGATCCATTTTGAACTCTTTCAAAATCTTGTGAAGGTATGTACTCATTGAAAGTCTTATCAAACGTCTTGATCTATCTCTATAGATCTCGATGCCCAACAATTAAGTAGCTTTATCCAGGTCTTCCTTTGAAAAACTCTTTTCAAACAACCCTTTATGCTTTCCAGAAATTCTACATCATTTCCGATCAACAATATGTCATCGACATATGCTTATCAGAAATTCTATAGTGCTCCCACTCACTTTATTTTAAATACAAGTTTCTCATAAACTTTGTATAGACTCAAAAACTTTGATCACCTCATCAAAGCGTATATTCCAACTCCGAGATGCTTGCTCCAGTCCATAGAAGGATCACTGGAGCTTGCACACCTCTTAGCATCCTTAGGACTGACAAAACCTTATGGTTGTATCTCATACAACATTTCCTCAAGGAAGGAAACGATGTTTTGACATCCATCTGCCAGATTTCATAATTGAAAAATGCAGCAACTGCTAACATAATTCCAACAGACTTTAGCATCGCTACGAGTGAGAAATTCGCATTGTAGTCAACTCCTTGAACTTGGCGGAAACTTCTTTGCGACAAGTCGAGCTTTATAAATGGTGACATTTACCATCAGCATCTGTCTTCATCTTGAAGGTCCATTTCTACTCAACAACCTACCGTCCAACGGGCCATTCTACCAAGGTCTATACTTGGTTTTCATACTTGGATCCTTTCTTGGATTTCATGTCCTCTAACCATTTGTCAGAATCCGGTCTCTCCATCGCTTCTCCATAGCTCGTAGGTTCATCATTGTCCAACAACATGACCTCTAAGACAGGGTTGTCATACCACTCAGGAGAAGTGCCCGTCCTTGTCGACCTACGAGGTTCGATAGTAACATGACCCGAAGTTTCATGATCATCATCGTTAACTTCCTCTTCAACAAACATAGGCTCCACAGAAACATCTTTTTGGGCTGTGCTACTTTCTGGTTGAAGCAAAGGTTTAATAACCTCATCAAGTTTTATCTTCCTCCCACTCAATTATTTCGAGAGAAACTCTTTCTCGAGAAAGGACTCGTTTTAGCAACAAACACTTTATGCTCAGATCTGAGATAGAAGGTATACCCAACTGTTCTTAGGGTATTCCATGAAGATGCATTTGTCCGCTTTGGGTTCGAGCTTATTAGATGAAAACCTTTTTTCACATAAGCGTCGCAGCCCCGACATTAAGAAATGACAGCTTAGGTTTCTATCAAACCATAATTCATATGGTGTCATCTCAACGGATTTAGATGCTGCCCTATTTAAAGTGAATGCAGTTGTCTCTAATGCATAACCCCAAAACGATAGTGGCAAAACGATAAGAGACATCATAGTACGCACCATATTCAATAGAGCACGACTATGACATTCGACCACACCATCACACTATGGTGTTCCAGGTGGCGTGAGTTGGGAAACAACATTCACATTGTCTAAAGTTGTATGCCAAACTCGTAACTCGGATATTCACCTCCATGATCATATCGTAGACATTTTTATCTTCTAGTCACGATGATCTTAAACTTCACTCTGAATTTGTATGAACTTTTCAAATGTTTCAGACTTGTGTTTCATTAAGTAAATATACTCATATATATACTCAAATCATCAGTGAAGGTAAGAAAATAACGATATCCACTGCACGCTACAACACTCATTGGACCGCATACATCAACATGTATTGTTTCCAATAAGTTACTAGCCCGCTCCATCATATTGAAAACGGGGTCTTTAGTCATCTTGCCCAAAAGGCATGGTCTGCATGTCTCAACCGGTTCGAAACCGAATGAGTCCAAAGATCCATTAGTATGGAGTTTTTTCATGCCATTTATACCAATATGACATTTAGCGGCAGTGCCACAGGTATGTGGTACTATCATTATTAACTTTGCATATTTTGGCATCAATGTTATGAACATGTGTATTACTACAGTCAAGATTCAACAAACCATTCTCATTGGTGCATGACCATTGAAGGTATTACTCACGTAAACATATAACCATTATTCTCTCACTTAAATGAATAAACCGTATTGCAATAAACACGATTTAATCATGTTCATGCTTAACGCAAACACCAAATAGCATTTATTTAGGTTTTTCACTAATCCCGAAGGTAGAGATATCATGCGATGTTGATCACATCAACCTTGGAAACATTTCCAACACACATCGTCACCTCACACTTAGCTAGTCTCCGTTTATACCGAGTTACTAACATTTAGCAACCGAAACGGTATCCAATACCCAGGTGCTACTAGGAGTACTAGCAAGGTACACATCAATAACACATATATCAAATATAATTCTGTCGATGTTGCCAGCCTTTTTATCTACCAAGTATCTAGGGTTATTCCGCTTCAGCACCGCTCTCCTCATAATAGAAGCACTTAGTCTTGGATTTGGGTTCAACTTTGGGTTGCTTCACTGGAGCAGCAACTGACTTGCCATCCATGAAGTTTCCCTCCTTGCCCTTGCCCTTCTCGAAACTAGTGGTTTTACTAACCATGAACACTTGATGCTCCTTCTTGATTTCTACCTTCGCGGTGTCAAACATCGCGAACAGCTCAGGGATCATCATTTCCATCCCTGGCATTTTATAGTTCATCACGAAGCTCTAGTATCTTAGTGACAGTGACTTGGAAAACTAAATCAATCACTTTCTTATCTAGAAGATCAACTCCCACTCGATTCAAGCGATTGTAGCGCCTAGACAATCTGAGCACATGCTCAACGATTGAGCTATTCTCCTTCATCTTGCAGGCAAATAATCTTGTTGGGGGTCTCATATCTCACAACACGGGCACGAGCCTGACATCCCAATTTCAGCTCTTAGAACATCTCATATGTTCCATGAAGTTCAAAATGTTTTGGAGCCTCAATTCTAAGTCGCAATGCATGACACACTAAACTATCAAGTAGTCATCGGACCGTGCCTGTCAGATGTTCACAAAATCTACAGACGACACTAGAGGGGGTGGCGCACCGAGCGGTGCATTAAGGACAGAAGCCTTCTATGTAGAAATGAGGACAATCCTCCGATCACGGACCCAACCCGCAATATTGCTACCATCATCTTTCAACTCTATTTCTCTAGGAACATATAAAAATTCAAGGGAGATACAGCGTGAGCTAGTAATCTACAACATAATTTGCAAAGACACTACTGACTATGTTCATGATAATGAGTTCAACTTATCATATTATTTAAAAACAACCACTCAAATTGACATCCCTCCGGTCATTCGAGTGATACATGATCCAAATTCACCAACTCAAGTCCGATCATCACGTGAGTTGAGGTGGTTTCAATGGTGAACATCATCATGTTGATCATATCTACTATATGACTCATGTTCGACCTTTTGGTCTCTTGTGTTCCGAGGCCATGTCTATACATGCTAGGCTCCTCAAGTTTAACCCGAGTGTTCCGCATGTGCAACACTGGCTTGCACCCGTTGTATGCGAACGTAGAGTCTATCACACCCGATCATCACATGGTGTCTCGACATGACAAACTTTTTTAACGGTGCACACTCGGGGAGAACACAATTTCTCTTGAAATTTAAGTGAGGGATCATCTTATAATGGTACCATCATCCTAAGAAAAACAAGGTGCATAAAAGGATTAACATCACATGCAAACCATAATTAACATGATATGGCCACGAACTTGTGCTTTTGATCTCCATCTATAAAGCACAGGCATGATCTCCATCGTCACCGGCATGACACCATGATCTCCATCATCTTGATCTCCATCAACGTGTCGCCATCGGGGTTGTCGCGCCCACCATGCTTCTACTACTATTGCTATCGTTTAGCGATAAAGTAAAGCATTACATAGCGCTTAATGATTGACTCGCAGGTCATACAATAATTAAAGACAACCCTGTGGCTCCTGCCGGTTGCCGTACTCAATGACATGCAAGTCGTGATATTCTATACAAAACATGATCATCTCATACATCACATATATCTCATCATGTAATTGGCCATATCACATCCCAACATACCCTACAAAAACAAGTTAGACGTCCTCTAATTGTTGTTGCATGTTTTAAGTGGCTACTACGGGTATCTAGCAAGAACAATTCTCACCTACGCAATGACCACAACTGTTGTACATAAGTTGCTTTTCAACCTTCTCAAGGACCGCCTTTGTCGAATCTGATCCAACTAAAGTAGGAGAAACAGATACCCGCCAGCCATCTTTGTGCAACAAAGTTACACGTCATTCGATGGAACCGGTCTCTCGTAAGCATACGAGTAAGGTTGGTCTAGGCCGCTTCATCCCACAATATAGCTGAACCAAAACACGACCAAGGGAGGAAGAAATCTAAGCATTAACGCCCACAAACTCATTTGTCTTCTACTCGAGATCTCATCTACACATAGACCTAGCTCATGATCTACTGTTCAGAAACTATGTATGGGAAACAAAATTTTCCTATGCACACACAAGACCTATCCATGGTGATGAGAATCTAAGAGGGGGAGAGTGGATCTACAT
Organism: Hordeum marinum; assembly: GCA_022496015.1. Taxonomy (NCBI): domain Eukaryota; kingdom Viridiplantae; phylum Streptophyta; class Magnoliopsida; order Poales; family Poaceae; genus Hordeum; species Hordeum marinum. The sequence goes on from CM039676.1 coordinate 421,179,495, forward strand.
ACCCTTGTAGATCGCTAAGCGGGAAGTGTTAAGAAACGCGGTTGATGTAGTCGAATGTCTTCGCGATCCAAATTGCCGAGCGTCCCACAATCCCATCACGATCCATCTCTTGATCCAATCACAATCCATCCCGCGATCACATCACGATCCGTCCCGTGATCACATCACGATCCGTCTCGCGATCAAATCACGAATCGTCTCGCGATCATGATCACAGTCCTTCCGATCTAGCGCCGAACGGACGGCGCCTCCACGTTCATCACACGTATAGCTCGATGACAATCTATGCCTTCTTGATCTAGCAAGAGGGAGCAGAGAGGTAGATGAGTTCTTCGGCAGCACAAAGGTGCGGCGGCGATGGTGGTGGAACTTTTCTGACAGGGCTTCGCCTAAGCACCGCCGAACTAGACTAGAGGAGAAAACCGATCTAGATGAAGTAGAGGGAACACATGGCAATTTGGGTTAGCTCTTCCCTCTAAATCCTGTAGTATATATAGGAGGGAGGGAGGGGAGGAGGCAGCCTCAAACCCTCAATGTTTGGTCGAAATTGGAGGTGGAGGAGTCCTACTCCAATTCTATTAGGAGTAGGATTCCTCCTTTCCACTTGGAAACTATTTCCACCTCTCCACCTTTGGGTTTTTCCCACCCCTAGGAGCATGGGCCTTAGTGGGGGGATCGTCTAGTCCACTAAGGGCTGGCTTGACTCCTGACACAGCCCATGAGGCCCTTTGGGTCGAGACACTTGTCCCGATGGTCCCCGGTACCCCTTCCGACACTCCCGATACACTACCGATGAGCCCGAAACTTTTTCGGTGACCAAAACAGGACTTCCTATATATCATCTTTACCTTCGGACCATTCTGGAGCTCCTTGTGACGTATGGGATCTCATCCGGGACTCCGAACAACCTTCGGTCACCACCATACATAACTCTATACTATTGAAATGTCACCAAACCTTAAGTGTGCAGACCCTACGGGTTCGAGAACTATGTAGACATGACCTGGTCAATAACCAATAGCGGGACCTGGATGCCCATATTGGTTCCTACATATTCTATGAAGATCTTTATTGGTTGAACCTCTATGTCAAGGATTCAGTTAATCCCGTATGTTGTTCCCTTTGTCCTTCGGTATGTTACTTGCCCGAGATTCGATCGTTGATATCTCTATACCTAGTTCAATCTTGTTACCGGCAAGTCTCTTTACTTGTTCCATAATACAACATCCCGTGGCTAACTCTTTAGTCACATTGCTTGCAAGGCTTATCGTGATGTTGTATTACCGAGTGGGCCCTGAGATACCTCTCCGTCACATGGAGTAACAAATCCGAGTCTTGATACATGCCAACCCAACAGACACCCTCGGGGATACATGTAGAGCACCTTTATAGTCACCTAGTTACGTTGCGATGTTTGATACACACAAGGTACTCCTCCGGTGTCAGTGAGTTGCATGATCTGATGGTCATAGGAACAGATACTTGACATGCAGAAAACTATAGTAATAAACTGACATGATCATATGCTAAGTTTATAGTTTGGGTCTTGTCCATCACATCATTGTTCTAATGATGTGATACCATTTATCAAATGACATCTCATGTCCATGGCCAGGAAACCTTGACCATCTTTGATTAACGAGCTAGTCTATTAGAGGCATACTAGGGACATGGTGTTGTCTATGTATCCACACATGTATCTGAGTTTCCGATCAATACATTTCTAGCATGGATAATTAATGATTATCATGAACAAGGAATCATGATAATAACTAATTTATTGTTGTCTCTAGGGCATATTTCCAACAGTGCGCCATCGATTCCTTCGGCGATCACAGAGGAACTCTCAATGAAAGCACCAATGTCGGTGTCAAAACCGACAGATCTCGGGTAGGGGGTCTCGAACTGTGAGACTAGAATCGATGGTAACAAGAGACAAAGGGAACATGAGTTTACCCAGGTTCGGGCCCTCCAATGGAGGTAATACCCTACGTCCTGCTTGATTGTATTGATGTTGTAAGGGGTTACAGAGTTGATCTACCTCAAGATCGTATATCTATCCCTAGATGAGTTGTTCTATATCATACCCTAAAACTCTCCGGCACATAAAGACGCCGAGAGTGCTTGATACGTCTCCATCGTCTCTATAATTTTTGATTGTTTCATGCCAATATTCTACAAATTTCATGTACTTTTGGCAACTTTTTATATTATTTTTTGGGACTAACATGTTGATCCCGTCCCTAGTGCCAGTTCATGTTTGTTGCATGCTTTTTGTTTCACAGAAAATCCATATCAAACAAAGTCCAAACGCGATAAAAACTTACGGAGATTTTATTTGGAATATATGTGAATTTTGTTAAGTGGAATCAACAGGAGGCGATGCCCAAGGGGCCCACAAGTCTGTTAGGCACGACCCACACCCCTGGCCACGCCCTAAGGGCTTGTGGCCACCCCTTAGGTCTGTTGGAGTTCTCCTTCGGCCGCAAGAAAGCTAATTTATGGATAAAGATCCCCTCAAAATTTCAGCCTGATCGAATTTACGGATCTCCATATATTTAAGAAATGGTGAAAGGCCAGAATTTGGGAGCGCATAAATAGAAGGAAACAGAGAGAGATCTAATCTCGGAGGGGTTCTCGCTCCTCCACCGCCATGGAGGCCAAGGACCAAAGGGGAAACCATCCTCCCATCTAGGGAGGAGGTCAAGGAAGAATAAGAAGGAGGGGATCTCTCTCCCCCCTCTCCCGGTGGCACCGGAACGTCATCGGGGCCATCATCGTGACGGCGATATACTCCAACAACTCCATCATCTTAACCAACACCTCCATCACCTTCCTCCATCTATATACAACGGTCCACTCTCCCGCAACCCGCCGTACCCTCTACTTGAATATGGTGCTTTATGCTTCATATTATTATCCAATGATGTGTTGCCATCCTATGATGTGTGAGTAGATTTCGTTGTCCTAATGGTTGATTGATGATCATGATTGGTTTGAGTTGCATATTTTATTATTGGTGCTATCGTATGGTGCTCTCCATGTCGCAAAAGCGTGAGGGATCCCCGTTGTAGGGTTTGCAATATGCTTATGATTCGCTTATGGTGGGTGGCGTGAGTGATAGAAACACAGACCCGAGTAAGTAGGTTGTTTGCGTATGGGAATAAAGAGGACTTGGTACCTTATAATGCTATGGTTGGGTTTTACCATAATGATCTTTAGTAGTTGCGAATTCTTACTAGAGTTCCAATCATAAGTGCATATCATCCAAGTAGAGAAAGTATGTTAGCTTATGCCTCTCCCTCATATAAAATTGCAATAATGATTACCGGTCTAGTTATCAATTGCCTAGGGACAATTCCGTAACTCCTACCACCACTTTTCCACACTCGTTAAACTAACTTAGTTGTTTCTTTATCTAAGCAGCCCCTAGTTTTTATTTCCATGCTTTTTATTATCTTGCAATCCTATCCTATCACACCTACAAAGTACTTCTAGTTTCATACTTGTTCTAGGTAAAGTGAACGTTAAGCGTGCGTAGAGTTGTATTGGTGGTCAATAGAACTGGAGGGAATATTTGTACTACCTTTAGCTCCTTGTTGGGTTCGACACTCTTACTTATCGAGAAAGGCTACAATTGATCACCTATACTTGTGGCCTATCAAGACCTTTTTCTCGCGCCGTTGCCGGGGAGAAATAGCGTGGGGTGAATATTCCCATGTGCGATTGTTTGCTTTATCATAAGTAGATTTTATTTGCTATTCTAAGTTGTTTTCTATCTTTAGATATGGGTAGGAAACGCAAAATACCAAAAAAATTAGTTGTACTTGCTGCTCCAAAAGTTAAGGAACCACTAGTGTTCCGCACCACCGAAGAATATTACTTGGGTCATCTTCGATCCACTTGTGCTCCCGTTGAAAACCCAACTAACTTAGTTGAGAGAAAATCATTAAATGAGCTTGCTCATTATGTGCGACACCGCATATCTCAAAAAGGGAAACTCTTGTGGCATCAAATTAATACTTTGTGTTGCTATGTTTGGAATCTATGTGAAATTTATGATTTTACTTGTTGGTATAAGGAAGCTAAAAAACACCTTCCCTACCAATGTGTGTTTAATGATAATGAAATATTATCCTCTTATGCCAAGGAGGCCTATTTCTATAATGATGTGGAACAAATTGAAGGATTTTTTGCTTTTAAGGGTGCCTATGAAATTGGTTCTTTTATTGAAAAGTATGATGCTACTCCTTATGAATCTGAAATTTTTTCCATACATCAATATTGCTATGAAAATTGTGCTTATAATGCTTATGTCAAAGAGTTTGTTGAAAGAATGACCGCTGCTTTGGAAGAGACTAATATTTTGCAGGAATCTATGGAAGAAGAATTTGATGACACTGTGAGGTCATTGGATGAAAAAGATGAGGAGGAGAGCGAAGAACAAAAGGAGGAAGAGCGGATTAGCTACCCGTGCCCACCTTCTAATGAGAGTAACTCTTCAACTCATACATTGTTTAATTTCCCTTCGTTCTTACCGAAGGATGAATGCTATGATCCCTTGGATTCATTTGAAATATCCCTTTTTGATGAACTTGATGTTTGCTATGCTTGTGGCCATGATGCCAATATGAAAGATGCTTATGGAGATGAACTTGCTATAGTTCCTTATGTTAAGAATGAAATTGTTGCTATTGCACCCACGCATGATAGTCCTATTATCTTTTTGAATTCTCCCAACTACACTATATCGGAGAAGTTTGCACTTATTAAGGATTATATAGACGGGTTGCCTTTTACTATTACACATGATGATTTTGATAGATATAATATGCATGTGCTTGCTGCTCCTACTTGCAATTATTATGAGATAGGAACTACATCTCCACCTCTCTATGTTTCCAATATGATAAAATTGCAAGAAACTGCTTATGCTATGTATTGGCCTTTACTTTGTGTGCATGAATTGTTCTTTTATGACATGCCGATGCATAGTAAGAGAGTTAGACTTCGTTGTTGCATGATATATGTTACTTTGTGCTCAATACTAAATTACAAGTCATTGTTAATTAAAATTGGCTTTGATATACCTTGGGATCCGGGTGGATCCATTACTTGATCACTTTAAGGCTAGCTTAATGGCTTTAAAGAAAGCGCTGCCAGGGAGACAACCCGGAAGTTTTAGAGAGTCATTTAATTCTGTTATGTGCTTTTATATAGTTTAAAAACAAAAAAATAAAAGAGGGGAACCTAAAAAAAATTCAAAAAGAAAAGTGAAAGTGAGAGAGACAAGCATTGTGAAAGTGGGAGCTAGCCTTGAACTTTGTTCATGCCCATGGAAACTTTGCAAATCTTGATTATAGAAACTTTTCAACAAAAATAATTATCCCCTTGTATAAATCCATTGTATTATAAAAATAATGTGCCAAGATTTGCCTTTAGGATGATTAGATTGCTTGTTTGGTGTTCAGTACAAAAACAGAGACTTTGGCTGTAGTGCGTGAATTTACGTTTCTTACTGGACTGTCAAAAGTTTCTGAAATTTTTACACAGTACTTCTATGGAAAAAAATTGTCCTAATTTTTCAGAATTTTTAGAGTTACAGAAGTATGGTGAATGTTCAGATTGCTACAGACTGTCCTGTTTAAGACAGATTCTGTTTTTGATGTATTGTTTTGCTCGTTTTGATGAAACTATCGATTGTGTCAGTTGTATAAGCCATGTAAAACTTATAATACAGTAGATACAATGAAAAAATAAAATATGAATTGGTTGGCAACAGTACATAAAGTTGTGATTTGCTTTATTATACTAATGGATCTCATGAGGGTTTTGTTAAGTTTTGTGTGATTGAAGTTTTCAAGTTTTGGGTGAGATCACGATGGATGAAGGAATAAGGAGTGGAAAGAGACTAAGATTGGGGATTACCGAGGCACCCCAAGGTAATATTCAAGGACTCCCAAGAAACTAAGCTTGGGGATGCCCCGGAAGGCATCCCCTCTTTCTTCTAACAACCATCGGTAATTTTACTTGGAGCTATATTTTTATTCGTCACATGATATGCATAAATCTTGGAGCGTCATGTGCTTTTTATTTTATTTTAATAATTAACCATGTTGGTATGAGGAAGTCGTTGGTTGATTTATAGAAGGCTCTTTGCACCTCACTGATCTCTTTTGAGTATGGCTTCATAGAATGCTTCATGTGCTTCACTTAAATCATTTGAAGTTTGGATTGCCTGTTTCTCACACATAGAAAACCGCCATTTGTAGAATGCTCTTTTGATTCACTTATATTTTTTAGAGCGTGGGCGTATCTTTTGTAGAAAAAATTATACTCTCATGCTTCACTTATATCTATTTAGAGAGTTAACAGGAGTTGGTCATTCACATGGTTAGTCATAAAATCCTACATAAAACTTGTAGATCACTGAATATGATATGTTTGATTCCTTGCAATAGTTTTGCGATATAAATATGGTAATATGAGAGTCATGCTAGTGAGTAATTGTGAATTGGATAAATACTTGTGTTAAGGTTTGTGATTCCCGTAGCATGCACGTATGGTGAACCGTTATGTAACAAAGTCGGAGCATGATTTGTTTAATGATTGTCAACCTTTGTGTGAGGGTCGAGAGCGTGCGATAGTTAACTCCTACCAACCAATCCCTAGGAGCATGCGTCTAATGCTTTGTTTGATAAGTAATAGTATGTTAGTTCTTTATGACTAATGTTGAGTCCATGGATTATACGCACTCTCACCCTTCCACCTTTGCTAGCCTCTATACTACCGCGCAACTTTCGCCGGTGCATCAAACCCATCTTCCTCAAAACAGCCACCATACCTACCTATTATGGCATTTCCATAGCCATTCCGAGATATATTGCCATGCAACTTCCAACGTTCCGTTTAGTATGACATGCACCATCATTTTCATATTGCTTTGCATGATCATAAGACAGCTTGCATGATGTTTTCATGGCTTGTCATTTTTTTGATGTCATTTGCTAGGCTAGATCGTTGCACATCCCGGTATCCTACCGGAAGCATTCATATAGAGTCATATTTTTTTCTAGGTATGGAGTTGTAAGTAAATAAAAGTGTGATGATTTTCATTATTAGAGCATTGTCTCGTGTGAGAAAAGGATGATGGAAGCTATGATTCCCTCACAAGTTGGGAGAAGTCTCCGGACTTTACAAAAAATAAAAGAGGCCAGTGAAACCCAAATAAATAAAGAAAGAAAGAGGCAAAATATGCCCACCAAAATAAAATAAATAAAAATGAAAAAATGAGAGAAAGAGAGAAGGGACAATTGCTACTATCTTTTTCCACACTTGTGCTTCAAAGTAGCACCATGATCTTCATGATAGAGAGTCTCCTATTTTGTCACTTTCATATAACTAGTGGAATTTTTTGCATGACCACTTAGTTTTCTTTTTGAGCTTTCATACACTTATAGCTCTAAGTGCATTCATTGCATGGCAGTTCCTACTCACTCACATTGGTATCTATTGATGGGCATCTCCATAGCCCGTTGATACGCCTAGTTGATGTGAGACTATCTTCTCCTTTTTCCTCATCACCTCCACCATATTCTATTCCACCTATAATGCTATATCCATGGCTCACGCTCATGTATTGCGTGAGAGTTGAAAAGGTTTGAGAACATAAAAAAGTGTGAAACAATTGCTTGACTTGTCATCGGGGTTGTGCATGATTTAGATACTTTGTGTGGGGAAGATGGAGCATAGCCAGACCATATGATTTTGTAGGGATAACTTTCTAAGGCCATGTTATTTTGAAAGGACACAATTGCCTTGTTGGTGTGCTCGAAGTATTACTGTTTTTATGTCAATATAGACTATTGCTTTGAATAACTCGTATCTTAATATTCATGCCATGATTAGATTATATGATCAAGATTATGCTAGGTAGCATTTCACATAAAAAATTATCTTTTATATCATTTACCTACTCGAGGACGAGCAGGAATTAAGCTTGGGTGCTGATAGGTCTCTATCGTATCTATAATTTTTGACTGTTTCATTCCAATATTCTACAACTTTCATATACTTTTGGCAACTTTTTATACTATTTTTTGGGACTAACATATTGATCCAGTGCCTAGTGCCAGTTCCTGTTTGTTGCATGTTTTTTTTCCCGCAGAAAATCCATATCGAACGAAGTCCAAACGCGATAAAAACTTATGCAGAATTTTTTGGAATATATGAGAATTTTGGGAAGTGGAATCAACAGAAGGCGGTGCCCGAGGGGCCCACAAGCCTGCTAGGCGCGACCCACACCCCTGGCCGTGCACCGAGGGCTTGTAGCCACCCCTTAAGTCGGTTGGAGCTCCCCTTTGGCCTCCAGAAAGCTAATTTATTGATAAAGGTCCCCTCAAAATTTTAGCCCGATCGGAGTTATGGATCTCCGGATATTAAAGAAACGGTGTAAGGCCAGAATCTGGGAGCGCAGAAACAGAAGGAAACAGAGAGAGAGATCCAATCTCGGAGGGGCTCTTGCCCCTCTGCCGCCATGGAGGCCAAGGACCAGAGGGGAAACCCTCCTCCCATCTAGGGAGGAGGTCAAGGAAGAATAAGAAGGAGGGGGCTCTCTCCCCCTCTCTCCCGGTGGCACCGGAACGCCGTCGGGGCCATCATCGTGACGGCGATCTACTCCAACAACTCCGTCATCTTCACCAACACCTCCATCACCTTCCCCCATCTATCTACAAAGATCCACTCTCCCGCAACCCGCTATACCCTCTACTTGAACATGGTGCTTTATGCTTCATATTATTATCCAATGATGTATTGCCATCCTATGATGTTTGAGTAGATTTTTGTTGTCCTAATGGTTGATTGATGATCATGATTGGTTTGAGTTGCATGTTTTATTATTGGTGCTGACCTATGGTGCTCTCCGTGTCGCGCAAGCGTCAGGGATCCCCACCATAGGGTTTGCAATATGCTTATGATTCGCTTATGGTGGGTGGCGTGAGTGATAGAAACACAGACCCGAGTAAGTAGGTTGTTTGCGTATGCGAATAAACAGGACTTTACACCTTATAATGCTATGGTTGGGTTTTACCTTAATGATCTTTAGTAGTTGCGGATGATTGCTAGAGTTTCAATCATAAGTGCATATGATCCAAGTAGAGAAAGTATGTTAGCTTATGCCTCTCCCTCATATAAAATTACAATAATGATTACTGGTCTAGTTATCAATTGCCTAGGGACAATTCCGCGACTCCGACCACCACTTTTCCACATTCGTTAAACTAACTTAGTTGTTTCTTTATCTAAGCAGCCCCTAGTTTTTATTTTCGTGCTCTTTATTATCTTGCAAACCTATCCTATCACACCTACAAAGTACTTCTAGTTTCATACTTGTTCTAGGTAAAGTGAATGTTAAGCGTGCGTAGAGTTGTATCGATGGTCGATAGAACTTGAAGGAATATTTTTTCTACCTTTAGCTTCTCGTTGGGTTTGACACTCTTACTTATCAAGAAAGGCTACAATTGATCCCCTATACTTGTGGGTTATCAGTGCCCTAGCCTTACACATGGTCGGTTACATGCCAAAGAGATAACATGCCTAACTACGGCTAATAACTTGGAGAATACGTCACGACTCCTTGAAGCTTCCATCTGGCGCAAGGGGTCTTAGATCGTCTGATGCCTGCCTTGCGACTCACATAGACCGGCCCATGAACAACAGGTCGGCTATCTGAGGACCCCCTAATCCAGGACTCCCTCGGTAGGGGCGGCACTATTGTGGAGTTCATGCGACGATGGGGAGCCGTGCTACAAAGGTCAATGAGATATACTACAACCAAGGTCCAGGGGTACTACAAACATCAGCGATGCATGTTGCGACAAATGGCTGGTGGTGGTGCGCGAAGGGCAAAGGCAATGCTGCAACCATAGATGCAACTTGCTACTGCTGGAGACTCAACATGTTTGGACTGAAGGCTCCTGGTCCTTATGACCAGTGGAGAATGGTAATGTGTGATAGGCAGAGGCGATGCTGAAACAGTATATGTGACTTGTTATTATAAGAGCCTTGACATGTTGGGCGGAAGGCCCTCGGTACTGCGACGCGGACGACCAAGTTGCGACGATGTCACTCGCAACATGACGTGCTGGAACCGACGTGTGCCAATGCTTCAACCCGAGACACATGATGCTGGTGATGTGACATGAATCGGCAAGCAAAGGCGGTCAATGGATGACCGCTGCTACAAGAGGCATGTGCTTCTACTATGGCATCCAACAGCTGCAATGACACACCCAACAACACTCTCGAGCTGGTCGCGAGTTGCTACGACGACAAACAGCGGATGCCGCAAGTGGTACGTGGGGATGTGTTGCAATGATGGTTGCGAGTAAGCATATTGGTCTGGGAACATGCTCCTACGATGGGGATGGGTACTCACGACAGGGAAGTGGGTCCATAGGTTGAGCATGTGTGGGGACGCCTAGGTCGAGCATGCGGGTAGACTACAGGGATAGCATCCATGGAGACTGTAAAAGCCAAAGAGTAATACTCTAGATAAGTTTTACTTAATATATTGAGTGTGCATCATATGCATCATGTGCATTTCATGAGTATTGCATCGGCATCGTATCGCCTTAATTAAATGCTTAATTTGTTCATCATTTTGATAAATGGTGAATAAGTAAACCAACTCTCACTTTCAACGTTGTGCAACAAGATTCACCACCAAACCTTGGACATTAAAAAATTGTGGTATTTGAGAGTCATCCAAATTATTTTCACGATTTTACAATGAGGCTAGATAGCACTTGTAGTTCAAACCAAATTAAATCCATAGAACCACCCCAATAGCAGTGTCATTAGCAAAAAAATACCACTTTACACGTCAATGCAAAAGTCATCGCACCGGAAAATTGAAAGTGGCAAAAACACTAATAGTAAATGCAAATGATTTTGATGACATCACTAATTGGTCTATCCCTTCTCAGGTCGAGTTGGTAAAAACATCCATGTAGGCACATTGAATTGCTTCTTATTCCTCCTCCCTCATTTCCTCTCTTTAGGAATGAATACGTCATCTTTATTATTGATGAGTGTTATTTTTACGCACATCAAACCCTTAGTTTAAACTGAGTTATTTCATAAAAATCAAGATATTCGTTTGGATATTGCGAGTAATGACTAATGAATGCAAATGATTCCAAATATCCTACATTTATTATTATTATTCACATGAAATGGGTTATTTAAGGACAAGATCAAGCCGATACATAGAATGGAGTAAAAAGGAGATCAAGTGAGAAGTGCAATAGGAATCAACATAGCACAAGACGGCCTTCCATATGAAGGCACGCACTCGTATGCGCGACCGTATGGACTACCAGAGGCGTCCCCTGATCCATCTGAACAAACTTTATAAAGGGCCCCTCGCCAGAAGAGCTACGGAACAAATCCCGCATGCTGTCGTAGAGACCTCCATATTCATGAGCAACCCTAGACACCGCCATTTCCCATCTCTATAGCCGACACCATCTCCATCACCATAGCACTCATCCAACTAGACATACATTGTAACCGTGGACCAAATCCAGTCCAACATCTATTGTAAGACATATTATCAATCAATCAATCTTCATGATGTGTTCTTCAATTGTTTATCCTTGTGATTTGATCTCCATGTGTGAGTACTTCGGTAAGGTCATGGGTTGATGCATAGCCCTACAACCCGATGTATTTGTTGGAGGGATCGATGGAACTACTTTGAATTAATGTCCTATATATGTAACATAAAATTGCTTCGTCATTGTATCTTGTGTTGTATGCGTTCTTCGTCCCCCTAGGTACTCAGGATCATGGAGAGTGGACCACGGAGAAGCTAGGGGCAGGGTGACCATGAAGTGTTATTCCAAACACCAATAATGAAAAGATTTAGTACGGTGACACGGATTATATCATTAGGTATACAAGAGGTGTAGTCATTATATGCCCAATGATTTTGTCTTATTACTATCTTAATTACCCGGGCAACCCCATGCGACAAATGGGACCTTTCAGTTGAATAACCGACTATTGATGCAGGACACGCTACGGTCAAGACGTAATTTGGAAACATCCCCCACTTTGATATGTTGCAAGCACATCTCGATGGATAACTTCCAGGGCACAAATTAATATCATGATGATCCCGTCCAATAATATATGGTCGTAAGAAAATTCCTCAAACCCATGACTATTTTTATTATAAGTGTCTCCAGTTTCAACTTGATTTTGATCCAGTCAAAAGCTAGAATTAGTACTATTGCAAAGCTTGGTAGAAACCTTTGACTTCAAGGATGCCTTTCTCTCGTGGGTTCGCTAACTCAGGGTCATCTCTCGGGGAAAAAAGACAAGAATCGTGTCTCCTCCTTTACTAGATCACTAAAGGGACTAATCAATTATCATCTAACCGACGCTTGCGGTGGCCGCTGATACGAATTCAATGTATCTATAATTTTTATTTTTTCATGCTATTATTTTATCAATCTTTTATACTTTATAATCATCTTATATAATTTGTGGGAACTAACCTATTAACCCAGTGCCAAGTGTCAGCTGGTGTTTTCTGGTTGTTTTTGGTTTTTCCGAAAATATGTACCAAACAGAGTCCAAATGTGACGAACTTTTTAAAGATTTTTTCTGGACCATAAAGGACCCTGGAAGCTTCAGGAGGAGTCGAGATGTCACATGACGTGATGACAAGGCAGCAAGGCACGCGAAACAATTTTCCGCCACCGCAAACCTCTGTTTTTCCATGATCCCATCTGGAGGCCTTTTTCGGAACTCTGTCGAAGGAGGAATCCATCACGGGGGCCGCCTTCATCAACCTTGTTGTCTCCCTAATGATGTGTGAGTGGTTTCACCAGGACCTATGAGTCCATAGATATAGCTAGATGGTTGTTTATCTCTCTCCTTTGATCTTTAATACAATGATCTGTTCGGAGACCTATCTGATGTAATATTTGTGGTGTGTTTATTAGGATTTTATGAATTGTGAATTTATGATCAGATTATTCATTGAAATTAATTAGTCTATTGTGAGATTTATTATGTGTGATTTCGTATAGCTATGTATTCTTTTCGGTCCATAAATTTACTTTGGCCAAATTGGCGAGTACATCTTTAGAGGAAGTGGTGCATAGTAGTAGGTTCAATCTTGTGGTGTCCTTACTCCGTGACAAGAGCAGAGGCATGTATTTGTAATGTTGCTGCTAAGGATAAAACAATGGGGTTCGAACATATTAGTTGGTCTTACTTTTTCTATATTATGTCATCATGCTCCAAGCATTATCCTGTTTGTTATGAACTTAATATCATAGATGCATGCTGGATAGCGCCTGATTGGTAGAGTAATAGTAGTAGATACATAGTCGTTTCGGTCTACTTGCCACAGACATAATGCCAATATATTGATCATGGCATGAATAAAATCATAATTAATTTCTTTTTTTATAAACTATCCAACAATAATTTGTTCATCCACTGTTAATATGCTCCGGAGAGAAATGCCTCTAGTGAACACTATGCCCCCAGGTCTATTCACTTATTATATTTGCCAAAAACCTAAAAAAATACTTGATGTGATTTATTAGCTTTTTATTTATAATTATATATCATACACTATCAGAATTAATCCCTTCAATTAACGACACAAGGGGATTGATAACCCTCTTGCTCGTATTGGCTGCAAGTATTTGTTTTTGTGCGTGCAGGTATTGTCGACCGTTCATTTGCGTGGTTACCTATTGGTTCGATAAATCTTGGTTCTTAATGAGGGAGATACTTGTTGCTAATTTAGTACATCACTCTTCCTCTTCGAGGAAAATTCCAACACCATCAAAAGTAGTAGAAGAATTCCTGTCATGTTGCGAGGTTTTACATTAGATGCGTGTGGTAATTTATGATGGACTACTTGGAGCACCCCTACAGGGTTAAATATTTTGAAAAGTTGTGTATGTGGTTATGTAGTGTCATCGTTTTCTCACGGCAGATGCCATAGGGTGGCTTATCGGTGGTGTTGGGGCCATTGGACGCCGATGGGCTCCGGGTGTGGGATTGGGTACGAGAAGGTGGAGACACGCGACGTACCCAGGTTCGGGGCCCTCCATGGGAGGTAATACCCCTAGTCTTGCTTGGATTCGTTGGATGGATGGATAAGTATACACAGGTGCTCCTGGAGCTGTGTTCGGAGGAGGAAGAAAGGAGCAGCCAGCTCGTCTCCCTCTGCTACTAGGAAGGGTATGGGAGCTCCCTATGTGTGTGTTCTTGATCGGGGATCTTCCGTCCCCGTTGCATGGGGGGCTCGGGGGGTTTTATAGACCAACCCCCCGGCTCTTACAATATGATTTAGGTACAAGGGTGGAGGGACCCGGCTGGCAGCCTCTCCGCCTGGCCAGGGGGTCCCACGGCTTGTATTGTCTCGTCGTGGGCGGGGCCCGCCGGCCAAGCGGTCCCATCCTTGCTAGGACCCGCCAACGGGTGCCGCGATTGGCCCTTCCCCACCTGCCCCAGCACGGGCCGCCTGGGAAGGCATCGCCTAGCACCAGTCGGCCAAGGTCGTCGGTACGGCCGACGACCCTTTGGCCACGCCGGGGCAGGCACTCGAGTGGCAGAGGCGTGCTGGAACTGTTCCCCGTCCGGTCGCGCTCACTGAGGTCAGCGGACCAGACGGATGGACTGTAGCCGTGCAGGATGGCGCGTCAGCGACCACTGTGGCCACAGGGTCGCTCGCCCCGCCAGTCACACTGCATTGCCGTACCTGCGGTCAGGGAGACGGGACAGGGCATGTCCGTCCCCAAGTCAATGGGCTGCCCGGCTCGTGGGCGGCCGGCTGCTTGGCCAGCCGGGTGGGAGCACGCCTGGCCGCTAGGCCGGCCGGGGGAAACGCCAGCCGGAGATGGCTCGTGTGGCGTGTCCCCAGCCGGCCTCGTCCAGCCGGCCGATTGGTTTTTCTTCGAAGCGGAGTGGGGAGGACCCCGTTGCCTTGGCATACCCCGGGATATGAGCCCCGTCATGTAGTGACTTGGAAATTTATAATATTCGATTGTAGAGAACATCAAACTAAAATCAATTAAAATACACCAATCGTGTGAGTAACAGTGGTCGTCTATTTTCGAGGAAGTTCAAAAATATAAGATAGTGGGGTTATGACATGACTTGTAAGTAGGTATTCATGATCATTACTAGTTCACGTCCGTTTATGCGTAGATCACTTTTCTTATGCTTGTACTCATAAGTTAGCGAGACATAAATACTTAGTGCTTGTTGCAGCCTCGCCACTCAGATCTAGATGGAATGAAATAGTGAAATAGAATAAAAAAAGCCCTTTCGTGTGAAAATAGAAGAGATTTTTGGGTCATATCTAGTGGCCAGAGTTTGCATCGGTTTGGTAATGCTCGCGTAGCCCGCACATTCTTATTTTTTCAAATCCAAAAAATTTCTCCTCCCGTAGGACTCTAAGATGTGTCTTAGTTCTAGTGTGGTTGATCATCCTCTCGGACCAGCTACTGATAATCGCCTTGGTAAACTATTGCCCCGTCAATTTTGGATCCAATTCGGGGGTTCTCTTGGGAAGTTTCATGAAGAAATTGAAAATAAGGATTGGGTGGTGGGAGAGATGGCTGAGTGGTTGATAGCTTCGTTCTTGAAAGAATTTCTTCTTTTGGAAGGATTTCAGGAAAAAGAGTAGTCGGGCGGAAAAAGGGAAGAGCTCCCCGTTCCTAGTTCTCTTGTATCTGGATTCCCCGGAACCACAAGAATTGAAAGGCATTATGGAATTAAGATTTCCCAGGTTTAGTTTAACCATTCCTCACCCATCAAGGTGTGCTAGTTTTGGTACCCCTGGTAATGAGATTGTTGATTACCTTAAAGGCTCACGGATTATTACAACACCAGGTACAGGTACGGATAAAGCGATGATTTGATGAGAGCGATGCTTGTTCTTTTTGAAGTTCCTCTTCTTCAACGATCATATGATGGGTTCCCAGTTGGTAGCCTAGGATTAGTAGGGTGGACATCGTCTACTTTTGTTTATTTTCATCCATAGTCGGATCCTACTCTTCTGTATGATGATTGCTATGTATTGATGTATTGAGATATTCATGTTGTACCTTGTGACGAGTGTAAGACGATATCGTTTATTCTCTTTTTCTCGATACATGTATTTGTGACTATATCCACCTTTCTAAAGCAACTTCGATATGCGCTTCTATCCTTAGTGAGACTTTCAAGTTGTCGTGAAGATAGGACAGCATATTGGGTGTTACAAGTTATGAACCATAGGCCTTGTTTCCAAGCATTGCAATACCATTTGTGTTCACTTTTGTCACTTGTTATCTTGTTGTTTTTATTATTTTAAATTACAAAATTCTATATTTACTATCCATATTATACTTGTATCACCATCCCTTCGCCGAACTAGTGTACCTATACAATTTGTCATTGTATTGGGTGTGTTGAGGACACAAGAGATTTATTGTATTTGATTGCAGGGTTTTTTGAGAGAGACCATCTTTATTATGTACCTCTCACGGATTGATAAATATTAGGTTATTCACTTGAGGGAAATTTTCTATTGTCCTACAGAACTCTATACTTGGAGGCCCAACAGAGTCTACAAAAATAAAGTTGCGTAGTAGATATCAATTACCGCCACCATTTCACCCACTCTCTGTCTCCGTCACCGCTAGATCATCAGGCGATCACGAGAACCCTAGTTTCTTTTTGTTTGCCGCAAAACCGCCTTCTCAAACCATTAAACACTTGCAATGCTTGTATTGTGTTGCCACTGAGTATAAAAAAGTAGTTGAAAGTTGTTTCGATAATGTATTGGATGTAAATAGAATATATTATCCATATCATCTCACTTTGCTTTATGCAATACTTTGTTTTTACTTATATTTAAAGATGCATGCGGGTAACATTCTATAGATACTACTTCTTCCATTCCATATTAATTGACATCCAAATGGATGTATCTAGTACTGAAAGATACATCCAGATATATCCGTTTAAGCATCAATTAATACGAGACAGGTGGAATATGACGTAGTGCATACATGACATGTATGATAACATCATAAACACTACTCCCTATGTTCCAGAATTAATGTGGTGGTTTTATTTCAAAATTTAAGCTTAAACCACAATGCTTATTTTGAAACAAGGAGTATAATTTAACCGATACACAATTGTTATTTATTCACCACAGAAGAGATGTCACTAGTGAAAAAAAGAGATATCACTAATGAAATTATGGACCATAGTCCTTTATTCCTCATAATCACAACCTCGGTCACTTTATACTGACCTTCTACAATTCAAACTTTTACTAGTTTGAACCTTTGAAGGCTAAATTTAGCCATTTATCACCCCAAAAATTCGAGCAGGAAATTCATCACAATCTGCAGGCTACAAAACTTGTGAAATAATCTGTAAAAAAGAACTGGTGAAAGGCAGCAATTTGCGGGCCGTGGCCCCACCCCGGATGCCGTAGCGGTCTCAACGGCTTTCTCGGTTCCCGCCACTCTCTCTTCGCCTCTCCCTCCCCTCCCCTCCACATACACATTCCCTCCCTTCTCCTCCCCTCGCAATTCTCTCCACCACGGACTCGCCGCGCCGCCACAGCCTCCGACAAAGAGCTAGCCTATGAGAGATAGCGACGGCGAAGGTGCCGGCGGCGGACTCCCGCGCTCGCACCCCTCCAACATCCCGCTGCCGATGTCGCACTCCGACCCCAACTACTCGGGCACGGACGATGAGTGCTCCAACAGGCAGAGCAGCTCGTCGGCGACGGGCGGCGCCAGCCCCGGGTTCTACAACGACTACCCGTCCAGCTTCAGCGGCGAGTGCTCTCCGTACAACATGTCCCCCTGGAACCAGACCATGGCGTCCCCCTGGTCCCACCACAGCGAGGCGTCCATGGCCGCGCCCGCGATGGCGCCCGGCACCAGCCTCATCAGCTCGCTCGTCAGGGAGGAAGGCCACATCTACTCTCTCGCCGCCAAGGGCGACGCGCTGTACACCGGCTCCGACAGCAAGAACATCCGCGTGTGGCGCAAGCAGAAGGACTCCGGCGGCTTCAAGTCGTCCAGCGGCCTCGTGAAGGCCATCGTCATCTCCGGCGAGCGCATCTTCACGGGCCACCAGGACGGCAAGATCCGGGTGTGGAAGGTGTCGCCCAAGAACGGCCTGCACAAGCGCGTGGGCAGCCTGCCGCGGCTGCGCGACTTCCTGCGCGGCTCTCTCAACCCGTCCAACTACGTCGAGGTGCGCAAGAACCGCTCGGCGCTCTGGATCCGCCACAGCGACGCCGTGTCGTGCCTGAGCCCCACGGACGCGGGGCAGGGCCTGCTCTACTCCGGCTCCTGGGACCGCACCTTCAAGGTGTGGCGCATCAGCGACTCCAAGTGCCTCGAGTCCGTGGTGGCGCACGACGACAACGTCAACGCCATCGTGGCGGCGTACGACGGGCTGGTCTTCACCGGCTCCGCAGATGGCACGGTCAAGGTGTGGAAGCGGGAGGTGCAGGGGAAGGGGACCAAACACTCACCCGTGCAGACGCTGCTGAAGCAGGAGCACGCCGTGAACGCGCTCGCCGTGAGCGCCGTGGCGCCGGTGCTCTACTGCGGCTCCTCCGACGGGCTCGTCAACTGCTGGGAGGGCGACAGCAAGCTCGTCCACGGGGGCGTGCTTCGCGGGCACAAGAAGGCCGTCTTCTGCCTCGCCGCGGCGGGGGCGCTCCTCTTCAGCGGCTCCGCCGACAACACCATCATGGTCTGGCGGCGCGACGCCGGCGTGCACTCCTGCCTCTCCGTGCTCTCCGGCCACACCGAGCCCATCAGGTGCCTCGCCGTCGTGGAGTACAACAAGGAAAACGTCGCGGCCGCCGCCGCAGAGACCGGAGACAACAGTGGCGTGGGGCGTTGGATCGTCTACAGCGGCAGCCTCGACAAGTCGATCAAGGTGTGGCGCGTGACCGACGAACCGTCGGACCTGCTGCTCGGGGGCTCCGGCGGGGAGGGGTCGCAGATGTTCGACAGGTACCCCGGCGACCCGTTCGGGGCAAGCAGCTCGTCATCGTTCCGCTAAGGTCGACCGACACGCGCCAACGCAACGCACAAGTTTTGATCAGCTGCAAGCAACAAGTGTCCACTACGGATTAACCAACGAATTTCTGGATTTTGTTCATATATACTGTTGAAGACGATCGGCGAGAATTGAAGGGCACCAAAACATCGTGCCCGGGCATATATACATCTGGAGTTGTGATATAGTGATGGATCTAGGTAAGTTTGCTGCTGCCTTTCAGAGCGTCAGGGCCATGGGACATTTTGGTGCATGCTTATATATTTGTTATGTACTAGTTGAAATTAACTTGATTTTATGTTCTATATGGGAAAAATCAATAAATGACCAATTAATTAAGTTCTAACTTCCGTGGATCTGTTTTATTTAGCTGATTGTATTTGGTTTGTAACTGTAACCAAAGTTTGTGTTTTCTGTGCTTATCTTATGTCTTCGTTTCGTAACTGTGAATGATTTATCGAACTGAATAAAACTAGTTTTCTGAAAAGATAAAACATAGCAAGCTTTGACACATTTATGTTTTTCTTACGTTACAAAATACATAATGAAAACAAAGTTCAAAAAGAAAAAATATGAAAAACGTGTTTGTTATCTGCAAGTTGCCTGAAAATATCAATCGATTTGGGAAGAGAAGAAGATGGTAAAGCCAAACCGAAGGAGGAGGGGTGGCGCGGGCGGCCACGGCGTCCCCCACAACGCCGAGCCGGGGCGAATCAAAGTCGGGGACAAGACAGCTGGCTGTCGCGTAACCTATAGAGAGGAGGTGTGGATGGCTCACCAGCCCCACAAGGGGCTCTGGTTAGAGGGATAGTCGGGGACAACTTAACTGACATTTCACCTTACGTTGAAGGGTGGCTTTTAGGAAGAACATGGTAAATTCGTGTACTTTTTCCAAGTTTTTGTAAGTTTTTGAAATTCCCGTACTTTCTAAAATCCGTAGTCTTTTTCCAAAAAATTTACTGAGTTACGAGAACTTAGAAAATTTGAGAAAAATACATTATTTTGAAAAATGCAAACTTGAAAAAGTATGTGAAATTCAAAAAAGTTCACATATTTGAAAAAAACATGAATTTGAAAAAGTGCGCAAACGTGAATCAGCACAGATTTGAATAAATACACAAATATAAGAAAAACATGGATTTGAAAGGAAACGTGAATTTGGTCAAAACTAGGGTGAGTCGGCACATCAAAATTGAGACCAGGGATGAACCTTATCCGGGTTCAGTAGTTCAAGGATGCAAGTTGTCTCGTTTTGAAGTTAAGGAATCAATACTAAACACTGCCAAGATTACGAAAAGTATATTTTTCTTTTTTTTATGCGATATAGAGAAATAACAACCAATTCTTGCATAATCACATCTGTAGAAAACGTTATAGGTAGTCCTCCAACCATACGAATTTAATAAGTCTACTAAGAAAAAAAAATGAAAAACTTGACAACCTCTAACGACGACACAGTACTAAATCAAATCAAGGCGCCAACAAATAAATCGATCAGGCAAAGACGCCAATGTAATCAAGCTCGACGGAGCCCAGCCACAGCTTGTTGCCGTTCTCCGCCACCTCGCTGAGCGTCACGCCCCTGGCGGCCGTCAGCTCCTCAACCTCCACCCCGTCGGCGCTGAGACGGACGCCGACCAGGTGCTTCACCGGAGCCGCCGCAGTCGAGTTCAGCCGCGCCTTCTCCTGGTTCAGCGCCACCCAGAAGCCGCCCTGCCCGTCGCGCCTCACGTTGTCCGGGTACCCCGGCAGGTCCGCCATGAGCTCGTAGCGCCCGGCCTTGGGCCCCTTGAGCCAGTACCGGAACGCCTGGCACGGCACCGTGTGCGCCACAACCACGTGCGTCATGTCGCGGCTGAGCGCGACGCCGTTCGGGTACGGCAGCTCGGCCTTCAGCACCGTCACGAGCTTCGTCCGGGCGTCGTACTTGAGCAGGCGGCCCGTCGCGTCGGCGTTCATGATGATCTCCGTGTTAAACCTGGATGCACACGCAGATTCGTCACAGATTGGTATGGCATGTTACTACAAATTTGAGGCGTGATCGGGCGGGCGTGTAGGGTACCTGCGCGGGTAGTTGGCGCTGCTGTCGGTGAAGTAGACGTCGCCGGTGGCTTGATCGACGTCGAGGCCGTTGAGGAAGTGGAAGGGGACGCCGTCAGCCTCCGTCGCCAGCACCTGGGCCTCGCCGCCGTCTGGCCCTACCTTCATGAGCCCCATGTAGGCGTCGGCGATGATGAGCTCGCCGGTTTTCCTGTAGAACCGAACGCCCAGCGGCCGCCCGCAGATGCTCTCTTTTTGTTCCGATGGCACCCCAGAGTCCGAGCACAGAGGGATTTTCCTACAGACGCCACACATGCCACACACGTAAGCTACTGTAATTTGACAACGATCTACTATCTGATAACACGATGTTCATAGCTTTTTTATTGCACCGACCTGTAGTTGGCATTGTACGCGAAGGTGCTCCAGCCGGCGGCGCTGCCGCCCCACCTAAGCACGCGGCCATCGGAGACGCCGGTGTAGACCCCGTCCTTGCCGGAGAAGGCGAGGCTCTCGGCGCCGCTGACGCCGTCGGGCAGCGGCAGGCGGTAGCTCCACCGCGTGTTCGTCGTCTTGATCTGCTCGGCCGCGGCTAGAGATACGAGGCAAGCAAGCACGACGAGTAGTATCGCCGCGAGGTTGCGCCCCATCGTCATCGTCGTCGGAAGTTGTCCTGTACGGAATATCGTTGCACGCATCAGCGTTCCTTTTACGGGAGAGCACCCGCAACGAAACCCGTGGCCGCGTTTGCTGATTGGGTCGGACACGGTGGTAATCCTACACGAACTACAACACCGTCATGTAGAGCTTCAAACAAACACTATTTGCGTAACCGACTTTGTTTATGCTGGTTTGTGCTGTGTTTGTGGTCCAACCCAGAACGAAGTTCAAGGTGGGCTTGTATTAGTTTTTTCATGTCTTTTATATTGAGGCCCAACGAGTTTGATCTCTATTAGCACATTGCATCGCTTATCCGGAAATTTTCATGGGGAGGTAAAGCCGGCCAGAGGAAAACAAATGTCCTGGGACACAATGACCATGCCAAAAATATATAGGAGGTCTTGGCTTCACAGAGATGAAATTATTTAACCATGCGCTTCTGGCAAGACAAGTGTTGCGGCTAGTGCAAGATTCATCCACTTTGAGCGCAAGGATTTCAAAGGTTGTCTACTTCCCTAACAGGGATATCCTCTCTGTTAGGTTTGGTTCGCACCCCTCTCAAGTGTGGAGATCAATGTGTGAAGGGGGAGATATCTTGTGTGTTGGTCTCATAAGGAGAATCAGCAATGCGAGAACTCATGATGTATGGAGAGATAATTGGATACCCACAGACCATCGTATGAGGTCATCATGTCCTATGACCACTAACCCACCTGGGTTAGTTTCTGATTTTCTTTCATCCACAAGGGAATGAAACATGTAGGAGTTAGAAAGGCACGTTTGTCGATGGACGTAGAAGCTATCAAGCAGATTCCGATAAGTTTTGTCCCTCAAGAGGATTTTGGGCTTGGCAATATGAAAAATCTATACTTTTTTGATAAGATATGATTATCGCATGTTGAAAAAAAACTCCATAGGGAGAGCTGGCTCGAGGGTGCAACAAAAACATCGAGCAGGGAAGTGGAGGAGCAGAACTAGAAATGACTTTGGAAGGTGAAGGTGTCGGTAAAAATTAGGATATTCGCATGAAGATGCGCGCGATCATCTATGCCTATAGGTGAAGAGAGTGTCAGATGGCATATGACTGATTCGGCTGTATGTCCGATGTGTAGGTCAACAAACGATTCATGATGTGATTCGCTGCTAGATTGTAACATGGGAAAGAGTGTGTGTGGGGGGGGGGGGCACTACAGAAAGATGACTTGGTTGTACCCCTCCTTGGTGATGAGACACCAGACGCCAATGTTTGGTTGTTTGGCTCGAGCAAAACATAAAGGAGCGATCAGTTTATTGAGCTCTTCATTACCCCGTGAGCGTTATGGTGGGCGAGGAGGCGTGTTATCCATGAGGATGAGTATGAAAGTCCCATCTCTGTATATGTTTTCATCTATCAATATTTGCAAGATCTAGACATGATCAAACAAAAGGAAACTGCAGTTGCTACATCCCAGGAGCTCAAGCGGGTTCTCCCAGATGGTAGCAGCCTGAGTCGGGCAATGTTAAAATCAATGTAGACCAGGTTGTCTCGACACATGATAACAAAGAAGCATTTGAACTAGTTTGCAGAGATGGAGGATGCCATTCCATGGGAGTGTCGACAGTAGTTTTTAATGGTGCCACTAATCAGATACATTTGAAGCTTTAGCACACAAGGAAGCCTTGAGTACCTGCATGCACATAAACAACCATTGCATCTGACTATCTCAGAGTCGCCAACGACTTGCATTCGTCGGTGTATCCACGAGCTTATTGCATGGTCTTGAAGGAGATTGAGGAAAGGAGCAAGAACTTCATGTTTTGTTCCTTTCGTTTTGAACAACGTGACTGTAATGGGGAACCCCGCACACTACCTAGATCCGCTATTTCTTTAGCAGTGGGGCTCAATGTCTAGCTGCAAGATGCACCGAATCATCCTTCTATTCATAGAGATTTTAAATAAGTCATAAGTCAAGTTGTTCCTAAAAAATGAAGAGCATCGCCACAAGGATGTTGCTATATGTGGAATGCCCTATATGACACATTGGAGTCCTCCTAATCAATACTTCAGGTGCCAGTTTCAGTTCACAATTGGCGCTCACGCAGTCGCTCGCTTGGGCTGGCCAACAAACATGTTGGTCGCTCTCTTGCCGCATCGCTCGATCACAGAGCCGCTTGGTTTGCTCGGTCCAGAGTTGATCGATCGCCATTTGAGCATTGACTTATAAAAAAATTCATAGATTTGAAAAAAGTTCACAAATTTAAAGACATCTCAAGAATTTGAAAAAAAACACAACTTTGAAAAAAAATCACTAAATCGAGAAAACTTTGAGAATTTGAAAACCGTTCACGGATTTGAAAAGGTTCAAGGTTTGAAAAAATTATATGGTTTTGAAAATGTTCATGAATTTTAAATAGAGTTGAGAAAATTTCACTAATATGAGAATAATAAAGGTTCACATATTTTCATATATTTCATAATTGTTTTTACAAGTTTGTGAATTTGGAACAATATAACAAAATAAAAAGGTTCGCTAATTTCCGAAAATGTTCCCGTATTTGAGAAAAGTTCACGGATTTGCAATTTTTCATGCGTTTGAACCAAAATGGTAAAAAGAAATAAAAAACGCTAGAAACCAAACAACAACACATCCAAATAACCAAAGCAGGGAAAATAAAAACAAATGACTAAAAACGCCATGAGCGAGCTTCTCCGGTACAACTACCTTAGATAGTTCGACCCATTATTGTGATGCTTCACGCGCCATGTACGATACAATAAAGAAAGAGTTAAATGGGTATATCACAAGGTCGAGCGTGCGGGTGTGCTGCAGGTTGCGAGACCATTTGTAACAGGCGCTTAAGGCACTAAATAGGGTTTGGGGATGCATTAACCGTCCAATTGTGGTTGAATCGCACAGGGAGGACATGCAACGATCAAGTCGGACGGGCCATTTTAGGGCTAGGCTCAGGGGTTCTCGTGAACCTTCTAGGAGATTCCGAGCCGATTTTTAGTGGGTTTTTCGTCTATCATATTTTGTTCCTTTTTTTTGCTTTTTTCATTACTGTTGTCCTTCAGTTTTTTCAACACTTCACAAATCATAAAATGGTCACATTTTAAGAAATCTTCCTAAAATTTGAATAAATGTTTGTATTTTGAAAACATGATGTTTTAGAAAAAACAACTTTGAAAATTGCGTGCATGTTCCCAAAATATTTGCAAATTTGAAATTTTAGAAAAATTGCATTTTGTAGAAATATTTGAAATTTGATATGCATGATGTATTTTGATATAAAAACTGATCGCATATTTGAAAAACGGTTCAGAAATTTAAGAATATGTTCTGGTTTTTTGAATCATAAAAAATGGAACAATTATGATGCTTTAAAAAGAAGTGTTTAAAAAATGCTCATGCTAAAGAAAAATGTTCGTGAAATATTGAATGGTGATTATAAAAATTAGGCACTTTTAGAAAATATTCTCTAAAGTAATCACTTCTACCGTAAATAACAGTGGTCGATCTTTAGATACACGTGCTAATCCCCGGTTCGCTACTATGCTCTCGTGGGCAGGCCCAGTCGGCCGCTCCCTGTGCGGGAGGGGGACAACCAGATGGGGAGCCCCTATGTGACAATCTTTGCATCAAACTGTCGACATCTCGCACAGTGGGTGGCTCGCCTGGGCAGACCCGTTTGGCGTTCGCGAGCTGAAAAAACGCAAAAAATTGAGAGTGTTGCCTCTGAGGATTCGAACACTTGACTTCGTAATCATTGCACCACGTCATTTGAAGAAAATGGGTGACAATGGCCTATTTTCAAAATTGTGAACAATATTAAAAAATCGCACATTTTGTGAAACATGCGAACATTTTTTGGGATACTCCAATTGTTTTTCGGAAAAAGGGACAAAATGCAAAATGAGTATATTTTTTGAAATTATATACAATTTTTAAAATGTCCCAAACATTTTCGGGAAAACCGCAAAAAAACAATAACGAACAAATTTTCGAAACATGATTTCTTTGCATTTTCTAACAAAATTTGAGAACATGAACTTTTTTCAAATTTGTGAACAAATTTGGAAAGCTAGAACATTTTTGAAATTCCAAAAGATTTATTAAATTAATAAAAAGTGTCCACGCTAGTCTGTACACAAAATTTTCAAGTGGGAACACTTTTTAAAAAGAATCGGGAAGATGGACATTTTTGAAATTTGTGAACATTTTCAAACATTTTTGAAGTGGGAGCATTACTTGAAATTCCCAAACATTTTAAAATCTTGAACATTTCAAAAATTGGTAAACAAAAATTGAAAGTGGGAACATTTTTTGAAATTATGAACATTTTCTGAATTTGCAAACAGGTTCTCAAACATGAATGGAACATTTTCTGATTTTTAGAAAATGTTAAAATTTTAAAAGTTCCAATTCTATATTTATATATTCTAAAGAAGCGAACAAAAAATTCGAATTCTAAACCTTTTCAGAATTTCTGCACAAAATTTCACAATAGGAAGATTTTTCTGAAATATGTACAAAATCTACAAATGCAAACATTTTTAAATTTCTGAATATTCTTTGAAAATTAAGAATACATTTTAAAAAGAAAAAAAGGAAAGGAAATAAAGGGAGAAACAGAAAAAGGAAAAAGGAAATTAAAATGAAAATGAAAAACAAAAAAGATGGGGAACGGAAACAGTAACATGAAAAAAGAAGAATGAAAAAGAAACAGAAATATACCGTTTCAGAAAATTTCTAGAAAGTTTCCAAAATCGGCAAAAAACGGTTGGAACCTTCCAAAACATTGCCAAAACCGGAATTGAGGCAACACATGCCTCACTCTGAAATGGGCCGGCCCGTCTCGTTCGATACATGTACGGCGCCCCCGACAATTTGACGTAAAAAGCTTCAAATAGGAAAATCAAACCAGATGCTTCATGCGTCAGTTAGGTCGTCCCGCGAGATAGGTCGCTTTTATGCAGCTCGCCTGGCCGGCCATCGTGCAAACCACCCGCCAAGCGCAAAAACAGGTCACGGTCGCTCCTATTTTCCCTTCAATTTTAGGGAACCTTCTTGAATCGTCTTCGACCAGGTTGTTTTTTTCCTTTTTCTAGTTTTCTCTCATTGTTTCTGTGGTACTTCTTAAAAAGATTGATTGTAATTTTTCTTATAAATGATGAATTCTAAAAGGTCCACGAAATTTAAAAATATTCACGAATTTAAAAATGTTGATGAATTCAGAAAATGCCAGTGAGTTTAAAAATGGTTGCATGTTTGAAAAATAGCCACGAATTTAAAAAGATTCACTAATTCAAATAAGATTTCATGAATTTGGGAAAGTGTACACCAATTTAAAAATACTCTAATTTTAAAAAATCATTAACTTGCAAGACTTTGAAATGTTGATGGATTTCAAGATTATACCTGAAGATTGAAAAAATAGGAAAAAGAACAATAGAAGAAAAACGCAAGAACCGAAAACATAAATAACAAAATAGCAAACGGGACCACGTAGCAGAAATCTTAGGAAAACGCTTCGAGTTTCCCCTAGACCTAGTGCAATGCGAGATACTTTGGGAGATGTTTTATAAAATTATTCGAGTTTTCCTTTAACCATCAATACATATCTATAGACTGATTATTTCTGTAAGGACCATCCTTTGTATTTTTTAGAAAACTTCGCCAACCATTATTGATTCCAAGTAATGTCCATAGGTACAAATGTTAGGTTATGAGGATTGCCCAACCATACATATTTACTTATAGCAAGATTACAAGAAAACTAGCAGGGTTAGACGTGCTTTGTTGCGCCATTGATTTGCTGGGTTTTCATATTTTTTTACTTATCTGTTTTAAAATATAAGGTGTATTAGTTTTTTGAAAATCCAAACCTCGTTAAGTTTGACCACACTTGTGCAGAAATATATCAATATCCATAATATCAAAATGTATTTGTTATTCCTCATGAATAAACTAATACATCTTATATTTTGGAATAAAGTGAGTATTTGGTTTGGTTAGTGGGGCGGATGATGGAGTGTGTTTTATTTTTTATTCATATAATGTGGTGTTTTCATGGGCATTTAGCGGTGTGATTTTATGTTGTCTGTTAATCAATTCATTCTTATGTAGGGATTTTTTTTTGTGCGTCCATGGCTCCATGTAGAGTATAGGTGCTATTGGATGACATGTTGACAATTCTTTTTTCTAGATGATGAGAGGATGCGTGGGATTGATATGTTTTTACAGGTTGGTTCCTTCTGATTGATTTGAAAGATTGTTAATCCGGTCAAAATCATGTACCGGTAGAATAAGAGAGCTCCAAAATAAGAGATCAGAGTGAATCGAAAAAAATTAAGTGAGAGATTGTTGATCCGGTCAAAATCGATGATCCAATTTTAAATTGATGACCTCAACTGAATGAGAGGCCTCCAATCCCAGAAAGTTTAGTGTTAGAGTGAATTTGGCGAGATTATTGGCCTTGAAATTGAAATTTTTGGGTTCATGAATGAAACTACATAACTGAAAGCTAGCTTTACGTTTTAATACTTCATCTATAAAAGCAACATGGGGACCTCCTGTCCCATGGTCAGTGTCGTTGATGACATTCTTGTAATCGGATGTCACCATGCCATGTGTATGCCGAGGTCCTCGGCTAGGGTCAATGCCTCCTTGCACGCATAACCCTCGAGCAACATAGGATCAATTATGCCTTGAAAAAACACCGCAAAAGAGCCTAAATAAACTTCAGATTAACTCTAAGCATCGTTCTTAACACCTTGCATTGTATAAGGTTTTAATGAGCCCGTCTAACTTGGACGCCTAACTCGGTGCGCCTTTCAAATTTTTTTATTCTGGTTTCAATCGTTTGAGGAAAACCTCCTTTGGCATCAATGAAACTCTGTTATATAGGAGTTCAAAAACCTCATTTCACAATTTGGTCATGGCCTCAAATCACATCGGCTTTTACGTACCGCCATGCCGCCATGGGTCATCATTGAGCTTCGGCCGACGAACCTCAGAATCGCACCGGGCAGACTAGTGAGTACTGAGCCACACGGTTGCGCACGGTCACACCGACCGGATGGTAGCTTCCATTGCCCTTTTCATCCCCGACATCAAATCCACGGAATAGACATTCAATATTTACTCATTAGCAGCCACCGGTACTACAGCGTCATAGCGTGAGTCGGTAAATAGTCTCTTGACTTTGTGCCGCCGTACGTACCACGTGCAGGGCAGGTAGGAGAAGATTTTTATAAACGCGTAGGTACCCGTGCAGCCGAGTAACCAATTCCCTGCTCCAAAGGAATCTATTTTTTGGCCAATACTCCAGCTAAACAAACGGACGCCGCGGACATGGACGCGGCACCAAACATTCCG